>KE373114.1:190249-200790 GCA_000418225.1 Zizania latifolia | reverse complement strand
ACGGTATCCACACGTACTGGGACGGGATCACCTCAAGCCGGTATGCTAGTACCACGTGAGAGATTAGGGGAGAGATAGCCATAACTAGTGTAGCCAGGAGAGGTGGCAGCTAGGGTTAGGTCGAATCAACAGCAATGACAGCAGCCTTTTCGTCCTAGCCCTCCTCTCCTTATATAGTGCCCTCTCACGGGCCTTTAATCAGTATTAAAGCCCAACAGATCTAATCTTTTCGTTTGGCCCAGAACCAGAACTTCCGGTCCTAACCAGAACTTCCGAAAATAACATTTTGTATCGAATTTATTTCGACCCAAAAGTTCCGGTTCCACCCGGAACTTCCGGTTGGTCCAGAATTCACCTTTCAGGCATGTCGAAACTTCCGGTCCAACCGGAACTTCCGGTTCCTCCAGAAATCGAAACTGGAACTGGGGTTGACCCGAAACTTCCGATCTAACCGACACTTTCGGATGCTCTAGAACTCAGAACTTCCTGTCTTAAGCCAGAACTTTTGGTTCCCCCAGAATTCTCTTGGGCATATCAATCTCCCACTTGCACAAGAGCCAATTCTTGCAAGCTTTAAAATTCAATAGGTTTATATGCAAACGGCCGCTACCCAGAAACCCATTCCAAATCGTCGATCAATAGCGGTACCTAGCAGCACATATTGACCCTCGAAAGCATACAAAATCAAAATAATATTTTCTGAACCTTGATATACTCACACACCAATCCCTTTACCACACGACATCAGTCAAGCTCAAGGCGAGATTCGTGCCACCCTTGTGATAGCTCGATACTTTACTCGATCAAGTAGTGGATTAATCATGATCAACTCTTTGATCATAGTGGCATGGCCATGCACTTTCCAATCTGACTACCTCGAGGGGCCCAGAGACGTCTCTCCCGTTATTTAGGAGGGGTAAATTCTATCTTGACCGCTCACATCCCACGACATGTTTCATAACATACCCGAAAGCAATCTTTATGACTATCCAGTTACGGAATAGTGTTTGGAAGCCCATAAGTGTGCCACTACACATTCTAGAATCAATGACGATCTTAGGTCTAAGGATTTTACAGGTACACTATTTGAGATGACAACTAATGATACATTAAAATAACAATCTCAGCAGTATCTCAAAGTGGGTCTATCCAACTCCATGTTCACTAACATGAGTCCACATCACTGATTTGACATCTCTATGTCTATGATCTATGAAACATGATCATCAATCAGACAGATGTACTAATCTATAAATCAACACTGTTCCACATAACGATATGAGATTAGGGATCGTTTAGAATAACATCGTAACACAGAGAGTTTCACAAACAAGTCATGCACTTGCTGATCAATGTAAAAGATAACTAATTCAAGGAACAAGATAAACAATTATCCAAATGTACATTAGCATAGACAAAACAACTTCTTCTCATATACACTCGACTCACTCACGTAAGTATCTAATACCCATAGAGCTCAAGTGTGCCTCATGCTTAGGCTAAGAGAGAGGCTTCGTCAACGGATCAGCTATGTTCAAATCTGTGTGCACCTTGCATATCTTTACATCATCTCTATCTATAATCTCACGGATGAGGTGATAGCGCCGCAGTATGTGCTTGGACTTCTGGTGCGATCTAGGCTCCTTGGCTCGCGTAATGGCACCACTATTATCACAATAGAGGTCCACTGGACTAGACTCACTAAGGATAACACCTAGCTCAGAAACGAACTTTCTGATCCAAACTGCCTCCTTCGTAGCTTCCGAAGCTACAATATACTCGGCCTCTATAGTTAAATCTGCAACCGTTTTGTTGTTTAGAACTTTTCCAACTCACTGCGCCTCCATTGAGGCAGAACACGAATCCAGACTATGATCGTGAATCGTCCTTGTCGGTTTGGAAGCTAGCATCGGTGTAACCATTTACAACGAGGTCCTCCTCACCTCTTTAGACCAGAAACATATCCTCAATTCTTCTCAAGTAGTTAAGAATACTCTTTACTACCGCCTAGTGACTTTTACCTGGGTTTAATTGGTATCTACTCGTGACACTTAGAGCATAAGAAACATCTGGGCGTGTACAAAGCATGGCATACATGATGGATCCGATTGCGGAGGCATACGAGATAACACTCATCTTCTCTAGCTCATCAGGTGTCGAAGGACACTGACTCTTGCTGAGCGTAACACCATATGACATTGGCAAAAAACCTTTCTTGGAATTCCGAATATTGAACCGTTTCAATGCATTGTCAATGTACATGTAGCCTTCTCGATCTATCTCTATAAATCTTTATGCCCAAAATGTATGTTGTCCCTCTAAGATCTTTCATTGAGAATTTTTTTCTCAACGAAGACTTCACAGCATCTAGCATAGGAATATCATTTCCGATCAACAATATATCATCTACATACAAGACCAGAAATACAAGTGAGCTCCCACTAGCTTTTTTGTAAACACAAGGCTATTCTTCCTTCTTGATGAAGCCAAACCCTTTGACCACCTCATCAAAACAAAAATTCCAACTCCGAGAAGCCTGCTTCAGCCCATAAATGCACATTTGCAGCTTACAAACTTTTTCAGCATTCTCTGGATCATCAAGACCTTCAGGCTGTGTCATGTAAATATCCTCACTTAGGTTTCCATTAAGGAAAGTCGTCTCGATATCCATTTGCCATATCTCATAGTCATAAAATACGGTAATTGATAGGATGATCCGAATAGACTTTAGCATTGCGACGGGCGAAAACGTTTCATCGTAATCAACACCTTGAATCTGCCTGAAACCTTTCGCCACCAATCGTGCCTTATAGATGTGAACATTTCCATCAACGTCTATCTTTTTCTTAAAAATCTATTTACACTCAATAGTTTTTACACCATCGGGTTGATCGACCAAGTTCCAAACTTGATTCTCTCGTAGGGATTCTAACTTGGATCTTATGGCTCCAAGTCATTTCTTAGAATCTAGTCCTATCACCACTTCCGAATAGGTCTTAGGTTCATCATTGTCCAACAATAATATGCCTCGCTGCCCAGTGGTCAAAAATACAAACCGCTCGAGCGCACGACTCAACCTCTTTGACCAACGTGGCGCTAGTGTCTCGACAATAGGCTCTGCAACATCTTGCATATCGAGTTGCGGTTCAGTAGGAGCTAAAACACTTTCTATTGGTTCTCGAACCTCTTCAAGTCACACCGTGCTCCCACTAACCCCTTTCGAGATAAACTCTTTTTCAAGAAAAACATCATTCCGAGCGACAAACACTTTGCCTTTCTCCTGGTTATAGAAGTAATATCCTTTGGTTTCCCTAGGATACCCCACAAAGAAGCATTTATCAGATTTAGGAGTGAGCTTATCATACATCAAACGTTTTACATAGGCCTCACAACCCCATATCTTTATAAAAGACTACCCGGGATGCTTCCCCGTCCATATCTCATATGGTGTCCTCTCTATAGATTTAAATGAAACTATGTTTAATGTGAAAGCAGCAGTTTCTAGAGCGAATCCCCAGAAGGACAATGGAAGATCAGATTAACTCATCATTGATCGGACCATGTCTGACAAAGTTCAGTTCCTCCGCTTGGACACACCATTCTATTAGGGTGTGCCTAGTGGAGTTAGCTGTGAAACAATTCCACACTGCTTTAGAAGATCAATAAACTCATGGCTCGAATATTCACCTCCACGATCCGATCGTAGAAATTTAATTGTCTTGCCTGTATGATTTTGCACCTCATTCTAGAACTCCTTGAACTTTTCAAAGGATTCTGACTTATGCCTCATTAGGTAGATGTAACCAAATCGACTAAAATCGTTGGTAAAAGTAATGAAGTACTAGAATCCACCTCTGGCTGTATAACTCATTAGTCCACATACATCAGTATGTACAATGGCCAACAATTCATTTGCCCTCTCACTTTGACCTATGAAAGACATTTTAGTTATTTTGCCAAGTAAACATGACTCGCATGTGTCAAACGATTCAAAATCAAATGACTCCAGAAGCCCATCTTTATGAAGCTTCTGCATGCGTTTCTCATTTATATGACCTAAACGATAGTGCCAAACATAAGTGTGATTCAAATCATTAAGCCGGTGCATCTTGGTATTAACGTCATATCGTATGCATCCTTGTCCTTGTATTGCTTCTGAAGCTCAGAGGATATACAGGCAAGCATAAGACAGCTGACATCAATCGAATCGTTGGCATGCTTCTCATAAGCCCGCCAATCCACGACAGATGCATCATCTTTTGGTTCATCAGGATAGGATTCCTCTAAAACATATTCCTTTTTCTCTTGCTTGAGAATAATTCTCAACTTTCTATACCAGTCAATAAAGTTTATTCCAGAAAGCTTTTCCTTTTCAAGAATTGATCGCAAATTAAAAGTAGAAGTGTTCTTAGCAGTAGGTGCCATGATCTACAATAAAAATGCAAGGTTTAGCACTATGCTATGTGAATATTCTATCAAATAAAAGATACTCCACTATATGTAAAATGATCGTTTTTCCTCTAACGACACATAGTGGGACAAGATCCATATTCAACTAACTCCTAGTGAGCTTTGGCATCACTGCTAGAAGATTAGCGACATAGGTAAGCAACACTTTGCTAATCACATCCATATGTGACTCTTGTTTGTTGGGGTAGCATCCTATGCCTCGACATCCAACTCCATGTTCCAAAGCCCAAAACCATTTTGATAGCTTTGTTAAGCAAATCAATACTATGCATGTGGTTGTCCGACATTCATCCTAACTGGTCAAGATAAAAGATGGCACCCTGCTTTGGCAGATCCACCATATAATGATCAAAACCTTTGTAGGTGCAGCCATTGGAAAGGGCATCAATACTTAATTTTGTGAGAGAAACTATTTTAACATGATAACGATGCCTACCGCACACGGAACATGAAAGAATATTATGACAGGAACATAAGTAAACATCACGGGCAATCATATTAACTATGACATAGTATGGCCCTCTCGTATGGTGATCTCTATCTCCATGGTTTCTGTCTTTCGGGTCATCACGCTTCAAGCCTTCATAAACTTGTATCAGTCTATTACATCTAATAGCACTATACTAATTACATAAGCAGAAGCATCACATGTCGATACGCAGGTCGTACAACATTTAAAGAGCCTTGGGCCGTAATTGACCATGGCACGCAGGCCATAAAAATTACAAGCGAGCATCATATACTTTGCAAGGCCATACCAGTCACAACATTCTCTGTAAAAACGAGTTAAGCGGAATCTGCGCGTGACTGAAAAACATACCCGGAATTTCTGGCTCAGAGGCCCGGAACTTCCGGTGGAAGGGTCCGGAACTTCTGACTCAGGGCCGGAACTTCCGAAATCAACCTTCTGACTCGAATTTATTTTAGCCCACAACTTTCGGGTCACACCCAGAACTTCCGAAAATAACCTTCTGACTCGAAATTTATTTCTGTCCGAAACTTCCAGACCCGGAACTTCTGGTCCAACCAGAACTTCTAAAAATAACATTTTGTATCAAAAATTATTTTGCCCCGGAACTTCCGGGTCATGCCCAGAACTTCCAAAAATCCAACGAAAAATAATAGATCCAATCTATTTCCACCACATATCACCTATATGTGATCGATCCAGATCGAACACTACGCACGTAGGCTCTGATACCACTGTTGGGTTATGGGGAGGCTACGCTAGCGTTAATTTCAAAAATTTACCCCGTTCGCTCAGGAATCATGCATGTAATGGGATCATAGATCATTACATCTAGCCACGAAACGCGCTAGGGCAGTGAAAGTAGAGTTGATGAAGCGCGCCCTCGAAGAATCCGCCCAGCTCCATCCGTTCGTCGGTGATAAAGACAACGTAGTCCGACGATCTCAATGGAAGAAGATCAGCACCGCAGTAGCAGCGGTGTCTCTACGGTATCCACACGTATAGGAACGGGATCACCTCAAGCCGGTATACTAGTACCGCGTGAGAGATTAGGGGAGAGATAGCCACAACCGGTGTAGCGAGGAGAGGTGGCGTCTAGGGTTAGGTCAAATCAACATCAATGACAGCAGCCTTTTCGTCCTAGCCCCTCCTCTCCTTATATAGTGCCCTCTCATGGGCCTTTAATCAGTATTAAAGTCCAACAGATCAAATCTGTTCGTCTGGCCCAGAACTTTCGGTCCTAACCAGAACTTCCGAAAATAGCATTCTGTATCGAATTTATTTCGAACCCAAAAGTTCTAGTTCCACCCGAAACTTCCGGTTCGTCCAGAATTCACCTTTCAAGCATGCCTGGAACTTCTGGTTCCTCCAGAAATCAAAACTGGAACTAGGTCTGGCCCAGAACTTCTGAATGCTCTAGAACTCAAAACTTCCGGCCACAAGCCAGAACTTCCGGTTCTCCCAGAATTCTCTTGGGCATATTTCCATCACAACGGACCCGTAGGAGGGTATGGCGTAAGAAGACCAGTGAGGACATCACGATGCATGAAGAGTAGCGGGGATCGACGTCGAACCAAACCACCTTCGAGAGAAGAACATCAGCCCAACATCACTCTGAATTTTGTCAAGAACTTCGAACACCGTCTTGATCAGGCTCCTCCTTCTATCCAGCTAGGTACCCTTTGCCCTATATGAAATAAAGTTTAAGTTTTCTCCTAAGTGAAGCTGCGTTATTCGTCTCCATCGATAAATTGCTTTGCTCAAACCCACTCAGGTCAATGAGAAACGTCGCACGTCTAGCTCAAACGGTTATGTCCCTATGAACTAGCTCTGGGTTTGGTGACTGCAATCGCGCGAACAAAAAAGAGTTGGCATTAGCGCCCTCTCGGCGCTCGATCACTTGCTGAGATCCTTGGGGGCTCGAGTCCTAACCCTCAACTTCAAAAAATTCTCTGCAGCCTCGACAACTCATGATGCCTGATGTTGGGTTGCGCGTAAGCGACATTAATTTCCTGTGCTTAAGAATATATGGCTATACTGGGGCTCGATGTCTTGTCTCGGGCGCACGAATGACTTGATAAAATGTGAAATCCGCAAGAACCTCGAGGACTTTTTTGGCCTAATGTCGGTAAGCACGTGTGTAGCCTAAGGGCCCCGTGTTGAGCACTATATGGCCTAAGTTTCTTGGGATGAAAGCGGCACCAGGACTTAAAATTTACAAGTCACAAAAGATTTTTCTCCGCTCCGCAAAAAGAAAATCAAGTTCTTAAAACAAGTTTCATACTAACTACTCCTAAACTGATGCAGATTATAATCAACTACTCCTCGGGGGACATCACTGCTGGTTCCTGGGACTCGAGGGGCGCCGCCACGGCTGCTGGTCCTCTAGAAGAGGCAGGAACTAAAGATCTTCGGTGATCGTGGCAGCGATACCTTTCACCTATTGTCAGAACATCGTTGCTTGCTCGTCGGTCATCCTGACGGGCATCCCACGATCCAACTGCCAAAGGTCCACCGATGGGAAGTGGGACCGGACGTAAACCAAGACTTGCTCGGCCCTAGTTCTTACCGTCTCATTGATGAGGAGGTGGAGCTGGGCCTCAAGCCCCTCGAGCTTGTCCCAGAACTCCACGTCGGCATCCTCGATAAGGAGCGAGTACGCATGCTGGACAATCGCATGGACCTCAACTGCCTTTCCCTCGAGCTTCTCGATGCGGGCGTGGTCCCGGTCATGCCTCCCTATAAACAGAATGTTGACAAGGGTCAAGATCAAGACACAAAGCGCAAGAACTGAAAGACGGTCACTAGCGGATACTTACTCTAGTATTCGGCTGACGCCGAATCCACCGCCACCTTCACCATATCGAGGGTGCCCCGAAGGATCCTCTCAGTCTCCTTCACCGTCTCGGTGGTGGAGGTGGCCGCTTTTGCAGTGTCTCTCGTGGTCACCGCTTGGCGATCGGCCTCCTCAGCCATTTGGGTGGGCATTGTCGGCCATCACCACCATAGCACCCGCCGAAGTCTTTGCTGTGACGGTCCTTCACGTCAGCTCTGCGTTTTGGGCCAGAAGGTCAACACGCTCGCATCGGAGTGACTCAATCTTGGCCTCGAGTGCCGCCACATGGTCCACATGACCACATCCAGCGCATGCTGTGCTCGGAGCAGCTGCAGGACACAACGACTATTGAAGCGACAGCACAGAATAAGAAGAAATCAACCAAATAACAAAGGGACTTACCACAGCAAGCCACGACAACAGGGCAATAGCTTCCTCCGACGTCGGGCCTTGGACTAGCCCAGGGGCTGCAGCCACCACGTGAGGGGCCCCCGATCCGGCCCCTAACCCGAGACCATCCACCGCCATCAAGGAAGGGGACCAAACGGCTGGGGTAGCCTCTGTTGGGAGATTGGCGATCTCCACCACAAGCACCGCGGTCTGCATGGCACCGTCTTCAACCATTGCTCCCTCAACCGAGGGGTCGACGGCTTGCTCAGTGGCCAACCCTTCCGCTGAAGGATCGATCGTCACCACCACTAACGCCCTGAGCCTGGGCCAGCGCTATCTTCAAATCCGCATAACCCACAACGGCAGGGGCCGCAGCACCATCCTTGGGCGCCGTAGCACCCGATGCCTCGGTCTCCATGACACCCGACACCTCGGCCACCACGGTCGTGGCCGGTAGTGACTAGTCCACCGACGGTCCTAATGGAAGATCGACCCCAGCCACCCTACAAGTCACAACATCTGAAGATCAGCAAAAAAGTAGAAGTAACAATGCATATATAAGCACGAGCCTTACCGCGACGCGATGCAGTAGGTCCTAGCTACCGGGCTCTTCGGCGTCTTTGCCAGGACAGAGCGAGGGGAGGCCAATGCGGCAGCGGAGATCATGGCATCCCCCTTCTCCTCAGACTCCTCTGTATCGAGGAGTAACCAGGACCTGCCGAGCATCGAGGCCCTATCCACCCCAACCTCCACGGGTTTTGAGCGTTCTGCACATTCCACAAAGTTCCTTCCCTTTCCGCTTCGGGGGAGGAAGGGACAACCCGGTGCCACCTCAGATCGGCAGGTGGCGTGGCTGATCGACACCCCTAGGGTGATCGGGGAGCAGTGCCTGTGAGAAGTACACTGCGTTACTCTGTGGCTAGGGTACGTCACGCCGTGTGGGTGGTCAGGCATCAGCACAAGTACAAACAAAAGCGAGGAAAAATAAAAATCAAGAAGGTCAAGGACTCACCCATGGTGGTGGGTTCGAGACGTAGTACGTCGCGAACCCGAGGTCGGTCAGAAAGCAGGGCTTCCTGACAAAGAAGGAGTTGAGGCATTCGGTGACCTTAGCCCGAGGCACCCACCCGAAGCTCCAGCGGGAATATCCGCCGCATCAAGAAGCAGGCGGTGACCTCGACCCCGGTCAGCTCATTCTCCCGGAAGTCCTTCACCAGCTCGACTAGCTCCTAGACCTGGTCCTCATCGAATGAACGAGCCTAGTCACCCCAACTCGTCAAGGGGTCTGACTTCGGGCCGATGTTCGCTTCGAGGGCCGGTGGGTGGTTTGTTCCATAGAACCACTCTGCCCTCCACCCCTTGTTTGAAGAGGTAACGGGCATCTTCAAGTACTCATTGGACCTGGCGATACGAAGATGGAGCGTGGCGTCACCGATCGCCTTGGACCCCGATGACTGGTAAAGGACATAATAGTACCGAAAGAGGTCCCAATGTGGATCTACTCCTAGATACGCTTCACATAGGTGCACAAAGATAGCGATGTGGAGAATGGAGTTAGGATGAGGTGACCAAAGGCAATCCTATAATAGTGTAGGAGGCCCCGAAGGAACGGATGCGCGGGTAGGCCAAGCTCGCGCTTGAGAAAGGACTTGAACAAGACAATCTCATGGGTATCCGATGTTAGGAACTCCACGCCCTTCGCCTCACACCACCCAGACACTGCTTGCTCTGGCAGAAATCCAATCGCCACTAGATCGCGCAGCTTGCCCCTGGACATCTCAGACTTCTTCCACCCCAATGGTGGAGGCGGCGGAGGCAGCGAACCCCCAGAGGCCATCGGCTTCAGTTGGAAGAGGCGGCGAGCTTTCCTGTAGCAGACTACGCAGCCGCAGTGATGATTTGGCCGACGAGAAGCCTATAGGTTGGATGAAGAAGAAGAAGGGAGCAAAAGTTGGCAGTTGCAGAGGACAGGGATTCAAACTAGTAGCATATGGCTTAGTGGCGAAGAAAATGGTTTAAATAGTCCCGCAACTATTGCCCTAGAGAGAGATGCAATCGTTGTGGTTGAGACGCCCCCTTGATCATCGTACCCGTTGTAGCCGAGGTGGCCTGATGATTCCACTTCTCCACCCGCTGACTACGCCTGCGCGTGGGCCTGTGAGAGGCAGAACGTCCCCTCTGTCGCTTCGAACCGCCACGCATTAATTGCAGATGGAATAGGCTAAAAAGTGTCTTTTTTGGCGTGTTGGCGGAGTTTGCGACTTTTGGGCTCACCTATGCCTGTGGGTCCCACGCCTAGGGGCTCATGCGCTCGAGGACCCTCGCGCCTAGGGGCTCGTCTGCTCAAAGATCTACGCGCCCGAGGACTCATGCGCT
>KE373114.1:167180-180356 GCA_000418225.1 Zizania latifolia | reverse complement strand
CGCCACCTGCGTTCAATTCCTATGATATTTATTACTTTAACCAAATTAAATATATACGAACAATCAACAAACGTGTATTTCATACCACCAGCGTGACTAAACTGGACATAACTCACTGATAGCCATAGGGGCTATGCCGGGAAACAAAAGCAACCAAACTGACTGTACTTGTACGCCCGCACGCACGCGTGCAGCAATCAACAACGCAGCAAGCCATCCACCCACGCTACGTGCCAATCATATGCACTCCACTCCTCGATCGATCGAGATAACCGAGGCGTGAAGCAGACGCGACACCCTCCCCTCGTCTCAATCCCCGAACCCGGCCGCGCGCGTGGGTGCGCCCGACGCAAGGCATGCTGGGCGCGTGCCCTGCCCCGTCCGTGCGCGATTTCTTAAACCCGCGACACGCCGTCGGCGGCTCGGCGCGACAGCGACCTCCTCGCCTTGTACCGTTGTGCTCCAGTGCATCAGTGGAGTATAGCTCAATCGATCGAGAGCCATTGGCCCCACCGGGCGGCACGGCTTTACCTTCGTGATCCGTCCCATGGTCTATCCATGCATCCGTTCATCCATCCATCGTTTGATTAGGCCAGCTGCTGGGTGAGCCCACTTGCATGCGGCGTCCGTCGACGGCAGCTTACACAGTTCTGTTTGGCACGCCACTGTGTAGTCTGTACTCTGTAGAGTACGTTTGTCAGTGCAGAAGTTACACCGCTGCAACGCCCGTGCGGCCCCGGGCGCCGTGGTCTTAATGTCGGCGCGGCTCGATCGTCATGTTCCGAAACAGCAAACCCAACAAGAAGACGGAGAACACTTTTCGGATGTTCCGCAGGATTGATTTCACACTGGCCGACAGGTGGGCCACCACGGTTACACCTGTTAGCATGGCTGGCTGCAGCAGTGCCGCTGGACCAGCCTGGCAATTGTGTCAAACACCAAGTTCCAACATGAAGAAAAGCCTGGCAGTTGATAAAACAAACCCTTCTTGCACGTAGCCCATAGCGAGGTCCTGCTAGTACACTGTTACTATACTGCAGTAGTGATCACTGTCCAAGAACTAAAAGTAATTATCCTCTAGTTACACACGTCGTCGTCTTTCTTAAGAGTTAAGACCATGTGTAAAAAAGACAGAAAACATGTATTGAAAACTCATAGGCACTAGCCCGTTAGGCAGGTTCAGTAATATAAGAACGAGTTACGAGTCCAAGCAAAGAGACAGTAGTAAGATGTCAAGTTCAGTAATCCAAAACCAATTCAAGTTCATTTTACACACTTAACTTTTAAAAAGACTAAAAAATCAACACTAAATTTTAAAACCGGACACTATGCAACCCTTAACTTTAAGTCCGATCAACAGAGGAAGAGGAAGTAAAAAAATACGGTGGGTCCTCTGCAAGCCATTCACGCTTCTCTCTTGTTCCTCCTACACATAATATCTATCATGTTATGTTAAGAGTGTCCCACACGCTACATAAAAACAAATTAATGTTGTATATATCTAAATCTAATATATGTATATTTTAGCTTTAAAATTAGTTCATAAATGCTGTTGGAGGAAATGACTCCCACTGTACTTAAGGATAGACCAAGAGCCGATCAAGAGACATTGAATTTTGAAGCACCTTCCGAGGATTTCTGGACTCCGACTAGAAAATTGCTTCGGAGCCCCCTTCACCATGTTCGGCGTGCCCCTTCACCAGGTTCGGCGCACCCCTTTACTAGGTTCGGAGCCCCCTTCACTAGGTTGACTCGAAGGCCCTGAAACCACTTCAGAGTAAGGGCCAAAACTAAGTGTTCCAGTCCTCTTTGACAAGACATGTACTTTATGGTGTTCATACGGTATTTTATCATGTTACCCCTATGTAATCCTCTGTATATCACTGCTATAATCGGTTGTAAGTAGAGGGTAGTTTAGTAACATCATGTTTAAGTTGTGCCTATAAATACCTTCCACCTTGCAAGGGGGAGGGGATCGACCATTTGTAGTGTTAATCAATACTACTTCTGCACGAAGGTTATTATCCATTTTGTAGACCTCGGGCAGAGTTTGAACCCCTGTCTACACTTCGAACCATTCGAGGTTCTAAACACTAAAAATCTATTGCGTATTTTTTGATTACGCCAACAGTTAGCGCCGTCCGTGGAGAGCCTAGCTCTAAATTAGCTTCTCTACCACAAGCTGCACAATCAACTTCGAAGTATACCTCTGAACCTAGAAAACCCCCCTTCGGCTTGGGGCTTCCGAGGGGCTGCGGGGCCCTTCGAAGGCCTCCCTTCAACCTGGGAAATATCCCTTCGGCCTGAAGCTTCCCAGAGGCTGCGGGGCCCTCCGTAGGCCTCCCTTCAACCTAGGAAGCCTTCCTTTGGCCTGGGACTTCCCAAGGGTTCCGGGGCCCTCCCCAGGCCTTCTTTCAACCTAGGAAGCCCCTTTCAGCCTGAGGCTTCCCTGAGGCTGCATGGCCCTTTGCAGGCAACCCTTCAAGCTGAAAAGCCTCCTTCGGCCTAGGGCTTCCCATAGGCTGCAGGGCCCTCCGTAGGCCTCCCTTCAACCTGAGAAGCCCCCCTTTGGCCTAGGGCTTCTCAAGGGCTGCAGGGCCCTTCGCAAGCCTCCCTTCAACCTGGGAAGCCCCCCTTCGGCCTAGGGCTTCCTAGGGATTGCAGGGCCCTACGCGGGCCTCTCTTCGTCCTAAGGCCTCCGGACCTCTGGAGCCTTCGCTAAAACGTCTCGCGAGGCAAGGATCGCTGTAGTCAAAGTTAATTAACGTCCCTCTAGGGAGAGACTTCGTATATAAATTGGCTTCGGATAATTTTAACCTAGCGGGGAACGCATCGTTACGCTTTTATGGCTTCGACAACCCCGTACAATGCATTTTCGTACCACTACTCAAACACTCGCGCAAGACAAATAAAGCCAACACGCTTATAAACACACAACACATCGATGTGATCCGCTCCACCATTATCGCTTCATAGTACCTCTGGGCCCGAAGTAATAAAAACAGAGACATACGTGTCTCCGAGTCCCAAGCGCCCCTTGGTTCGAAGCATTGCTTCGCTTCCTAAAAAAATACCGGTGTGATCCGCTCCACCATTATCGATTCACAGCACCCCCGGGCCCGAAGTGATAAGAGCATAGACATACGTGTCTCCGGGTCCCAAGCATCCCTTGGTTCGAAGCATTGCTTCACCTCCTAAAAAATACCGGTGTGATCCGCTTTACCATTATCGCTTCACAGTGTTCCTGGGCCAGAAGTGATAAGAACAGAAACATACGTGCCTCTGGATCCTAAGCGCCCCTTAGTTCGAAGCATTGCTTCGCTTCCTAAAATATACCCGTGTGATCCGCTCCATCATTATCGCTTCACAGTGCCCTAGAGCCCGAAGCGATAAGAACAGAGACATGCGTGTCTCTAGGTCCCAAGCGTCCCTTGGTTCGAAGCATTGCTTCGCTTCCTAAAAAATATCGGTATGATCTGCCTCACCTTTATTGCTTCACAGTGCCCCTGGACCCAAAGTAATATGAATAAGGGCTACAACGTAGCTCGAGCTAATACATTGATACATACTCTCGGATTCCAAGCAACCCAAAACATTCGAAGCATCTCTTCGTATTGTGAAATAACAAACATCAGTTATAACCTCAAAACTGCACATTCACAACAATTACTATGTACGCATGAAATGCTCGCAGCATCTATACGCTACGCTAGTACCTACCACAAGAAAGGAGGGAGTAGTGAGGGCGTATGCATACAAAGTAGGTTCAATCCAAATGTTCGAGGTCATAAGAAATACGTTTTATTCACAAAAATCTCGAACTACGAATATAAAGTGCCTCATCAGATACACTTCGAATACCAAATATACCCTGAACATAAGTACTACTTCGATTACGGCTTAAGATGAAGAGAGCTTCATAACAAGAATACTATGAAAAAAACACTATCTGAACCTAGCAAAAAGTGAATCCTACTCGCGAAGAATGTCGAGCCTCTCGAAGGCCGGCCCCTCAAGAGCTCCAAATGCTCATGGAGCCTCCGTCAGCTCGACGACTTCTCTCGGCCTTGAAGTTTGTTGATTTTAGCCTTTAGAATAGCCTCTGTCGCACGTAGCCTTTCGGCCTCGGCCTTAGCAGCCTCGTGAGCTTCGCACTCCCAGCGCAACCCCTCCTCCATGTCGGCAATCTTCTTCTCGGCTTTCGAGGCCCATCAACAGAGGCCGCGCTCCGTGCGCTCGGCCACCTCCTCCCATTTGTGGAAAACCCTCAAAGTTGTCCGCATCAAAACAAGAACCTTCAAAAAATAAGTTAGTCAAAAAATAAGGCTAAAACTATAAAATAAACAATAGTACGATAAAACGTTCTGTACCTGGTGCATGGTCCCTTCAGTTGCTACGGTAACGTTGGAGTGATGATGCCTCGCTACCGCGGCCACCAGGTCACTTCTCACTTCTCGTGATGTCCTGATGGGCCTGAATGTAAGGCTCCAAGAGCCTACCTAGCGCCTCCCGAGGGTGCGAAGGCTCTAAGGAAGAGGATCCTCGTGTCCTGGTAATATGATTTCCCTTCTTCGGACAGGATCCAGACATTTCTAGGGGTCAGAGGCTATGAGGGGATGTTGTTGCCATCATCGGCTTCGACCTCCTAAGCGAGGTCCTCCTCACTTTTCTCAACCTCGTCATCCGTCCGCCCCTTTTTTATGTCCCTCCGGTTGCTACCATGTCTGGTATTACCGGAGAGTCGGCGCTAGGCTTGGCCTAGGCATGGTTGAACCGCCCACACTCCGTGATGGTTTGTCTTCGGCGATTTAACCGCGCCCAATGTTGTTTAAAGCTCCCAAGATACACCCTATCGTTTTTGTAGTTGCATTTGATGCTCCTCGACCGACGGTCGAAGAGAATTTCAAGAATCGGCGTATCCCGATCAAGCTCTTGGGGTCAAAGTACAACTAGATTCAAAGTGTATTTTACCCTTTCATTCAAAAGGCTACATGCGAGGGGCTACTGTTGGGAAAAATGACCAATAGTTGATCGAGAGACATCGAATTTTGAAGCACCCTCCGAGGACTTCTGGACTCCGACTAGAAGATTGCTTCGGAGCCCCCTTTACCAAT
Source organism: Zizania latifolia (assembly GCA_000418225.1). Lineage (NCBI taxonomy): Eukaryota > Viridiplantae > Streptophyta > Magnoliopsida > Poales > Poaceae > Zizania > Zizania latifolia. The sequence continues at coordinate 175,242 of KE373114.1, read as the reverse complement.
TTCGGAACCCCCTTCACCGGGTTCAGAGCACCCCTTTACCAGGTTTGGAGCCCACTTCAACAGGTTGACTCGAAGGCCCTGAAACCACTCCAGAGTAAGGATCAAAACTAGGGGTTCCAATCCTCTCTGATAAGATATATACTTTACGGTGTTCATACGATATTTTACCATGTTACCCCTATGTAATCCTCTGTATATCACTGCTATAGTCGGTTGTAAGTAGAGAACAGTTTGGTAACATCATGTTTAAGTTGTGCCTATAAATACCCTCCTTCTTGTAAGGGGGAGGGGATCGAACACTTGTAGTGTTAATCAATACTATTTCTGCACGAAGGTTATTATCTATTTTGGAGGCCTCGGGCAGAGTTCGAACCCCTATCTACACTTCGAACCCTTCGAGGTTCTAAATACTAAAAACATGTTGCGTATTTTCTGATTACGCCAATAAATGCTAATATATATTATCTTACTTTTAAGTAGCTCCTGGTAAGTTTTTTGTCACCAAAGGTAATGAGAAAAAAATTGGTGGAGAGATTTTTGACCTCTTATCCCTCCATATTGACGTCACGTAAAATATGTAAATGACCTAAAGGTGTGACCAGCGGGATGGTGAGGCTAGGAAGGCCGGTGAAGCATGGCCTGGAGACCAGAAGGGCACAGCTGACGAGGGTAGCCCTCCACATTCGCGCTGCCTTTGTTGGTCTCGCCGCCCCCATCGGCCTCCTGATTTGTGCCACCCTCACCACTCTCCCATCGCCTGCCCCGCACACGCCGTGCTCATTTGTCTCACCTTGCTAGTCACCTCGTCCACGCCGTCCCTATTGGCTAGGGGTGGGCAAAAAATAACCGAAAACCGAACCGAACTAAAAAATAGCTATTTTTGGTTTTTATTTTGAAAAAGTTCGGTGTTCGGTGTTTGGTTTTCGGTTCGGTTTTCGCCTTCGCAAAACCAGAAGAATCGAGATACCGAACCAAAACATGACCGCCCAGTCCAGGCATCCATGGCACCATCGCTCCTTGCTAGGCCCATCAATTTGCTCTGATTTCTAAAGTCTACCAGGCCCAGCCCACACAGCCAAGGGTTCTGCCTTCACGTCCAGCCGTTCACGCGACCATGCCTCGCGACTTCGAGTCAATCCACGGCCGCACTCCTGCAGCCCCGCAGCCAGCAAATAGAAAGCAAACCCTAGCCGCCCTGTAGCCAGCCAGCCCGCACTCCTACCGCCGAGGGACACCGCCGCCAACTCACCGGCGCGCGCAGCCGGGCACCTGGCCGCAGCGCTCGCCCATCGCCTCGGCCGCCCAACTGGTACGCCTATGCGTTTAAATGTTTGTCTGTTTGGAATTTTGGATGAATCACACATGTTTGGCTGTTTGGATTATGAATGATGATTGGATATTTGGATTTGCTTGCTTTCTAAAGTAAACCGATTATATTGGCATTTCATTCACTGAATGTCTGGCAATATGCAATTTTATTCATGAAATAGAACTGGATGTCTGGATCACACTGTGCTAAACTCGGTAAACCAAAAAACCGAACCGAATTTTTTCGGTTCGGTTTCTCTAAATATAGCAAGTTGTTAGGTTCATGATATCTGAAACCCAACTTTCTAAAAACTAAAAAAACCGAACTGATAAAACCGACTGCGCACCCCTACGGCCATGCTCCACCTCCCTGGTTTCACCGCCCCCACTGGTCAGTGGTCACACCGTTGAATCATCTGTGTCTTCTTCGTGACGTCAATTAGAAGAAATCCCTACGGTGAAGAGGTCGAGTACGTTACCACCAAATTTTTTCCAAGGCAATAGGATGGCTGCAAGGCAGCAGGGCCCTCACTCCTCAAGCGGAGAGACACCAGAGATAATTAACTGCTTGTCTTACTAGACTCTAGCTGTTCTCTCCTGCGGACACCACTGGCCATATCTTGGTCCCCCGTGCAGCTCACACCGGTGGAAAAAGAAGTCCGGCCACTCCAATCGCCGGTCCAACAGCTAGCAACAGCTAACCGCTGCTGCGCGAGCGGTGAACTGTCATCATGCCCAGATCCAGGGACATTCTCTTTTCTCCTTACCGGCGTCTACTCCATCGATCCGGCTGCCGCCATGAGCCATCGGTTACCAGCTCCGAGACCTGAAATTTCACACGACGAACAATTGAACAAAGCCAACATAGTGGCCTACCCGCCGGTCTGAACTCTGAACTCTGAAATTTTCCCATGTAGTCGCTGAACGTCTTGATGTCCACGACAACCAGCTACAACATGGAGAGTTGTCAACAAGTTGGATTGATCAGAATAATAGTGCATGATTCCACTGGAGAATTGGTTGCCGACAAATTAATCTAAGGATTAATTACAAACATATCTGCATATGGAAAGTCTGAAGACTCGAAGCGATCAATAATCTCAAGGTGGTTGTGAGCCTGTGATATTAGATTATTAGCCTAAATGTTAGACACCATGTATATGTATAGTGTGTGTGTGTGTGTGTGTGTGTGTATATATATATATAATGTCACTTAGAAGTTATAAAATAATTATAGATATAATTATCTCAATGTATACACTACTAATTTAATATAATAATTTTCCTAAATGAAACATTGGATTGTCTCAGGGTACTTGGGTCTTGGTAGGGCCTAATGCTAAGTGCGAGCAAATCACTGAACAAGTCATTGTCAGCAACACAACCAGCGCTAGTTTTTCAGCAGAAAAACGTCGGCCGGTCGGTAGTCGGTAGTGCGTGCTGAGGCAATCAAACAAGTTCATGCATCAACTCGGCACAATCAGTGGCAAAGCTTGCTACAGAACCTGGGCGGCCCCAGTGGTGGTAGTACCATCCTACAATTTGTTAAGTGTTCATAGAATCTATGATCAAGAGACAGGTGAGACCAAAGAATGCAGGCTAAGCACTCCACCCCCTCTACAGATGACAGAAACATCGCCTTCGATTTAAGAATTCGATGGCTGTCCCAACCACATGTGACCTTAGATGGACAGCAAATAGCGTAATAATGAACGCCCACCGTCATCTAGTCATGCTCAATAAAGCTACAACTATACGTCCATGATACAGATTGAACTCTATTACGGTATACTCATTATTTTTTAATAGGTAATATTTAAAATTAATCTAGATCATTGATTTTTGTTAGAATTAAAAATAAAAATACTTGGTGATCGACGGATAATTGAAAAGTGGACACATAAAATTAAAAAGTATGCGCATAAAATTGAAAAATCTACGTAGAAAAATCAATGATGACCTATTAGCTCCTAGAAAGTAATAATTATCATCTTTAATTCTAACTAGTAGATCAAATAAATAAACGGTACATAATATTTCTAATGTAACGTAAAATTTACGCGATATATATGCACGCTGTTATATCCGAAACATTTAACTACATTTGTACAGAGCACGATTCATATACGTACATAAAGATTGCAAAGGATACGTATACATTGCACCGGACAGCAGTAGCATGGAAGTACACTCTCATGTCAATTCGATTGGGTTGGGCCCCTGCGTCACCATGCCAGAGTTTTACTTCCACTCGGAGGAGTGTGCAGTTCGCATCCGATGGAGTATCGGTGGTGGTGAACTGGTGATGCCGGGATGCAACAGGGCGTAGGGCGTAGTAGATAATATTTGGTTAGCTGACTTGTCGTTAGGGTTGATGAATATTTGCAAGAGACTAGTACTAACAAAGAATAATAGGCTATGTTGAGTTCCTATTTATTTCAGTTTCTAGCGGCCAGAGATTTTTGCACCTAACTAATCTAAATAGTTAGATATTTAAATATCTAGTCGGTGAGAATCTAAAAAAGTTAGTGCTTTCTAGGTTTTAAATTTTAGTTTATTTTCAGATTCTACGGCTACTGATTCTCACAATCTAGATTCAGAATTTAGACCGCTTATTTTAACTTTAAATTTTAGAAGAATTAGCTGCAGCTACCGAAGCTAAAACACACAGTGCTAACACAGGCTTTGTTGAGTATTTCTTGAGCTATACAGACAGGAGACAGCAGTATCTGTTAACCAATGAATGAAAGCTGATTAGAACGGATTATATGCAGAGTGGTCCCAGGACGCCACTAGGCTACTAGCTTGCCAACCCAGTATGGCTATTTGCTCCTATTCCACGCAACGAGCATGGCAATTGGCAAGTAGTAGTAGCCGGTTTGCCCAGATGGGCGGACCGGTGCCGGTGGTGGTGGCCAGTGGCCACCGCTCGTCATTCACTCGCCTGGACGGACACCAGCGTCTCCCCTCGGCTCGGCTCCAACGTGACAGGCACATGGGCGCCGGTTGCCCCCCACACCGATCGACCCGCTCACCCTCATCAGGTGCGCCTCGCGCGCAGCCATCTTTCCACCGATCACGACGCCGCCACCGCCATCGCCATCGTGCGTGCCACCCAGCGGGCGGAAACCCGCCGCGCCCGCGCGAACGGTGAAACTGTACAAGTGGGGGATGGGGATGGAGTAGTGGGTACCGTGTGGTGTGGTTTACCCAAGCGGGAAAAGGGACGATATCATCGTAACACGGCCCGAGGGGAGGGGGGGCTACTTTCGGGCTGGGGTCGGCGGAACCCGAGGAGGTAAGGACGCTCGCTTTCTCTCGGAAACACGCCTTTTCGCGGCGATCGATGGATGTGCGCGCCATGCAAGCGACGCAGAGATGGAAACGGAAACACCGAGCAAAAGGCGTCCGTCGTAGGAAAAAAATTCAGTGCATACTGGATGCACTGCTTTTCCTATCCATACCTATACTCGATGCGCAACACGTGTCTCTCAATTCAATTCAATCCAATGGCAAAGAAATCACCCAAAAATAAAGAGACCAGACCTTTGACCGGTCAGAGACCATCTCTGAACCAAACATGCGATGCATGCAGAGCAAGGCGTTTCAGTATACTCTCATTCAGTTTATAATTGGAAACTATTATAAATTAACTTATAAAACTCATATTTAAGTATTTTATAATAAATTAAAAGGTTAGATTCCGTTAGTTTGCAGTTTATTGGTAAGGCCTAAATCGGACATGAATCCGGATGCAATGAGATCCATACAAATACAAAAATGCTTTTATGGCGCCATTGCCAGCAGAGGGGTTTCTCCCGCCAAAGTCCGAATACGTCACCGAGGCCATTAAAACGGCAGATAGCTCGGACGGACGGACGCTGTTGGTCCAGCGCCTGAGCCACCCGTTTCCAGCTATACACGCGCTGGATCATGCGAGCCAGCCAGCGGAGCCGAGGAGGCGCAAAGATGCGCCGTTTCCTCGGAGAGCGAGCCTGTGGACTAGCGGAGATGCAACCAGATGCATGTGACCCCCACACCCAGCCAAATTCCTAGGCGGTTAAGCACCGTACAAACTGTTCATCCCTATTGTGTTGTAGTGTACTGCCCCACTGGCCACTACCCACTACTACTACACACGATCATGAAGCAACTAAGAGTAGCAGACTAGCAGAGTAGCAACAGCGTTTATTTAGTCCTGATGATTCGGAGCATGACACCGTAGCATTAAGCAATAAAATATCACCATCACTCATATATTAAGACACGATGATGGTACAAGTACAACAGCTTAATAACACCCAGCCAAACTTCGCTGGAGCAAGGAACGGACGACTACTGCACTCTTAATAAGAATCTTATTGGTGTGCCTAAACCACAACAGAAGGTTAGGACAATCTTAACACTAAACTAATAGATAGCTACCCTACAAGAAAAATGCCCATAAATCCTTAGTTCCTTTTCATCAGGAACGCCCTTATTCATGGATCCCACGGCAAGCTTCTTTTGCAAGTAAAAGACTGCAAAAAAAAAGTTCGGAGAGACCTTTAGCTGTGTGCGCTGGTACTTCTTGGCAAGCGCCCAATGCAAGCAAAGCAAAACAAAGCCATGGATAGACGCAGAATTGCTTCGCCAAAATAACCCATCCATAGACCACATTGAATGTATCTTCATGTCACTTCTTGCTCTTGCTTGCAGCGGCAAGCAGCTAACATTTCTCTCTCCGTCTCAGGACAATTTATTTTTATTCCCTTCCAAAACCACTGTGCCAAACAACCAAACCGAGACATGGATTTCTCCTCCGTTCGTCGTCGTCGATCTCGGATTCGGCAGCTTTCCGTCCACACAAAAAACCAATTATATCGCCAATAGAACAAACAAACCTAACACTGATGATACTACTGCCTCTACCTCTTTGGCTAATACAACCACCTAATAGACCAAGTACTATTACTAACTCTAATTAATAATAAGATTAAAATGAACGCAACGGCGATGCCGCAAAATCATTCTCCGTGGCAACGACGCTAGCTCACGTACTGTGACAGAGCGCCGGCGCCGGCGACGGCACGGGGGCTGCGGCTCTTCTCTTCTGGCTCGCTAGCATGGCGTTGCTACGATTAATCAAGGCATCTGTGTACCAAAGGATTTACATAAGCTTTGCGTGCCACACTAGTTAGAGAAAAATAAAGATTTTTTGCGAGTGCCGAAGGTTACCGTGGTCGAGAACGAAGCCGCCGGGATAGCGAGGCTGGCCGCCGAGGTCGTCGAGGTTGAGGTTCAGGGCTTGAACGACGCGAGCGGGGACAAGAACCGTCGAGCAGCCTGCAAGTCGCGCGGAAAACACCAAAGGGGAAGAATATTTAGATCAAGAACACGACTTCGTCTTCGGAGGAATCCGTCGGCGAGGAAACGGCCAAATTGGCGTTAAGAGGGGCACACCTGTCTTTTTCTTCGGCTCTGCTGCGGCGCCGGCCGGGCGAGGGAGGAAGACGCCGGTGCCGTTGCGCTCGCGCTTGGCGCCGGGCGGTGTAAGAAACACTGCGCGCATGCCGGCGGCGGCTGGAGGCGCCGGCGCGTGCTGCGGCTTCTGCAATGGGGGCCACGCCGCCGGGCTCATGTCGAGAGGCAAGGTGACTTTGGGTGCGCAGCAAGCGCCTTTGGCTGCCGCGGTCTGCCGCGCGCCCCACGCGGCGGCCGCGGCCAGGTGCCGATCCCTCTGCAGCTTCAGCAGCTGCTGCTGTTTGAGGAGATGAAACTGAAAGCGGACACAAGGAAAAATGTCAACCCGAGATGGCAAAACAAAAGGAAAGGATGGAAACGAAAAATTTTGCCAAGAACGCACCTGAGCGGCTTGAATCTGGCGCTGCGTGAGCAAGTGGGCGAGTGGACGGTAGTACCCGAAGGCTGGGACGTTGGCGGCCGGCGGTGCCACGGGAGGCGGAGGCGGAGGCGGCGGCGACGGCTTACGCACCGGTGCAGCGACGCCACCGTGGGAGGGGAAGCCATAGGAACTGTTCGGCACAGGTATGCTGTTGCCCACCGGCATGCGGGCCATTTGGCTGGCTGCCTCATAAAGGATGTCCCACGGGTCGGCCGGTTTCTGCTCCAACGGCGACGACGGCGGCGAGTTCACCCGAGACGCTCCGCCGTTCGGGGTTTCCTGGCCGGACTTGGGCAGACCGCACAGTGTCGACTGCGGCGAACCAACCGTCACCTCCGCCTGTAGCCAAAAGCCACTCAGAAACTACCACAAAAGCAGACAGAAGCCATGGAAAGGACTAAGAAACCGAAAATACCTTGGAAGGAGGCCCTTGCTCGACGTCGTCGCCAAGAAGCCCCGCGAGGCGGCGTGAGAGGCCGGTCAAGCAATCCTCCTCCTCGCTCTCGCTCCTTGCGGCCACCGCCGCCTTCTCCTCCTCCGAGAAGAAGTCGTCATCCAAGAACTCATCCGGCAGCCAGAACTCCTCGCCGCCGTCCGACCACTCCGTCGCCATTCCCTCCACCTCTCCCTACAATCACCTCCTCCCCCGGAGTTACGACGAGGGAGTTGGGCGGACGGAAATCTGCCACCGGAGACGAGAAGCAGTTACAGCTTCAAGGGTACGACCTGCAGCCACTACCTGCTTCCGCACAAAGCTGGAGACGGAGACGGCGGTACTGGAGGAGAGCGATGCAAGCGGCGGCGAGACGAACTGTGCTTATCGCCGAAACAGGCGAGGCGTTGCGTATCGAGAAAGGCCGGGAAAGAGAG
>KE373114.1:140857-160977 GCA_000418225.1 Zizania latifolia | reverse complement strand
GGGCCCAGGGCAACCGCCATGGCCGACGCGGCGGGACCCACGCCCTACGGCCTACGGCCTACAACCTCGCGGACGCGTGCCGAATTTATCGTTTCCGGTTAAGAACTTTTCGCATACAAAAAGCTGCACTTTTTTATGCCTAAAATGTACTGATTCACGTAATATATATATTATTGTATTTTAAACAAACTACTTTTAACAGCACTCTCTACTTTTATATGTTATCTTTAGATAAAATCAATAAATTAGTTATGAGACCGGACACAATATTCGTTTTAATAAAAAAGTAATATTTGAAAATAGAAGACAGTAAGTGGTATTGAAAAAATAATAATTTTGTTTTTTTAACGGAAAGGGTAGTGGGCGTATTTTTTTTAGCTTACTCCGGAACAGAAGGATGAGGCGGTGGACGTAGGGTCGTGCTGACCGAGTCACCGACCAGAAAAAATGACTGCCTTTTGCAAACTCAAGATTTAAAAAAAAAGAATTGTGAACCGATCTAAAAAGAAATATATCACAACAAGGTTTTTTTTTGGAAACTCAAGATTTAAAAAAAGAATAGAAAAATTGTGTTATGTATTTGAATAATTCATAGGAAATAAATATAAGAATTTACAGTAAAAGAAGAGAGAAGTCCAAGAAAAACTAAAATAAAGTTTGAGCTGACCGTGCTAATTTCCTATGAATAGAGTGGAGAAAAGTAATTCATAAGATTTTTTTAAGTTTTAATCATAGGTTCCAAATAGCCCAAATAAGAAATTTCCAAAGGATCTCAAAATTTCTTTAATAGATAGAGCCCTAAGGAAAAAAACCAGGACGGTTGATTGCATGCTTGAATATAGGAAAAGCAAACCCATGCATAGAACGAATACGATTGGTTTGCACCGTCGCATGGCGCTGATGCGGCTCGTAGATGACGAGTTGACGATGACACGGCTATTATTATGAACGAAATGAAGAGATAAAACTGTAGTGTGTGTGTGTCAGATCCCCGTTGGATGGCTTGGGCCCTCTCTTTCGTGACGTGCTCGGAGTGCGACGTGATCTTTTTCTACTACAGCGATGGAACGGATGCGTCGCTAATTGTGGTAGGACTCGTACTCATCGGTACAAGTTTTTTTTTATCGGATGGGCGCCAGCGCCATGGTTGCCTTCTTTTCGGAAAGAAAATGAACGGCGCATTGGATGCTCCTGGCGTTTGCTCCGGGAGAGACGAAGCGAGGCTGCGAGAGATACGGAAACTTTTCCAAAACCAAATCTTGTTTCGAGGGGAGAAGAGGGCAGTGAGGGTCCCGAGTGTTCTTCTGCCCGAGCAACTCAGGCGACCACAGTTCACGAAAGACGGACGAACCATACAATACTCCCTTGTCTTAACTGCCAAGACATGCAAGAACACAAGCCAGGAGACAAGCCAGAAAAGATCGATAAAGAATGCGCAAACAAAGACTCGACAGTTTGGCGAGGATTTTGAATTTTTTTGAAGCTCGAGGGTGTGGTAGGGTTGTTTTTCTTCCGGCGTTTGTCTCCAGGCCGGCCTGCACGCTCCCATGGCAGGCGGTTCTCCCCAGTTCCCACTCTCCGGTTTCCCCGGCACGCCGAGATGTTATTACCGCTCCTAACTCCTGTCCTAAGACGTGAACACGACACAAATGATGATATTTGATGATATGTCACCCAAGATTGTAGCAAATAGTTAGGGCCCTATTTGCAATGGATTTATCTCTAGTTTAAAGTTATAGCTAGAATTTGGTATGTTTGTTTCAGCTTCTGGCAGCTGAAGATTTTTAGTAGCTAGCTAGTCTAAGTAGGTAGATAGTTTAAATATCTATCTTGTGAGAATTTAGAGAAGCCAGTGTTTCTCGACTTCTGAATTCTAGTTAATTTTTTGATTCAGCAGTCACTAATTCTCATAATTTAGGTTCAGAATTTGGACCGTTTGTTTCAGCTTTAATTATAAAAGTAGCCGCATCTATGAGAAACTGAAACAAATAGACCCTTTATAACTCTAGAAAGATTAGATTTTGGACTAGATCTCTAACTGTTTTATTTAGTAAATTATCAAAATTACAAATTTAGATATTTAAATTCATTCCCAGCTCCAACTCTGAATATTTTTTAGAGCTAGAAACTCTTAAAAAGCTGAATCTAAAATGAAGTGACGCCAAGCACACCTAAATTTTCTACTCCTGGTCACCGCGAGTCGTCTCGCCTGCCGCCGTAGCGACATATCGTTCGTCGCGACTGTGCGCCACATCGGTGAAACTTTTTTATTTAGTAAATTATCAAAAATTACAAATTTAGATATTTAAATCCATTCCCAGCTCCAACTCTGAATAATTTTTAGAGCTAGAAACTCTTAAAAAGCTGAATCTAAATTGAAGTGACGCCAAGCACACCTAAATTTTCCACTCCTGGTCGCCGCGAGTCGTCTCGCCCGCCGCCGCAGCGACATATCGTTCGTCGCGCCTGCGCGCCGCATCGGTGAAAATTTCACGATGCCGCTGCTGCGCTCTGCCTCTGCAGAGTGCCGGCTCGTGAGCCGTGACCTATCTAACGTATACGCAGTGCGAGCGGGGTCAGAAAATGCTGCCGCGACGCCGACGCTCGCGTCCACGGGTATATGGACTACGGAGTAACTAGCTATACTGGATTACATTAGTTATGTTGCATTGTTGCTGCACTGGTGCTCGTACCAAATTGACGTTGTTAAGAGACTCTTTTGCTGAGAGGACGATCAGTGCGGAGACGAAGACCGTACGGTTTGAAAAGAAAAATCTGGGAGGAGCTTGCGATTTGACCGGCGAAATGGGGGGCAGAGCAGCCAGTGAAAGATCGGCTTGGTTTTTTATGCCAGGGCCGACCTGCGCCTGCGGCCTGCCTGCAGCTCACTGCGGCTCGCGTTTGCTGCGGTCGCAGGGCAGGCTGTCCCCGGTCAAACGCACAATTCGGCGCCTCGTAGCTAGCTAGCTTCCCGCCATTTGTGGGCATGCCGGAGCTTTCCCGCGCAAATGGAGGCGCCTTTTCGCGGTAGATGGCGCGAGGGGTGAGATGGCTTTTTCGCTTGCTAATCTCACACTCTGTCACGGTAGGGATGTCACCGCCCCATTACCCCAATTTCGTTATGGGACGGATGGGGTAATCCGTAATCTGCACAGAAGAGAGAAGCGGGGAAAAAATATATGGTCCAATATGGTATAATTGTGTTCTATCATCACCTAGTCAGTCGACCAAAGTGAGACAGAGACAGAGAAAAATTATCCCCAGCAGAAACAATATTAAAAAGCGAGAACAAATTGACCAATAGAGGATAGGAGGAAAGACCACTTTTTATATCCTTAGTCATAGTCACGTCAATATAATCATAGTTTAAGATCTTGTTGTTGGTCTATATTTTGCGATAACTAGACCAATAACCATGATCGTGAATTATCTATCATATCATTGGTTACTGGCGCTTAAACAATTTAGAAAACCCTAGTTGTTACTGTACGGATACTATGATATAGCACATTAGCACGTTGGTGTTGTACATGAACTATGTTTGGTTACCAGGACTATGCTCAGAATGTTTACGATGAAAGTCGTACAGTAGTATTATAATTATACAGTTTTTTAAAGAAAAAACTACGTGCTGATGATATGGGTGTACGGTCAAGTCCACAACTATGATGTTTTCGACTAAGAAATTATATATAGATATTTGCGTCCGTTTCCTATTGTTGCCCAATATGCAATTTATGGTTCTAAGAGTTGCAGGCTCGTCCTAGTACTGCTACAGCAATATGCGATTACAATGAATTTAAATGTAAGAACAGTTTGAAATGCGACCCCTATTATTTTCAACAAATGGCCGTGTCTCCTCCACTTGCAGAAATACGAGTATTATTGCTCTTGTATAACCGTCAGTTGACCATCTAACTAGAGAGCACATGGTCCGTACTTTTCCTCTTTTTACATTATAATAGTCTTCAATAATGTACGCATTTCATCATGCTATTTCGAAAAAAAAGAAGAGAGAAACAGGCATGCCAGGAAAAAGGATATCCTGCACGGTTGTGTACACTGCAGTTCGCTTCCGCTCGTCAAAGCCGCACTCAAACGACGCAGCTGGCCGGCCAAGCAAATCATTCGCGGCCACGAAAGACGTCAACCGGTGTCCATCCAGGCTCGTAGTCGTACGTAGCCTCGCGACCCTCCTCGCATCACATGCAAGCCATGACCGCCGCAAAGTCACCTCGATCTGCGCCGTCGGCGGCGGCGGCGTACACATGCTAATGCATCGGCCATGGATGCGTGCTGCGTTGTTGTCCCGGCCTGTGCGGCTGTGCATGCATGTACTGCGTTGCTAACGTAGCGGCGACGATCATTGGCAATTACTGCGCGCGTATGATTGTGTTTTGCGTAATCCGCTAGCTGGGCAGATGATGGATACAGATAATTGCTTATACTTTGCCGAAGCAATCGCTCCCAGCCGAAGTAATCGACATCTCGGCCGGCTACAACTACAACAACTGCAGTCTGGTGTGTTCGATTGTTACACGCCAAGACTAGTTATAAGAAAGCACGTCGATAAGGTACCATCGATTATGCTCCTGTAGCGATGATGTGAATTTTAGTGAGCGCCCGCGTCGTTCCTGGCGGCAGCTCGGGGGAAACCTAACGCCCTAGCCGCCGCCTCCACTCTCCCCTCCCTCTCCCTCTCCCTCGTCGTCACCTGACCGGCTAGATTTTCGGGCGGTTACGGTGAAGACGGCGACGGGGCAGTTTTCTTCCATTGCGACGCTCAGATCTGTTCTTCCTCTGCTTCCCTTCCTCTCGCCCCCAGATCTGCTCTTCCTGTTGCAGCGTGGTGGCCTGGCGCTCTGCCTGCCGACGCGCGGCGCCCTAGCGCCTGAGTAGCGGCCTAGCGGAGGCCACTCCTTCGTGCTGCTCTGGTGGCTCGCGCTCCCCGGCGGTCCTGTTCTCCTAGCGCGGCGCGGCTCCTCGGACGTCCATCGCACATGTGCCCTTCTTCTCTCGGCGCGTGTTGGCGCGTGCTTCCGTCGGTTTTGGAGCTCGTTCTAGTTCAGCGGCGTGGTCGGGCTGTTCCTGCTGCCTGGGTACTGGTGGTGCCGTGTTGCCTTGAGGTCGCGCTTGCGCTGTTCAGATCTGCACGCGGCGGCTTGGCGTGCGGCGGCGCGGTGGCTCCTTTTGGCTGCGGCTTTGGGGCGGCGCACTGCAAGGCCCCTGTTCTCTCTCCCGAGTTGCTTTCTCCTGGCTGGCTGTGGGATGTCATGGCCTGCTCCAGCGCGAAATTGGCTGGTTCCCGACCGATTTGTGCGCGCAGAGTGGTGTGAGTTGGTGGCGTCGAGAGCATGCGGAGTGGTGTCGGCCTGGCGATGGATCTAATGGTCCTCATTTCCCTTCAGCCACCGCCCTTCCCTCCTCCCTCTCTAGCAGTGGTTGCTCCCCTCCCTTCTGTCTAGGTGGCGGCTTGAGGCTCAGGGAGCTGATGATCCCACCTGCCTATGCGGCGGTGCTCTTGTTGTTGCTCCGGCGGCTGTGCCCCGGTGTAGTGTGAGTTTGGCGCACATGGTTTTGTTTGATGGAAATATGTCCAAGAGAATTCTAGGAAACCGAAAGTTCTGGCTTGAGGCCGGAAGTTCCGGGTTCTAGAGCATCTGAAAGTTCCAGGCCAGCCCCAGTTTCGGTTTCTAAAGGAACCGAAAGTTTCGATTGGACCGGAAGTTCCGGGCCTGCCTGAAAGTGAAATCTGGACGAGCCAAAAGTTCTGGCTAGGACCGAAAGTTCCGAATCGAAATAAATTCGATACAGAAGGTTATTTTCGAAAGTTTCAGTTAGACCAAAAGTTCCGGGTCCAGACGAACAGATTAGATCTGTTAGGCTTTAATACTGATTAAAGACCCATGAGAGGACACTATATAAGGAGAGGAGGGGCTAGGACGAAAAGACTGCTGCTTGATGTTGGTTTGACCAAACCCTAGCCGCCACCTCTCTCCAAGCTACAATGGTTGTAGCGATCTCTGCCCTAATCTCCCGCACGGTACTAGCATAGCGGCAAGAGCTGATCCCGTCCCTGTACGTGTGGATATCGTAGAGGCACCGTTGCTACATCGGTGCTGATCTTCTCTCGTGGAGATCGCCGGGCTACGTCGACTTCGTAGCAGATGAACGGACGGAGCCGGGAGGAGCAGCTCGAGGATGTGCTTCATCGACTCTACTTTCGCTGCACGAGCGTGCCTCGTGGCTTGAGTAACGATCCGTGATCCCATTACACACATGGTTCCTGGGCTAACGGGGTAAATTTTTAAAATTAAGCGCTAGCGTAGCCTCCCCATAACCCAACAGTGGTATCAGAGCCTACGTGCGTAGTGTTCGATCTGGATCGATCACATATATGTGATATATGATGGAAATAGATTGGATCTATTGTTTTTGTCGTCGGATTTTCGGAAGTTCCGGGTGTGACCCGAAAGTTCCGGGCTGAAATAATTTTCGACACAGAATGTTATTTTCGGAAGTTCCGGTTGGACCAAAAGTTCCGGACAGAAATAAATTTCATACAGAAGGTTATTTTCGAAAGTTCTGGGTGTGACTCGAAACTTCCTGGCCAATTTAAATCTGAGCCAGAAGGTTGATTTCGGAAGTTTCAACCCTGAGTAGAAAGTTCCGGGCCCTTCGACCGGAAGTTCTGGGCTTGGTTCAGTCACGTCTAGATTCCGTCTAACTCATTTTTGCAAGGAATGTTGTGACTGGTATAGCCTTACAAATGTATAAGATACATGAATGTAATAACATGGCCCGCGTGTCATGGTTGATTACAGCCCAAGGCTGTTCAAATGTTGTACGACCTGCTCGTCGACATGTAATGCTTCTGCTCATGTAATTAGTATAGTGCTATTAAATATAATGGGCTGATACAAGTTCATGGAGGCCTGAAGCGTGATGACCCGAAGGACAGGAACCATGGAGATAGAGGTCACCATACAAACGAGCCATATTATGTCACAGTTAATATGATTGCCTGTGATGTTTACTTATGTTTCTGTCATACTATTCTTTCATGTTCCGTGTGCGGTAGGTATTGTTACCATGTTAGAATAGTTTCCCTCAGAAAAATAAGTATTGATGCTCTTTCCAATAGCTGCACCTACTAAGGTTCTCAATCATCGATGGTGGGTCTATCAAAGCAAGGTGTCGTCTTTTATCTTGACCAGTTAGTGTGGATGTCGGACAACCACATGTATAGTATTGGTTTGCTTAACAAAGCTATCAAAAGGGTTTTGGGCTTTAGGGCATGGAGTTGGAAGTCGGGTATTGGATGCCAACCTAACGAACAAGAGTCACATATAATGTGATTAGCAAGTGTTGCTTATCTATGTCACTAATCTTCTAGCAGCGATGCCAAAGCTCACTAGGAGTTAGATGAATATGGATCTTGTCTCATAATGTATCGTTAGAGAAAAAGCGATCATTTTACATATTGTGGTACATCTTTTATTTGATAGAAGATTAACATAGCATAGTGCTGAATCTTACATTTTGTTGTAAATCATGGCACCTACTGTAAAGAGCACTTTCGTTTTTAATCTACGATCTATCATTGAAAAGGAGAAATTGTCTGAAATAAATTTTATTGACTGGTACAGAAACTTGAGAATTCTTCTCAAGCAGGAGAAAAATGACTATATTCTAGAGGAACCCTACCCTGATGAACCAACGAATGATACACCACTTGCTGATAGGCGGGCTTATGAGAAGCATGCCGGTGATTCAATTGATATCAGCCGTCTCATGCTTGCTTGCATGTCATCTGAGCTTCAGAAGTAATATGAGGACAGGGATGCCTACGATATGATCGTGGACTCAAAGGCATATTTGAGAACCAAGCACGAACTAAGAGGTATAATGTCTCAAATTCCTTGTTTGCGTGCAGGTTGGCGGAAAGGCAGTCCAGTAAGTCTTTATGTGATCAAGATGATTGGTTACGTTGAGAATCTAGAAAAACTTGGGTCTACTCTTGATAAAGATTTGGCCACGGATGTAATTCTTTAGTCACTCCCTACGAGCTTTAAGCCATTCATCATAAATTTTTATATGAATGGCATGAAGAAAACCTTGGCTGAATTGCATGGGATGGTCAAGACAGCCGAGAAAAGTCTTAAGAAAAATCCTATTCATGTGATGATGGTTCAAAAGGAAAGTAAGAAGAGAAAGCGTAAGGGAAAGGCGAATTGGATGTTCGCGTCGGCAATGGTGCAAAAGTTGCTGCGTTGGCCGTCGGCGTTTATTCTTTGTCGCTACCCTCAGGATTAGTTTTAGAACTGAATAATTGTTATTTCATTCCCGCCTTGGACAGAAATATTATCTCTTCGTCATGTTTAGAGGAAGACGGTTTTGAATTCGTAATAAAGAACAAGTGTCGTTCGATATTTTCGAATAGTATGCTCTATGGTGTTTGTCCATTGATGAATGGCTTGTATATTCTAAATCTTGAGAATACACACGTTTATAACATTAATACGAAGAAAGCTCGACTAAATGATTTGAATCCTGTCTATGCATGGTATTGTCATTTGGGTCATATAAATGAGAAGCGCATGCAAAAACTCCATAAAGACGGTCTTTTGGAGTCATTTGATTTTGAATCGTTTGACACATGTGAGTCTTGTTTACTTGGCAAAATGACTAAGTCACCTTTCACTGGTCAAAGTGAGAGGCCAAATGAATTGTTGGCCATTGTACATACTGATGTATGTGGACCAATGCGTTTTACAGCTAGAGGTGGATTCCAGTACTTCATAACTTTTACCGACGACTTTAGTAGATATGGTTACGTCTACTTGATGAGGCATAAGTCGAAATCCTTTGAAAAGTTCAAGAAATTCCAGAATGAGGTACAAAATCATACTGGCAAGATAATTAAATTTCTACGATCGGATCGTGGAGGTGAATATTTGAGCCATGAGTTTATTGATCATCTAAAGCAATGTGGAATTGTTCCACAGCTGACTCCACCTAGCACGGCCCAATGGAATGGGGTGTCCGAGCGAAGGAACCGAACTTTATTAGACATGGTCCGGTCAATGATGAGTCAAACTGATCTTCCATTGTCTTTATGGGGATTCGCTTTAGAAAACTACTACTTTCACATTAGACAGAGTTTCATCTAAATCTGTAGAGAGGACACCATATGAGATATGGACTGAGAAGCGTCCCGGGTTGTCTTTTCTAAAGATCTAGGATTGTGAGGCCTATGTAAAGCGTTTGACATCTGATAAGCTCACTCCCAAATCTGATGAATGCTTCTTTGTGGGGTATCCTAGGGAAACCAAGCGATATTACTTTTATAACCGGTAAGAGGGCAAAGTGTTTGTCGCACGGAATGATGTTTTTTTAGAGAAAGAGTTTCTCTCGAAAGGGGTTAGTGGGAGCACGGTGCTTCTCGAAGATGTTCGAGAACCACTAGAAAGTGTTTCAGCTCCTACTGAACCGTAACTCGACATGCAAGATGTTGCAGAGCCTATTGTCGAGACACCAGCCCTCGCATTGGTCGGACCGGAGAGGTTGAGTTGTGCGCCCGAGCGATTTGCGTTTTTAACCACTGGGCAGCGCGACGTATTATTATTGGACAATGATGAGCCTAAGACCTATACGAAAGCAGTGATGGGACCAGATTCTGAGAAATGGCTTGGAGGCATAAGATCCGAGTTAGAATCCATGCGAGAGAATCAAGTTTAGAACTTGGTCGATCCACCTAATGGTGTAAAAACTATCAAGTGTAAATGAATTTTTAAGAAAAAGATAGACGTTGATGAAAATATTCACATCTATAAAGCACGATTGGTGGCGAAAGGTTTTAGGAAGATTCAAGGTGTTGATTATGATGAAACGTTTTCGCTCGTCGCTATGCTAAAGTCTATCCGGATCATCCTAGCAATTGCCGCATTTTATGATTATGAGATACGGAAAATGAATGTCAAGACGACTTTTCTTAATGGAATCCTAAGTGAGGATGTGTACATGACACAGCTTGAAGGTCTTGATGATCTAGAGAATGCTGGGAAAGTTTGCAAGCTGCAAAGGTCTATTTATGGGCTGAAGCAGGCTTCTCGGAGTTGGAACCTTCGTTTTGATGAGGTAGTCAAAGGGTTTGTTTTCATCAAGAACGAAGAAGGGCCTTGTGTTTACAAGAAGGCTAGTGGAAGCTCACTTATGTTTCTGGTCTTATATGTAGATAACATATTATTGATCAGAAATGATATTCCTATGCTAGATGCTGTCAAGTCTTCGTTGAGAAAAAGTTTCTCAATGAAAGATCTTGGAGATGCAGTATATATTTTGGGTATAAAGATCTATAGAGATAGGTCAAGAAGGCTAATTGGATTAAACCAAAGCATATATATTGGTAAGTATTGAAACGATTCAATATGCAGAATTCTAATAAAGGTTTTCTGCCAATGTCACATGGTATTTCTCTCAGCAAGAGTCAGTGTCCTTCGACACCTGATGAGCTAGAGAAGATGAGTGTGATCCCGTATGCCTCTACAATCAGATCCATCATGTATGCCATGCTTTGTACATGCCCAGATATTTCTTATGCTAAGTGTTATGAGCAGATACTAGTCAAACCCGGGTGAAAGTCACTGGACGCTAGTAAAGAGTATTCTTAAGTACTTGAGAAGAACTGAGGATATGTTCCTGGTCTATGGAGGCGAGGAGGAGCTCGTTGTAAGTGGTTACACCGACGCTAGTTTTCAAACCGATAAAGACGATTTGCGATCGTAGTCTGGATTTGTGTTCTGCCTCAATGGATGCGCAGTGAGTTGGAAGAGTTCCAAGCAAGAAACAGTTGCATTCAACAACTGAGTCCGAGTATATTGCAGCTTCTGAAGCTGCGAAGGAGGCAGTTTGGATCAGAAAGTTTGTTTCTGAGTTAGGTGTTGTCCCTAGTGTGTCCAGTCCAGTGGACCTCTATTGTGATAACAGTGATGCCATTGCGCAAGCCAAGGAGCCTAGGTCGCACCAGAAGTCCAAGCACATATTGTGGCGCTATCACATGATCCGTGAGATTATAGATAGAGGTGATATGAAGATATGTAAGCTGTACATGGATTTGAACATAGCCGATCCGTTGACGAAGCCTCTCTCACAGTCCAAGCATGAGACGCACTTGAGCTCTATGGGTATTAGATACTTGCGTGAGTGAGTCCAGTGTATGTGAGAGAAAGTGTCTTATCTATGCTAGTGTATATTTGGATAATTGATTATCTTGTTCCTTGAATAAATATCTTTTACATTGATCAACAAGTGCGTGACTTGTTTGTGAAACTCTCTGTGTTACGGTATTATTCTAAACAATCCCTAATATCTTATCGTCATGTGGGATAGTGATGATTTATAGATTAACACATCTGTCTGATTGATGATCATGTTTCACAGATCATAGACATGGAGATGTCAAATCAGTGATGTGGACTCATGTTGGTAAACATGAAGTTGGATTGACCCACTTTGATATACTGCTGAGATTGTTATTTTAAAAGTGCCATCAGTTGTCATCTCAAATGGTGTACCTGCAGAATCCTTAGACCTGAGATCATCATTGATTCCAGAATATGTAGTGCACATTTAGGGGCTTTCAAACGCTATTCCGTAACTGGGTAGTTATAAAGGTTGCTTTCGGGTGTGTTATGAAACATGTCGTGGGATGTGAGCGGTTAAGATGGAATTTACCCCTCCTAAATAACGGGATAGACGTCTCTAGGCTCCTCGAGATAGTTGGATTGAAAAAGTGCATGGCCATGCCACTATGATCAAAGAATTGGTCATAATTGAATCCACTACTTGATCGAGTGAAGTGTCGAGCTATCAACAAGGATGGCATGAATCTCGCCTTGAGCTTGACTGATGTCGTGTGGTAAAGGGATTGGTGCGTGAGTATATTAAGGTTCAGAAAGTATGATTTTTACTTTGTATGCTTTCGGGGGTCAATATGTGCTTTCGGGGGTCAATATGTGCTGCTAGGTACCGCTATTGATCGGCGATCCGGAAAGGGTTTCTGAGTAGTAGCCGTTTGCATATGAACCTATCGGGTCGCACGCTTAAGGGGATTGGATTTTAAAGCTTGTAGGAATTGGCTCTTGTGTAAGTGGGAGATTGATAGAAATATGTCCAAGAGAATTCTGGGGGAATCGAAAGTTTCGGTTAGACCGGAAGTTTCGGACCAGCCCCAGTTTTGGTTTCTGGAGGAACCGGAAGTTTCGGGCCTGCCTGAAAGTAAAATCTAGACGAGCCGGAAATTTTGGTTAGCACCGAAAGTTCCGGTTAGATTAGAAGTTCCGGGTCCAGACGAACAGATTAGATATATTGGGCTTTAATACCGATTAAAGGCGTATGAGAGGACACTATATAAGGAGAGGAGGGGCTAGGACGAAAAGACTGCTGCTTGATGTTGGTTTGACCAAACCCTAGCCGCTAGCTCTCTCCAAGCTACAACGGTTGTAGCGATCTCTCCCCTAATCTTCCGCGCGGTACTAGCATACCGGCTTGGTCAGGCAGCAGGGTTGCAAGGTCTGGTTTTTGTCCCTGTCTCCTTCGGTGGTAGGACGCTTGCTTCCAGTGGTTGTTTCGGTTGTTTGGGACAGCTCGAGGACATCTTCGGGGTTGAGAGGTCCGGTTCAGACGAAAGCCTTGCCAAACCTGGTTGGGATGACTTTGATGACGCCTTTGGACGCCATGTTCCTCTTTAGAGGCCTTGTCACGTAACCGCCCTCTCACCTCGTTACGAGACTCTTCGGTGAAAACCTAGCCTAAGGCTCTTAGACGATGATGACGGCGCTTTTGCGTCGTGACCTCTCTGGAGGCTGATTCTTGAAGGTTTTATTGTGTTTGTGCTACCCTTGGGTCGTGGGTAGTTGCTGCTGGCTCGTGTGGAGTGTATTTTTGTTTTTTCCTGATTACAATCTTTTAGGGTTGTAATCTTGTAATTTTTCTTCGACTTAATTAATATAAACCCCACTGTTTTGTGTGGGTTGCTAAAAAAAAGAAAGCACGTCGATAAATCATGTATAGAATTGTATGTACACGCATGGCCCTATAGTTAACCGTTGAGTTTTTAAGATGGGATAATTCATCGGTGGATTGAATGGGTCAAGCACCTCTGGTTTCTTTTAGGGCATTCCTAATGGGTGGTTTGTATGCCCATGTCCAGGATGTGGCCATGTCTATCTTCATCTATTCATATGTTTTTTAATCATGTATTCCAAATAGGCCACATGGAATGCTGTACTGCAGGGTGGTACAAAAGGTTTTATACCTGATCTTTTTTGTTACACAGTTTTACCTGTCCATTCTGATTTTTTATGCGAGTATCACTGTATTGATGCCCAAAATGATACACAGAGACGTAACTGTAGGGAGTGTGCTGTTAGCAATAGTCCAGTGTGACCAAAGGAAAAATCACCGGTGGAAACATGCCGTCTGCTTGGACGAAGTACAACTTATAAATCATATCTAGATTTGGATTTTATAATTTAATATTAGGGTTAATCTAGAATTTTGTTGTTGCTTTATATTTTCCACTATAAATTTTAGAATGACAAGGACTTCTTTGAAACACATAAATTTTACGGTATTTTTACATGAATTAAACTAAATCTTTAAAATTTCTTTCAAAATACTTCCTAAGAATATTGCAGTAGCATTGACTGGTACAAATCTATCGCGCTAGTCACTGTGCCGGTAGGAGCTAAAGCAAAGATCGGCGGAGGTACCGGGTACGGCGGCCCTGACGGCGGGGCGGACAAGATCTTGCATTCAAGATGGTCGGTGAGTCGACGAAGACGAACTGCGCAAGGATAAACCCCACGTCACCCCGTGCATGCTCGATGCGTGACTGTTGCTGTCACACGCCTACATGCGCCTAGTGAGTCGAGCTAGCTTTAATGGGTCGCAAGCGACGGCACGCTTGCAGTCACGCAGCACAGCGCTACATAAAGGCGATCAGTATCCTGCACAGATTTCGCTCCGTGCCAAGATTATCTCTGATGAACGATCAATCTCGCGTTCCGATCTGAGCTACGTGAACAGGAGCTAGCCGTAGAGCGAACGATAGCATCGAGAAGCTGGGTGTAGACGTGTAGTGTTCCCTCTTGACGCTACGGAAAAACAGTTTTTTACCAACTGCACGTGAATTTGTCGAGTGAATTTCTTTGGACATTTGATAAAGATATTTATTCATCAAGAGTCAACCAAAAACATTCAACGAACATGATTTTTATATGAGACGCTCGGTAAATCTCTATTTTTCGTAGCGTGACATTTTCCTTCACTGTTGCATCCTCTCTCGGAGATTGAATGAGCATGGCGCTCTCACAAACTTCTGAACTTTTCTCACGCCTGTTTGAGTGGAATTTACTTTCTGATTTTTTTGAGAAACCTCGTGCTCCTCTGAACCAGACCGCCGCACTCTCGTCCGCATGGGGAAAAAGGTGAAGTTGCAACTAGCAAAGCGCGGAGAAAGCAGCTTACTAGCTTAGTTGTGTTTGATTTATCTTTTTTAACCAGTTTTTTTTTTCAAAAAGCTAAAAGTTAAATCAAACAGGTCTAAAGGTCACCCAGCTTTTTTACAGTATAAACTGAAAGTCGTGGGACTCCAACTTTCACAGTTTCTCAGTTTAACTTTGAACGAAAATTGACCATCATACCATTACAACAAACCGGTTCGTGTAAAATTTTAGTAAAATATATTATTTTAGTATAATTGAAAAATATATAATTTTAGTATAAACATTACAAAATTTCACGATTATAATGATTTACATGCAAAATTGCATATTAATAATGTAACCAAACACCAGGACTACTAAAACAGAAATTCACAGTTATTCTAACCAAACAGCTTCTTAGTTTTTCAGCAGCTCATAGCTCACAATAGTTTTTTCACAATTCACGACTCACGGCCCTCAACCCTAAACTCTCAACCAAACACATAGCCGAGCGGGTCGCCTGCGCGCCGCCGAGGCAATCGCGCAACGGGTGGCGACAGCGAGGGACGGGCGGCGCACCACCGTCGCTCGACGGCCACTGGACGGCGCCGTGCGTGCGCGCCCCATGTTGCGTCGCGTCGGCGGCAGAAAGTTGAGTCGATCTGACGGGCACCGAAACGAGCATGGGAGAGAGATACAGTCCGTTACTCCTTGCCATTATTAATCCCCTTTTGCATTAGCGGACGGGAGCGAATTGCCTTTGCCGGCGTTGGGTTTTCCCGCCGGCTCGATTGCAGCCACAAGCTCAAGGTAAGGCCGGGAGCACGTCGTGACTCGGATCCGGGTCGAAAGTTTCCTTCACGATCCGTTCAAAACAAAAGTTGAACATGAATTATGGACAAAAATGATTTTGTAAGATTTAAATGAATAAATTAAATTGTAAAAAACAATAAGTGGCCATAAAATAATTTCTTTGACATGTTTGTATAAAGTTTTTTTAAAAATATAATACACAGTTTAGAATCATAAGAAACATGACTATAAAATTACATAATATAAGGGTAGTTTTTAACGTATCCCGGAGAGTTCTTGTCTCAAAAGTAGGGGCGAACCCTAATAACTATTAACAATTGTGGGTGCAAATATGCCACAGGAAAAATATCATTTGTTAGTCTCATATTTTAATTATGCATGCAATTTCAATATAATAACAGACAGCTAACAATCTAATTAATGAAGTCCGTCCATGTCAGTTTAATTTCACATCTACATTGTTTTGCTTAGCTTTGCCAATACTCGAAAGCCAGTGCCTTTCTTAAGTATGATTCATGTTGTTACTTGTTACTTGTTACTTCCAGATCACGCCTGGCATGGCACAAAGGCAGGATTAATCAACGAGGCGGTTAAGAAAGCCGTGATAGCCCGGCAAGTGTTTTTTTCACCTCATCCCATTATTTTGTGGCTGATCTGGCACGTTCGTTGTGACGGCTCTGTCACGAACAGCGACGAGCCAGCCTGAACGAGCGCCTGACCCATCGCGGTCGCATGAACTGACGTCATTTTCAGCAACTTGGGCAATCTGGCCCCGTCGCAGCGGCTCGCGTTAGGCGAGCGAACCTGAGCCAGGACCAGGAGCTCGTCGATCACGAAAGCCATTTGGTTGGATCACGACCTCGGCTGGTGAATCAACTGGGGTGACAGGAAAACCGAAATGCGTCCGCCAGTTTTCCCATCGGCTAGCTAGCTTTGTCCGCTCGTCGCTACTGTCATCTGGAAACCGTTGCAGTATGCTCGACGCCACTGTCATCTGGACTTCTGCCTGAACAGGCACAGGGACCAGCATCACGGTCAGTTAGCTGGCCCGTTTAAAAATACTCATCTCATGGATTATCACAGACACATTTTCTAAACTTTTAAATTATAAAAGATCTATTTATTTCAGCTTCTAACAGCTACAGCTACTTCTAAAATCTAAAACTGAAACAAACGGCCTAGATTCTAGACCCAGGTTGTGAAAATCAGTAGCAATAGAATTTGTAAATGAACTAAATCTAGAAACTATCAAGATTCCCATCAGCTAGATACTCGTACTAGCTAGTTACTCGGACCAGCTAGCTACTAAGAATCTCCAGCTGAAATAAACAGACTCATGTCTCTGAGAAAACTTTTTTATATAAAAATTGTCAAAAAAAACATTTTAAATTCGTTTATCAAATTGTTAGTGTTAAATCTATTCATTAAACACTTAGTAATTATCTTCGGAAAAAAATTAGCTGGTTACGTAGCTACGGAGGATATTGGAATCGATCGGTGATGCGTAGCGAGCCGTTTTGCGGTGTGATTACGTGTTGGGCAAAGGAATCCCGCCCGATACGACAAATGATTGACAACGAGACGCCTGTTCTTGGATCATCTGCTCCTAATTCTTTCCATCCGATTTAGATCCAGTCGTGCAGGTAGGCAGGTGAGGTTGGTGCGAGTTCGCTTGCTGCGACCTACCGCTGACGGCCGCTCGGACAGCGCACAGCGCAATTCGTCCCGGACATTCAGATTCAGATCCCGCCGACACAGCGGTGGCACCGACGACGCCGGCCGGCATTGCAGCGTACACAAAACGGCATTTTTTTTCACTATCTATTTCGAAATAGCCTCCCCCGGCCCAAGGAAGATGGCCATAGACAAATTCATTTCTCACCACTCCCGGCGAAGTTCGTGATTCAGGTATCTAATCGAGAACGGATCAGGGGCGACGGATGACCGACAAGTCTGAACTTTTCTGCTGCCAGTGTGCTGTGTGTAGCTTCAGTGTTCAGAAGATCTGCAAGTTGGGCAGAATTCAGAAGGCGATGGCCAACAAGTAGGGTCAAAGTGATTCGGATAGTTTTCGACCGATTCCGAAAAAATAGATTTGGATTTGAATTTTTTAATTTGGATATATATTTTTTGGATACGAAAACGAATATGACATCAATAGTATCCGATGGATACGAATTTGGATTCGGATAATCTAAATAAATCCTATTTGGATTATTCGGATTAAAATACCTAATAGGCATTTAGGCCCAATTACTTGTAACTGTTGATTTGCTTCGAGATACGTGCTAGGGTAAATATCACTGAGTACCATGCAGCAAGGCAGGCAGCCACCAGCCGCCGCCCCGGCCGCCACCGTGCCACACGCCCTGGCCACCGCCATGCTTTTAAACCCAACCTATTACTTATTTAAATTCTAATTCGTCATCGAAGAATCTCCAGCTTTCTTAACATCGTACGTGATAATTTTTTTGAAATATTTTTAAATTTTTATCACAGTATCTATGTATCATATTATAATATCATGATATGTCTCATGTTTTTAGACTTTATTTGATTTTTTTAGAATTAAAAAACCATTAAGTTTCACGTTGCCGATCGAGTGTCGTAACCTAGATTTTTTTTAAAATCAATTTAGTGGATAAGAACTAAAAATAGACTGAAAACATGAAGATAATTTTTCTATAAATTTTAGTTCATTATTTCAAGCACTTGCAGTTCAAATTTCACCTACTTCAATTTAAATCATAGAAATATACTTAATGAATTAAAAATAGCAAATAGATCTAGAAAAATACAAAAAAATTTACATGGAATAAGATATATTGTATTTTGAGTGTAGAAAATTTTCAAGCTCAAACCAAGTTACAAATATCACATAGGCTCGAAATATTTTTTCACACAAAATGATGACTCTTTTGGGTTTGTCGAGTGTTTTTTCAAAAAACACTCGGCAAACCCAGAATTTTTTTTACCCGTCCAAACACGCCGTCGTGACATCCGTTAGTATCGATTTTTTTTGTTTTTTTGCCGAGTGTCAAACTTTGTCGAGCGTATTTTTTGTTATTCGCCGAGTGTATTTGCTCGGCACTCAGCGAACAATCCTCTTTGTCGAGTGTCCAAAAAAATACACTCAATAAAGAGCTGGACACTCAGTAAAGAGCTGTCTTCCCGTAGTGAATGTTATATTTTCTTTAGGATCTTAAAAAGAAATGGGATCTTTTAAAAGATTTTAGAATTCAAAAAAATTCTAAATTTAGAGAATGTTTACTATCTACTAGACATTTTTTTCCGATTAATATCCGTAACCGTGTTTATATTCGCTCCGTATTCGTATTTGATAATATCCGTTTCCGTATCCGTATCTGGAATATCCGAATCTAAATCTGAATCCGAAAAAAATATATAAAAAGGATATGGTATGATTAATATCTGTTCATATCTGATCTGTTTTCATCCGACAAGTCTAAATTTCTGGAGACAGTTGCGCGTGCGGTGGCTTGAGAGTTCAAGATTATTTGGTTGCACCTGCCAGTCTGTCCAGGGTTCCTGGCTGGCTTATGATCATTGTTTGTATTACTGGTGCATAATTTGGAGCTGTGAAATGAGGGTGATAGCTGAGGAACATGTGAAATAATCGGGTTCACTTAGCAAAGGCGCAATCAGCGCACCTAAAAATCAGAGCTAATAGAATTAATAAAAGACAAGTCATCTCTTCGATATACTAATTGGGCACTAAGAGGACTACCACTTTAACCACAGAAAGGTGTAGACATTGATTAGATAAGCTATGCGATTACGGTTGTTCATCCGATAGACCATTTATGTTGTGAGCCTATATTTATCTTTATGGACTCTTTTTAAAACCAATTCATACTAGATATTTATTGATTACAAATTTTATAATTATTAAATCATAAAAAATTTATAATCGGCACTCCAAATTGAATATAACTCTGTTTTTATTAATTAAAATTTCAAAACCATTAAGTTATAAAAAAATATCTATCTAAACCAGGTAAAAACCGATTTTTATTAATTATTAGTTTCAAAGTTGTTAAATCATGAGAAAAAAATATAATTGAGACCGTAAACTCGCTACAGCTGAATATATTTTAGAATTAATAGAAATACCGAGGGAGTAATAGAGAACAGGATTTTTGACAGGTAACTTTGGGCCAACAAGTCTATTTTTGGGCACAGTTGCGCATGTACTTGCTTCAGAGTTCAGAATATTTGGTTCCACCTGCTGTATCTGTCCAGGGCTCCTGGTTGGCTTATGATCGTTGTCTGCAAGTTAAAACCAGCAGTGCAGAATTTGGAGCTTTCAACTGAGGATGACAGGCGGGGTAACATCAGAAATAGTCGAGTTTATTTAGCAAAGGCGTATATGATTACCATGGAATGTTCACGTGTCATTGCGTACTCTTTTTCGGTTGCTCTGGAGAAACTTCTCCTCAACAAGGAGCAAGTGTAATATTCGCTACTGCTGAAAGATAATCTAAACACGAGAAAATCGCTCAGAATAAACGATACTCCAGTTTACACGTGTGTTATGTGTGGCAGCACCTGAAGAAATCATCATTGTTATTTAGCGGAGCATGCTGAGATTACATTTGTCCAACAAGAAACGCTGATATTTCAGTACAAAGAGCCATAGAGGGTATGAAATTAAACATCTCGGCCTTTCTTTATGGAGAGCATTCAGGCATCAAGTCATTGTGCCATTGTGGTTTTTTCACAGAGCAAAAGAAAACATTCTTCATCTTTCACAGAATTCCAAGATAGTCACCTGGTCGGTACAGAAAGTACTCCGTA
>KE373114.1:120039-140836 GCA_000418225.1 Zizania latifolia | reverse complement strand
AAAAAACATTCAGAAAAAGGGCAGGCGAGGAACACGCATGATGGTTTGAAATTTTCAGCGGTGGATTCAGGTAACCAGATTTTATTCAAGGATATCTGTACATACTCAAAGAAAACATTCTTCATCTCTGTCCTACTATGATGGTACTACTTTTGCTCTCTACAGAAGCTGCTCTTGCTTACAAGAGTAGTTCTTGCCGAGCAGTGTTGCTGCTGCTGCTGCTGCTGCGTCCTTTGCAGCTTCAGTGTGGTAAGCCAATGAGCTCATAAACCTAATGGATACTTCGCTAGTTCACAGTTCCTATCGTTGTAAGAATGGTTTCCGAACTACATAGATGCAAAATGACAATCGTAACTACAGGGAAATGTACAGCATGTACACATGGAACTAGGGAGCTGGTCAGCTGGCGAGGATTTCACAAGGAGCCGACCAGGAGTTTACGTGAGAGCTTCATGCCGTTTTTTCCAGTTAAAGAAACCTGCAATACATCACATAAAATCATTTGCTGGCGAACTCTGCCTCAAATGAGTACTCAATAAGAGGATGGAGATTGAACTAACATGCTGTGAACCACATCCAATATAAGTATAAACGTGCTCAACCATAAAAGTGAAAGTTTATGTAAACTATAGAAATTTGTCATTCCCTCTAGTAATATGCAAGGTGCAAATATGAACAATAGCAGATTGAAACTGGCATGTTGCAAATAATGTAGCATTGCAGAGAGGAGAGAGATTCAGAACTTAAATAACATATCCGAGTATAATTCTTACCAAAATAATATCCTCATCAGTTCCAAAGGATTTGCGGGCCTCGTCTAAGATCTTCATTGACACCCGTTCACGCTGTCTGAAAGAATCAACAAATAGCTGTAACCAAGGGAAATCTTACCAATATAGACAAGTAGTCATGCACATAAAGTTCCAGCAGAAAACTGCACATCCATAAGGTTCTCATTAAAATTACGGCGCCATTAGAACTTGCTAAGCATCCACAAATATAAGTGGACCCTGCCATGGAGCACATAAATCAGTTCAAAGCAGAAGTAGGATCTTCTCAATCACTGGTTGCTACAAGACAACAAATGACCCTTGCTTCTAGTAGCTTTATATCCCAGCTCAGCGTAAAGCTACTTATGAATATGAAGCAACAGTTGATTCATCCGAAAATTCATGTGTATGCTGCAAAAAAATTGTGATCAAAGAGCTTAGAGCAAACGATGAATAGTAGGTACCTCGAACTGGCAGGATCCCTTATCTCAAATTCGCAACCGTCAACATCATACCCACATATTACAACATAATGCCCTGCAAAGGACAGTATTAACCAGGCCAAGCACATTTACATAGCCCACGAGAATGATTTTTTTGCACCTTTTTCACGTGGACTCTGATGAGAGAAAGACTCTTGACAGCAGATAATCTACTTAAAAGAGGCTGGCCTTGCTCTTCTTTGTGCAGCCTTTGCCGAGCTGCATCCGAAACTTCAAATCATATAGCCCGTCAGTGCTGCTTCACTCTTCAAGTATGGGACATCGTCCTTCATCGTTTCAACTATGTAAACATCCCACCCATGTCAACAGAAAACTGTATCGAAGAATGGTGGTATCGATCAGCTCACTGCCTCCCCAAGTTCTCCCACAAACAGTTCAATGATATCTTGATTCACACATGGTGGAACATTTGGAAAGAACATAATCGAAGGATATTTCAAGCTTCAATCAACTCAATACTAGAAGTAGCTGAAACGATCATAGTTGAATTTGAATTTCTTATAAAACTTTAACTTCCTTCCTTCCTCTTTTCTTTTCTTTTTTCATCTCTACCATCCCTCTAGAAGTCTTATTCTGTGTTCCTGTACTATGTTTCTCTCAGGCTTCGGCATTCCTTCTTAATGCAAGAAAGCGACTCTCTCGCTTACTTTAAAAAAAAAAAGAATGATTTTTTTTGCATACAGTAAATGGATGCATTGAAACAATCCATTGATGAACTTAGCGACTCACCCATGTAATCTGAAACCTCACTGAAATGTTGCATATCTCGTATTTCATTCATCCAAGAGGAACTGCATCCCAAAATCCTGTTATTGCCCATTTCGAATAATGGGGTACCAGTTTATTTTTTCAGTTTCATTCCCCAGAATTTGTCTATTCAAAAAATGAAAATGGAGGAATAAACTGTTATTATTTGTCGAAAACACTGTGTATATATCTACATGGGTGCATCCATAAATCTTTATCATGTCAAGGAAAAAAATCATCATAAACCATTTTCAAGAACTGCAATATACTAGTCTGCTCTGAGATAATCCCCTATTCCCCTCAATTCCCAAGTATATTTGAGCAACAGAAGGGGCAGTGCCAACTGTAGGTTTTCATTATTCAACTGCTTCATCACTCTAACTACTACATAATATGACACTGTCGCAAAACGTTATGCTAATCATTATATGAAAAGAACTCAAGATATTATCCATGGGTCATACTGAAATGGTCTAGCCATAAGTACATACAAGTAAGTTTATTCACCCATAATACTTCTTATTGTACAAATTGCTTATAAAGCACTGTTGATTATTCCAAATGCCAGGGAAAAAGTAAGACGCTGGCTTAAACTAGTAAAAAGTATTAATAGAAGGAGGTGTATTTCATCTCACTCGCAGTGACAAAGAAATAATCCCCTTACTTTAATTTTGTTTTGTCCACTAGCGCAATAGCAATGCAGTGCCCCGATAACAGTAGAAAAGCTATATCATACGCACTGATGGATCTGCACTGAGAATAACCATAAATTGCAAAATCTTAAAAATCAATGTGAGAAGTACATGTACATCCAATAGAGAATTTGCACAATGTGTTCTTTGATCTTACTTGAATACTAATTCCAGCTTCAAGCGCTTTGCCAAACAGCTGATCCCCTCGATCAATGTCTTCTTGCAGTTGCTCCTATAGACATCGTTATGTTTAAAACCATTACCACATTAAACGCCAGAAGAATCAGCACCATAAAGTTACAATTCATACCCTATAAAAGGTTTCAACAGAATATTGCGGATTTGCTCCTAGAGTCACAATGAAGAAAGAAAAACAAACAGAAAACTTGTTTAACAGATATGCCAAGTCAACTGTCCATATGCTGCAAAAACCAAAAGCACTAGATTGTTAGCACATCAGACAGGCGATTAACCATTTTTAATAGGCTAAAATTATAGAAGGAGAATTTTACGGTGTCCCTAAATTTTATGGACCATCCAATCTGTACGATCCAACAACTTAGATTTGATATCGGTGACCTATTACCTCCTAGAGGTAATAGGTCATATAACCTTCCTTTGATATGTGTGAGCCTACATATATGTAGTAATTAATTCATTTTTTTGTATACTAGCAGATTAATTGTTGCATGCATTAGAAAAAGAAAATAATTAACAAACTTTCCATACGGGCGACATGTATGCAGATTACTTTCTATAATCAAGCCGATTAGCTCATTTTCTTTTTTAATTAATTATTTTAAACACGCTTAATCAACGGTCTAGATTAGTTTCAACTATTACCTCCAAAGGGGGTAATGGGGTACCGTAAATGGACCCTTATAGAAATTTAAATAATCTGCCCAGCTACTGTAGAGCTCGGTTCAGTCGGTTGTACACTTGTACTGCAAAATTTTGGGAGTGCTTGATAGAAACAAACTCTAGTTGGAAATGCACAACTATACCACCGTATTGCACATTTTTTATGATTGACATGTCTAAGGTGACGGTATATTCATGCAGGGACAAAATCCACCACTTGCATTTTGCCCACACTGGATAAAAGTGACTGCATTTCAAAACATAAGAAAACAGAGTGGTAAAAGTAGCAAGTATTCGTGAACTGATGGAGAAACCGTTGTCTTGTTATCGATGTAATCACATGAGCAACGTAGAATATTTATTCGTGAAATATAAATAGAGTGCTCAAAGAGTCAAAGTGTCAAAATTTCATTGGCAAAGGAGAAGTGTAGCCCATGTTTAGTTGCTCAAAATTCAAGTACTAAGTCCTAGAGAGAGTAATCAACCTCGTAGTGCTGCAGAGCTTTTCGAGATCCGCAATGCCGCAGCAATCAATCCCTAATGTCCTGAGTACCATGAGCACGCAAGCGAGGCCGCAGTCCCATGTGAAGGCCTGCTGCACATGAGGAACCTAGTATGCATTACCAGCGCACGAACCCAAAACTGTCAAAATTAGAGGCGACAGTAACGCAGATTACAGCAACGACACTGCCGCGGAAACACAGGATCGCAGAGAACCGGCAGAGAGACAATAATTGAACGCACAGTGAGCCAGAGACAGAGTCACAGAGATACTGACATCGATGTAGTAAGACCGGCGCGCTAGGGGGACAGGGCCGCCGTCAGGAGGCGGCGGCAGCGAGTCCTCCGCCCCCTCGCCGCCGTCCCCCTTGAGCAGCCTCTCGGAGAAGAAGCCGAGGGGCCACATGGCACCATCAACCGCTCCGCCTCCTCTCCTCCGCGCAGTCCAGCCCCGCAGAAGGAAGCAGCCCGACTCGACCCTCCTCCGCGTCCCCGCGCAGCGCCAGCAACCTCGCCCTCGGCCTGCGAGCGAAGCAGAAGCAGCAGAGGAGAAAGATGATAGCGGATGGAATCGCGCGTTCGCCGCGACGGTTGGAACGGGGCGGACGCGGCGGCAGAAGAAGGAAATAAATTCTCTGAGATTTGGTTTAAAGTACTCTCTGTTAAGACTGACTGGTCAGTGGGATTATCTTGACAGTTTAAATCCATAAATAGATGATACCATATTCTCTTTTTTAAATTTTAATTTGATGATATACCTTCCTTGATATGAAAATAAAAAATTTATCCTCTATATCTCACTAACATGTGGATCCTCTCAGATCAATCACATGTAGGGTCATTTCAGGTCGATGATGTGTGGGTCAGCAGAATAAATTCTCAATTTTTATATAAATGAAAGATATATGATTATTTTCTTCTTCTTTTTAGATATTACTTATAAATATTACCTTTATAATGGATAATTTTTTCAAAATAAATTTGTATCTAATCACCTATCTTTACTTTCCTAAATTCTAATGGATAGTTTCTTCAAAATAAATTCATATTTAATCACCCATCTTCTCTTTTATTTCTCTCTCAATCCCCTACTTTGCTTTCTTAGGTATTCTATATAACTGGTTTCTTATATAAGACTTAATTTATATGATTTTTCCTCTATTTTTTTATTATTGCTACGCTAACTTTTTACTTATAAACTATTTAATGTGATAAAAACAAACTGAAGTAGAGGGTTAAAAGTGCCTTTAGTATTCTAGGTGGTGATAATTAAAATAAAGTTTAAGTCTTTAAAACCGTTAAAATTTTTATTTCTTGCGTACTTTATCATTGAATTAACTCAGTTCGACACAAATCCACTTAGTACTTTAAAACCACCCTCTCTATGATTATGGGATGGGATGAGAGCGGCGCCTATAATTAAATAAACAGGGCCCGCCCCCTTCCAGAAGCCGCCGTAATTTTTAGGTGTCGTGCAGTGTACGGCCGGCCGGTGGGAGGAGGAGCAACTAGGCGAGTCGGTGGCGAAGAGAGGATAGATAGGGAAGGATTAGGATCGTCTGCCAGGAGCGTGCGTTTCGGAGCTTTTGTTCTCGTCAATTCCATGGTCCAATCACAATTTTTTCTGATGCGATTAGACACCATCGTATTATGTAACGAATGCATGTTTTGTCTGAATGCAATGGATTGCTTCCTGCTCATTGTAGTTGGAATTGTAATTGGTGTATCTGCATATTCTTCGAGTTTCATGCGGAATTGCTACCAATTGCTCCATCGTGTTAGCCGGCGACAGGGATATTTTTTTGGTCGTGGCGTTGCTCCATTCCTCTGTGACTTTGAGGCGTCCATTATTTGTGAAAGGCTAAAGTAGTGGACAACCAAACCATGGCCCAGCCCAAAGAGCTTCATCTGGGTAGTAGGCTTGAGAACGACCCAGCAGATATTTTGCTCTTTTTATGTTGTCACGGCCTCACGGGTTTGTCGAGCCACTACGAGCGTGTGCCGTGATCAGGGTTGCCGCCTGTAAGATTTGAAGTCCGGAAACGCTAGGGCTTTCGTTCTGTCTAATTTGGCATCGGAATTCGGACATTTACATACTCTGGTCAAAACCGTTTGCCGCCGGCCTCCGTTAAGCTGTTAAAAAAGTCCGGAAACGCTGTCCTTCATTCTGTCCAAGTTGGTATCGGACAGTTATTACATACTCTGGCCAAAACTGTTTGCCGCCGGCCTCCGGTAATCTGTTAAGTCCGGACACGCTTAGTCGTTCGGTCATTGGCATCGGACAGTTACAAACTCTGGCCGAAACTGTTGGCCTTACTAGATTCAGCCTTAGCGGTCAAGTCGACGGGGACAGCGGTGCATGTGCCGTGCCTTTGAGAGAAGATGAAGATCCTCGTCTCCTCGAGACGTGATCTGGTCAGTGGTCATGTGGTTGTCTGCAATGCCCGGCAGGATGCAGCTGACACTGCCGGGGCGCGTGGCTGAGCGAAAAATCACGGCATCTGGCAAGCTTTTGACAGGACGACAGGACACATTGTTGCGTGAACACAGCCCATGAGTACTAGGTAGCTGGTGTGCGTGTTTGGTTGCTCGTACAAAGGCGAACATGTACGTACCACGTACAAATGCGATCATGAATGTACCAGTTGATCATATATAGTCTCACATACAAGAGCGTTCGGTTAGTTACATCGCTGTACGAGCCGATGCAAAAATGCACCCCAACCTAGGCTCCTAGGCCCCTAGGCCCTAGCCTACGTATACATCGATCCTCTCTGCTCAGATGTATTGCAGCCCACTAGTCGTTCTAACGTGCAGTATTTTACATTTGCGGAAGAAAAATATATATCGATTTTTGTTGATGAAAGATAATAAAAAAGTACATTATTATCCAAGTGGCACACAGCACACTACCCCCATGTGATGAAGTGATGTACCCTCGTAAATTCAGAAATTCACAACTTGAAATAACATAAGACGTCAAATAACTTTTGCACCAAGCACACAAAAATCAAATCTTAAAAGGGAAACAATTAAAGGTGCATCCCCCCATGGCCCCATGTAAAAGGAAAATTGTTCAGAGAAGTACAGATGTATTACAGCCCACTAGTCGGTCTCACGTGCAGAGTATTACATTTGCAGAAGAAAAATATATATTGATTCTTGTTGATGAAAGACAATAAAAAAGAATGAAATCGGCATGGATTAAGAAGAGTCTAGTAATTATGGGATAAAATAAAAAATAGTTGAAGTGATATTATTAACTATACTCAATTATTCAATAGAAGATAATCAATTATCAATAAATAATTAATCACACACATAAGATAAAAATAACTAATTTCTATATAACAATATTATACTATTATATATATGAACCCTTAGATTCGGCTTAGGAAAGCAGCCGCTGGGCCTTCCCTGTCACCGCCCGATGCTCCGTCTCATAGTATTGTAGTTTACCATCAGATGAGATATTTCATAATACAACGAATTTGAACAGTGTCGATGTCCAGATTCATTGTACTGTAAAATGTTTTATCTCGCACTAGATTATAATATTATAGGATGAAATGAGTATGGAGTAGAAGATAAGATGGCACTCTAAGTATGAGCTACCTGGAGTGTAAGCAACCTCGGAGCGTATGGAGGAAGCACAGAATCACTGATAAGGTGCTTATCTGGTTCAAGCCAAAAAGGCAAGGAAGTCCGTTGAGCTAACATCGCACATCGCAGGAACAAAAGGGGAAACCCAATGGAAATCCAGGAGACCCGGAGCGTGAACGTTCTCCCTCACGCAAACTCAGACAGCCACCTTTCCCACCCAGAACCGCTGATACTTTGTCCCAACGCATACGCCTCACGCGGAAACAGGTGTCTCACCGGAGAAACCTCGTGGAATTGTGGAGATCGACGCAAAGGCGCTCTGCACGGCGACCGGCGGCAACTCACCCGCTTGCGGTTTGCGTCCCCAGTACAAACCAACGCGCTCGGCCACAAAGGCACCAACCGACCCTACCGGCCGCCACCGGCCCGCTGCGCCGCGGTGTGGCGGAAAGCAAGCGGTCTGCGTCACGCGCGTTACGCGTGGAGATTCGGCCACACTTTGGTGTGCACGCTTTTCCACGAGACCACGACGCGCAGAGGCGTCTTTCCAAACGGCGCCGTCTAAACCAGAAATCGCCCGGCGTTGCCTCGCTCCTTTCCTTTTTATATAGAACACCACACTACTCATGTCTTCCAACTCGCCACAGTAGAAAACACACATTCACCGGAGATCGACGCTTAGGTGCATTTTTTCGGGATCGGCGCGGCGCAATGGCCGGTGGTGGAAAGGATGATGATGAGCGCAGGATCGGGGTGGCGATGGACTACTCGGCGAGCAGCAAGAGGGCGCTGGACTGGACCATCAGCAACCTGCTCCGCCGGAGCGACACCCTCGTCGTCGTGCACGTCCTGCACCACGGCGGGGAGGAGGCCAAGCACGCCCTGTGGGGCAAGTCCGGATCCCGTAAGAGCCGCGCCCAAATCTCTCCCCTTTGCTCGTTTGCTTGCTCGATCGGCTCAAACTAATGTGGGTTATTGCGTCTCCGATTCCTCACAGCGCTGATCCCCCTCTCCGAGTTCCGGGATCCGACGGCGATGCAGCAGTACGGTGTGCACTGCGACGCCGAGGTGCTCGACATGCTCGACACCGCCGCGCGCCAGCTGGAGGTATGTGAGCTCTCACACTAGTGGTGTCACTGTCTTGCAAGAGCATGGCTGGACCGGTGACGAAAGTGACTGCTGTTTCGTTGCTGTTCCGATCAGCTGACGGTTGTGGCGAAGCTGTACTGGGGCGACGCCAGGGAGAAGCTCTGCGACTCCGTGGAGGAGCAGAAGATCGACACGCTCGTCATGGGCAGCCGCGGCCTTGGCTCGATCCAGAGGTATAACTCTACTCCGATTGCAATGTTACCACATCAGGATTCAGGAATCAAATGTGCAGTCGTTGACTATAGAGCCCGCATTTTGCCAGCTGCTGGTAATTTAGACAGATAAGTTTTTGTCATTGTAGTGTCAGAAGTATGATTGATTACTTAAATCGGTAGTCAGCGGCATAGCAAGTCAACTTCCGTGGTACGGTAGTTTTAAATCCGAACAGCTCGTTACATTGCGCTGGACACATACCACTACCAGGGCCAATGCTTATCTGACTTTGCCTTGGCGCCATCACAGCCAATAGGATTGGATTATTGAGCATTTGAGTTGTACTTTTTTTAGGGACCATCAAGGCATAAACTTGTTGCCTTACGATTATTAAATTGCAAAGTCGCATGTTCATCTGAGTGTTTTATAGTACATAACTATAACCTTTGGATGTGGACACTAATCTTATCAAGATCCAGACTGTAAAAACTAAGATAATTACGTTGTCCTATATACTTATGTTATGTATGTTGGACAGTGAATGGCACAAACACTGTAGTTGTTGAACCCAATCTACATCTTTCTTATGCTCAAACTGTCCTCAGATCACTAAGTGTCAAAAGGAGTTTCACATGAGACAAACAATTAGGCGACCAGACCAAAGATGTCTGAATTGTCAATGCAAATAATTGTTGTTTTATGTTGCTAAAATTCATAGACAATAATACCCATGTACACCGTACCCGATTCGGTTTGGTTTGTTTATGCTTCTTATTAGAAATCAGAATAAGCTTTCGTGATTGGTGGTTGCATGTAAATTGTAGCGTTTTGATGCCTATGATACATTTCTAGCTTTGAGGTCAATAACTTACTACCACAGTAATGCGTCTGCTGTATGAACAATTGCTCAATCTGGCACAGCCAGCTGCTTTCAAGTAATGCTTAGTTTATGAATGGCGCAATAAGAACACCTGTTTGTTCTGTGATTTGCTAACTTCTGAATTCAATCCAGCACACCATATATTCTCATCAACTTTCTACCCTCTAATCATTTCATTTGCAAAGTTCCAACGTATGCTGCCTCATGAACAATTGCTGAATCTGGCACAGCAAGTTGCTTTCCACTATATGCTTAGTTTGTCAATGGTGCAATAAAATTGTTCACAACTTTTTAGCCTGATATCGTTCCATCTGCAACTTTCCTGTCTGCCAATGTACTGCAGGATTCTTCTGGGGAGCGTGACAAACTACGTGCTGTCACACGCATCATGCCCTGTGACGGTCGTCAAGGGGAACTAGTGACCAGCACCCGACCTAACAGCGATGGTCGATGATTCAACTTGCGTGGGTGAAGTGTAGTGTTCTGTGTTGTCACCGTATCTGAATAAAGTATGGATGTATCTTCTTTTGTGTTTGTAATGTTGCAGCCTTCACTGGTTCTTCTAGCCGAGTCCGTTTTGCAAACATTCAATGCTCATAAGCTCAACCGTGTGAATCACTTTATATTTAGACCAAAGTTCCCTTCAGATTTGAGGTTTCACTTTCGTGTAGCATGTACAGTACTGCGATGTCGTTTGGCCTTTTCGCTGTTTTTTGTTGCTTCTGGAGGCAAATAGGGAACAAACTTCTTGTAGATTGTTTTAGATGAGAACTGATAATTTTCTGGCACGTGGATCAGGAGAATAAATCGTTAATTTTCATCAAATCAAATTTTCTTGCTTTTTGAGATGAAAATACTGGTCTGGTTGTAATGTTGTATTTTTAGCGTGTTTGGTCTGCCACCAATTTCAACCATACCAAATTTAAGGTCAAATTTTTGTAAGGCAGCAGACCAAACAAACGCAAAAATATTTGCTATATAAAAATTTGGCAACTCTAAAAACTTCCTCGCACAAAACCTTGGCAACTCTAAAATCTTCCTCTACAATAATTTAACAAGGCACCAAAACAAACACACAATCAGATATTCTACCTTACCAAATTTTGATAATTCCAAAATTTAACATTACCAAAATTTGGTGTGGTTGATTTGGGTATTAAACCAAACACACTACCAAGTTGGATGTCACTAGGTAAAGCGGAAGAATAAGGCTATATTAATTTCAGTTTAGAATTATTATAATATAATTTATATGAAAATTATAATAAACTGGTTTTATAATAATCTAGAGGAAAATAAGCTATGTGCTATTTGTCAGTTTGGATTATCGGTAGTCCAGCTTATTGTGTTTAGATAGCAAAAGACTATAATGACTCTTAAAACAAAGTGTTTGAATGGTGAGGGGCTAGGATTTGGATATGAGATGATAACGAGTAATTTTACCAAGTGTAATGAATATTTTAGTCTTGTCTAGAGTAATAAGTTAGAAATAAATTAACTTTTACAAGCTAGATTACTATAATCTTAGTTATACATTATAATAAGCTAGCTCAATGAGTTGTCGATTTATCTACACTTACGAACTAATAAGTTGTATTATAACAATGTCAGGCTGAAACAAAACAAACTTGGCCTAATTAAGTGTTTAAATATAGACTAATAGCAAAGCGTGCTGGGCCGGTCTGAGCTCATTGTGTCTGGGCCGGGCTGGAACCACCTAGCGATGAGGGACAGACGGCCTATTGCGTTCGATCCAATACAATCGACGGCTGAGATTAGCGCAGGCCTCGCCCACCTTCCCCTCCCCCCAAAACTCCACAAGCCAAACGGCCAGACCCCTCATCCGACACTCCCGCTCCCCAAAACTCCCCGTTTTTTTCCCGCGCGGCCGCACCGAAATTCCCCTCCCCATTCACTGGAGGTCCGTCGCTGCCTCCTTTCTGCAGGCCCGTTGTCGCAGCCTGAATGACGTTGTCAGCTATATCCTTTGGAATCTTTGAAAGAAGCGAAACCATCGTATTTTTTAAGGGACGGTTTCCACAGCATTTTAAATCTTTAGGCTTATAGTGAGTGATGTTGATGTTTAGCTTCGTCCTCTGTTCGGCGGGGGAGGCGATATCCTCACGAGCATGCTGTAGTTTGCCCTTTTCCTCATCCCGTGGTAGTTTCTCCTTAGTGAAAGTTGTAAGCTGTTGTTAGCGGTCTGAGAGAGCACTGCGAAGAATGTTTTATGTTCTTTGCTCTTCTTTTAATATATTTAGCAGATCTCCTGCTTTCTCAAAAAAAAAATTCTGAGCGGCACATGTTTCGGTTTCGTTGATGTCTGTTTTAGCCTTTTAGGACGGAATTATGTATGATCTGGCTGTATTGTTAGGAATTGAGTTCATAGAGACCTAGTGATCCAGCGGAATTTAGGTTATGAATCATCAATTTAAATTTTAACGATTTAACTTTGTGGTCTGGCTTGCAAAGTTGCATGTGATTTGTGAGTGTCTTTGGTTTACCCTGATGATGACAGCTCGTTCTGAAATATTTAGAATGAAACTGTGGCGGCATCAGAGCTGTTTGTCTGCCAATTTTTTGGATAGTATAAATTAACATTACCGTCCCTGTTATGTTACTGGTAGTCTATCTCATTCTATTTTGGTTAACTAATATGCTAATGAGTCGGTCCCTAACTTACTGTCTTATGGATGTGCAGAGCGATGTGTTTGATCAGGTTATTAGAGAGTGCAATGAGCACAATACACAGTTTCAGTCATTGATCAGGTAACTTGCCTCCTATCAGAAAATTGATCAAAATATGATCATCTATTCATCTTCATCTAACTTTGCAATATGGGTTATGATCAATTTCTAGGATGTCTTCCACAGGCAAAACAAAATAGAACTACATGAAACCATTAAAATCCTTAGCTGACTTCCTCAACAGTACAGTTTACTAACCTCTTGATTCCTGATATACTTTGTGCTTATGACAGGAAAATGGTGGATCAAAACTTAGACATTGAAACAACAAGAAATGAGGGCCACTACGGAGCAGCTGTCCATCATCTTTCGCTGCTCCGTAACAAAAGATGCCTTATGGCTTACATGTACACGAATTGAAATTTCACTCCTGAACAAACTTTTATAAGTTTTATTTTCTCTCTATTTTATGCTGATTGTGCATGCTTACCCTGATTTTGGTTATGCAAACTGAAAGCATTTAATTTGATCAGGTACAATCGAACAGAAGTTATTCAGAGTTTTAGATGGAAAATTGGTCCTGTGCTTCCTCATGAAATACAAGAAAAACTCCATTTTTCAGAGAAAGAGTACTTCAAGAACCACTCCACTGCTATTAAATCATACATTTCAGAGATGGATATAGATTTAACAGTGGTACAGTAATTTTCTGTTTTATTTACTTTCATACCAATGAAATATAGTTACCTAGCCAATGGAAAATCTAGCTAGTAGCCATTCAAATGGAGATGAAATTCAAGTTTGGGTTTCAACTCTAGCCTACTCTAACTTGCTTGGGATTAAAAGACTTTGAAGAAGAAGAATGAGGTTTACTTTCATACTGATGAAATACAGTTACAAGATTTTCTGTACAACTTTTATAGGACATGGTACCTCCCAAGGATCCCTACATCCAGGTTCGGGTGCTTGAGGGCATTGGTGAAGTATCTCTTGGTGACCATTCCATATCATTGACAAAGAACTCTCTCCATTTCCTAAGGCGCACTGATACTGAACAATTTATATCGCAGGTTTGCTATCTGTTTGTGATATTCACACTGTTTATTCCATTCTCTAATAATGTTCTGTCAAATTTATAATAGGGTCTTATGGAAGAATTTCTGGAGTAGGGATGACTCACATATGGTGTACAACAGGTATTACTCACTTCGATCTTACTTACAATGGACTCATGTTTTCATAATGATAGGTGACCAAAGCTAGTATATCCTATATCAGAAAAGGCTTGATGATTAGGTGTTACTGATCAATATTTTTCATTTGACACACATGACTAGTTCCTTATCACGTTTTTTAAGAAAGAAAGTTCAGCTATCACTGCCACACACACATATTCAGTTCAAATAGACACCTTTTTGAAGCTTCTGTTTGTGTTTTAGTCCGACATATCAAGCCATGCATGTGTGGTCTGCAGAATGAAGACTGTAATTGAGGATATGACTCCCCTACAATATTTTCTTTGCTGTTGCTATGTGATGGAATAAGCACTACAAAAAATCTGACAGAGCACATATGAGAGTCAAAGAACATATATTGTCCCAGGTCTGAAGCTACGAAGCGGCATACATGAGGTTGTGTACTTGGGAGTTAATAACTTGCTGCTTTCAGTGGTGACTAGTTTTAGATGAATGAGTCAAGTTTGTTCTAGCTTTGTTGCTGTAACCAACTGACCATTCTTTGCATGTTGTGTTACTTGGTGTTGGTTGTAGAACCAAAACTTTTTACACTTTAGAAAAATCGTCCTAAAATTCAGTGAGTAGGAACATGTCTAGTTCTGTTTAGTGTTTACTAACGATGGCAAGCTCGAACTGGGGAATGCTAACGCTTTCTGATAATTACAGTTCTGG
Organism: Zizania latifolia; assembly: GCA_000418225.1. Taxonomy (NCBI): domain Eukaryota; kingdom Viridiplantae; phylum Streptophyta; class Magnoliopsida; order Poales; family Poaceae; genus Zizania; species Zizania latifolia. The sequence continues at coordinate 126,382 of KE373114.1, read as the reverse complement.
CTCTCGATTTTGGAATCCAAGAAAACACAACCCAACCTGATCCCACCTTTCCATTACCGTCACAAATGACTTCCCTCCACTCTGCAAGCAAGAATGGTGGTACATGCAACACGGTCCCTGCTTTTATGCAAAGGTGTACTGAACACCACTTGGTTAAGATTAGCATCTTCTTTTAGTTACCACAAGTTTCTTGAGATGCTCTTATTATTCTTAGCAAACTTAACTTGCACATTAGGAGGCTTTCACCAAACTCAGTTCTAAAGGTTGCAGATTAACAGAGATAGAACTAAACTAGTTGTGATTTACGTATGGTCCCTTTGAGTTTCCACGTTTTTGACGTCCAGAATGGATGATAAGTTGAAGGTCCACCTGTAGACTTCTAGTAGCTGTCTGATTCCTGATTGAATGCACTTCAGTTTGTTGTGTTAGTTATGTCAATTTATGATTCGAAGTCTGCTAATTCAAATGTAAGGATTACTGATCCCAATAAGGTGTTCGATGATATTCTATTCATGGGGCGTGGTTAATGCTAGCAACTTGCTCCACAGGACCATAAATCATTACAAATCTCACCAACAACCATTATATGAGTACATTATAGTTTACCTCTGTTAACTATTGTCCCAATCTACAGAATAACCTATGAATATAAAACCGGATATTTTACACCCTTGAACAGTCAAAACCGGTTAAAATATATTCTTTTGGTAATCTGATCCTATTTTAACGGTGAATTTTGCAATGTCTGGCACCTAAATGATCTTATCTTCGCATGGACAATACTTGGCAGCAAATTTACGCTATCATGAAACTATGAAAGCCACAGTTAAAATTCCACCGTTCCATTTCCTTGTTATAATTTCAGGCACGGGCAGGATCAATGTAGCTACTGATTGCTGAAACATTTTCGTTTCAAAGTTGCGTTCATAGGCTCATGCTGGTGCCGTACTCCCGTGAGAAGCTAACCCCTAATTGTAGTCCTTTCGTTCACTTTTATAAAACATATTTAAAAATTTAAAAAGTCTTTGAAACTAAACTTTGACCATTAACTTTTCTTAAAATATATTGTTAATAGGTATAAAATTAATTTAGCACATGCATTTTAAAGCATAAATCATATAATTATTATATACTAAATATGTCTGTGAGTACTAATTATCGGTTAAAATGGTTAAGATTTAATTTTTAAGTCAAAATACGCCCTGTAAAAACAAATAAATGGAGTACCTGCAAACTGTCTAACATGTGATATTACTCTCTTTATAGCGTCTTTTTAAAGTTTAAAATTTATCATAGATACAAACCAATACTAGAAGGGCAATCCCAATCTTGTTGACTGGTATGGTTTTCTTAATATTAATTATATTGTCATGTCAACTAAAATCTGATGTGATAATAGATTTATCGAGGTAAGAGAGAGAAACGATATCTAATACAAAAAACTAGCTTTACATGATATCCAAGAAGCAAATAAGAGGATTGGGAGAGAAAAGAGAAAGATAGATAATTAGATATAAATTTATTTTAAAGAAACTATCTATTTGAGGCAATGTCTATGAGCGATATCTAAAGAGGATCTAAAACACATGGGTTAGGATTGCCCTAAAAGATTATTTTTATCTTTAAAGTAATCATATTATTTTTAATTTTATTACTCGTTACTCTATCAATCCCTTTGAGACTCATACTAATCAGCTTTGAGAAAGATATTATATTTTTTACACGCCTATGTAATACATGTGCATAATAAAGGCTGTTATACTTCAACGGATAGATTGCTATATACGATCCGAGCAGTAAGCAACTTTACTTTATATTTATTGTTTTCCTTCAATCCCTCTCTTGTTTAGAGAGACAACAACCATGTGGACCATGAACTAATGTATCTGCTGCCCCCGTCGTACATTTGTTTGCACAGGCGATCGAACTGGAGATTGGTCACCGGCTTTAAAGGATATGACATGATGCTTACATGTAGAGTACTAATGCCCATAGTGCTAGACTAGCCAAACAATGGCAGAGACTAGGTGCTAGCTAAACCAAAAATACTCCTACATAATCTGTATCAGAGACTTACAAGTGAAGAATGTCTTTTCCTACTGTTAATTGGGTCCATGGACAGATGGACTCATGAATCACATCATGAGATCCTGTGTATTTAAAATATTCTGGTTTCAAAAGGAAGGTTAGCCATTTGCATTTCCAGAGCTAATCACCCAGCTCTAGCTTCCAGGGATCACCATGATCATATTGCAGCTTGTTCAAAATTTTATATTTTTGTAGGATTCCAAGCTATTGATGCTTCCAGGGCCAGATCCCGGTGAGAATCGCCCGAAAAGCCCCAGTTTGAGGAACTTTCGACTAGGATTTGAAATCAGTATGATTGGCGAATAGTAATTCTGCGCATAAACCGTTTAGACAGACTAATAACAAATCTGAGAGCCGGCCAAATTACTGTTTGCATTTTGTTTGCCAGCCGAAACCTCGTACGGGAACAAATTCTGGTCGGTAGCTGCCTGCACCCACTGTGCTCTGGCTTTGTGGGATTCTTCTTGTTCGAACTACCGGTCAGTAACCTGAAACACGTTTGGTTCACGATATTTTCGCACGATTTTCTTTAGATTTACAAATCCCTCGAAATAACGTACTCTCTCCATTTATTATGGTAACCTAAGACTAGATAAGACATTTCATAATACAGTAAATCTGAACGGTATTCTGTCTAGATTCGTTATACTATAAAATATCTCATCTGGTTCTAAATTGTAATATTATGGAAGAGAGAATATGTATTTTTCCATCCGTAAACACTAGCCAAACTGACTGATTATAAAAGTGTCTGTAAAAAATACTCAAAATAAGTTTTGTCTATATTCGTTGTATTATAAAATCTTATCCCGCTCTAAGCTACAATATTATCAAACTCCTGTTCGTGAACACTAATCAGACTGATAATGACCATAAAATGTCTGGAAAAACAGTTAGAATGGGCATACATCTCGTTTTGCTCGTACCGTCCTTGACGAAGAGCAAGAGGGCTACCTCCTGGCGCTGGGCCGCATTTGCACCGCTGCTCCCAGGCGACTCCGGCAAGTGCAGCACTGTGAAAAGGACGAGGACCGAATTAAGGAGGAAGGACCAGGTGGAATCACTGCGGGGGTCGGGGGCTTATCCGATTTACTACGACAAACTATCACATGGTTACTGTTCAATTTAGTGACAAATTATTGCACTGTCGACATTTTAATTTAAACTCTTTGTACGAATTCAGATGTAAAGAAAATTTATAAGAAAGTTGTAGGTCTCGACTATTGTGCTTGATTTTTCTCAGTTGAAGTTATATCTGTAGTAAAAATTGTGTTAGATGCTTCGGTTAAGAAAAATTAAAAGAATAGATTTGTAGACTCAAGGAAGGCTTAGGCCCCATTTGATGCCAGAAACATTTTGGTTTTTAGCTAGAATTACTAGAATCCTTATTAAATGATATTTTTACGAGGTGTTTCGAATTAGAAATAAGAAAAACGCTTTTCTTTTTTTACACTGCAAAGGAGAATTACTCAAAAGGATGTTTCACATCGATTCTAGTTTATTTCAAGAGAATATGAAGCTGAAACCATTGATAGACAAATAATTTTATAAGTGATTCTGATTAAGACTTCAGAAATATTTTTGGACATAATCTAAATCCAAAATATTTCTTAAGAATTTAGATTCCTACCAAACATGTCTTTAGGACAGTCCTAATCTATAGTGTCTTACTCTTAATGTGACAATGAGCTTTCTCATTGATATATCTAGGCAGTAATGCTCATGATTATATGTGACAAACGAAATTTTATTTATGATTTGATTACCAGTGAAGACTTAAATTGACCACTGACGCCTGTTTGTGACGAGAAAAGATTTTATGGGTCTAAATTATCGGCCACAACCTTGAAGCCAATGCAAACACATATTTTTCATTGTGCCGACGCCGTCGTTATGAGCGATTCGACAACGCCGCCGAAACCGGCGCAGTGTGAATTCCTGTCGATCTAGAAGACGCAGGTTGCGAGTGCATGGCCGGCGACGTGTCCCGTGCCGCCGAAAGGAGTTTTACATCGAACTACAAGAGAGCTTCAGTTTCCAACATCACCGTACCATTCTTACCACCAATGGTCTCACAAAATCATTTTCTTGTCGAAAAGAGTCGCACAAAAACATTATGTCAAGTTAACAGACGACAAGAAGGAAGACTACACGAAGTCTTCTCCACATCGAAATCTGGAACCCTATTTATAAATAGGGTTTATTTAGATGAACTAAAACTAATAGTTAGCTAGATAATAGCTAAAGCTAATTGCTAGCTAGTTAATAGTTAGTTGGCTAAAATTAGTCTATGTCTATTTAGATATTTTAGACTAATAGATGATTAAAATCAATTTTACCCTTGCTACAGTACTCACGCTACAGATAGGGGCAAAAGCAATATAGTTAAAAGTTTGATATTATCTCAAATTAGTCCAATTTTATAGATTAATTGGCTAACAATTAGTCAGACTATGAACTAACAATTAGCATATATATTAACTGTATTGTTTAGATTAATTAGAACTAATTTTTACCATCTAGTTGTTAGTTACGTGGATTTAAACATGGACTTGCTAGCTAGGACGTTGGGAGCTCTCGTGTGGAGCAAAGCGGGTTATTCGATTCTTCTCTCCGGTTTACTGAACCGATCCTGATCTGCCCAATCAAGGGTTAATTATTTTGGCCCTGGTGAGAGTGAGACCAAGCATCCCATCCATCAGGCGTACGATTCTGAAGCGATCCAATTCAAGACGAGTTATTGTCGCGGGGCGCATGGTGTGACCGATCCGTGAGACATGATGTTCATGCTACACCCTGTCCGTGTGATTTGTGCTAATAAAAAAAGAATAGTGCTTTCGTGCAATGCATGCATGCAGCCATCGCTCTCGCTGGTGTTTTTATGAGGTTGCTTAATTTTGTCACCTACGGAGGACATGCTGGATTGGTAGTAGGAGCACTACAATCCTGGTTTGTTCTCATCCGATCGAGCGGAGGAAAAATCTAACTTTTGCAGAGAAGCTCGATCGATCATATCACCGTACGGCGAATGGTGGATGCAGATCTTGTTTGCTCTGCGGGTACTTGATTTCGTTGCAATTTGATTGAGAAGCTTCTTCGGCGAGGACACCTACCTACCGATGTCTATCTAGGCGGAGTAAAGCTGGAGGTTCATCAAGCGAGGTCACCAGCCGGTGGCCCCCGTCAACTCGTACAACATACGAGTCTTGTTATACATGACATGTACGCGTACTGTTGTACATTTACACATTCGCACCCAAAAGAATGTTGACGAAAACAGAAATACAAATGTCAGGCCAACGCGTACACCGCGGGTGAGGTCGGGGAGGTAGGGAAGGTGCGTCGACATGGACGGCCGGTCATGGGGAAGATGATCAAAACTGAGCGGAAAAGGTGTGGTTTAGACGTGAAAAATGCACAAAAAGGTCCTCGGCGCCGTACGTCGGACCTGAGCTGGAATGCCTCCACCGGTCACAGCTCGTCGGCGATGCTCGTCGTCTACAAGTGCACAAGATTCTCTTTTTATATATATATATATATAAAATCAATGCAGGTACAGGTAAAATCGATGGCTGGCATATGAACAGGCCCCTCGACACATCTATTTATACCTACATTAATATCAATTGATCACCCTTATGGAATTAATTTCTACGTTAATCAGAAATCTTACAGGTGATTAAATGAGTTTTACAGTAATAGTTGGCATTGTATGGTTCTTTTACATAGTGGGTTAATGTGTTTTTGAATTTGTGGGCTCTTTTTAATGGTTATCTAAGAGTTTTGTTTAAATTTGCCTGTGTGATAAAAGAGTTACCAACCGGTTTAACATCAATGTTCTTCCTCGAAGGTAAGAAATCTCTTCTTCACTTCCACATTTGGAACCCCAGTATTTAAATAGGTTGTGCTAGGCCTATGAGAGGCTCTAGAAAAGTTAGAGGAAAGAGTCTACCTGCCGATTTTTTTTATTTACAGTTTTATTGTTTCGATACCCTTTACTTACTCATTATATATCATTTAATAATACTACTTTATTATTAATAAAAGGAAAATTTTACGGTGCCCCTAACAACTGTGGACCATTCATTTTAGATAATCTAATGGTTCAGATTTAAACAGAGAAACCTATTACCTCTCAGATTTTTTTTTCCTTCTTCCCTTTCTCTCTCTTCCTCTCCCTTTCCTTACTCTCTCCATTTGACCGGCCTGGCCGGCTGGCTCGATGACGGGGAGGGGTGGCGGGGCGTGGCGACGG
>KE373114.1:58131-78052 GCA_000418225.1 Zizania latifolia | reverse complement strand
CCGCTGCCGTCGCCCTGTCCACCGCCGCCGTCGCCCCGTTCGCCGCCTCCGCCGTGCCCCGCCGCATGCTGAGCTAGGCAGCCATGACTGTGAAACGAAGAGAGAAGAGAAAAGGGAGAGGAAGAGAGAGAAAGAGGAGAAGAAAGAAAAAATATGTCATATTATCTAGGAAGGTAATAGGTTGCTCAATTTAAACCTGGATCATTAGATCACCGAAAATGAATGATCCACAGAATATTTAGACTTATTTATTTATTATTTTACTTAACAACTCTCGAACTCACTCTACTCGTCAAAAAAGTAGTACAATCTTCTTTCTTATCTTTTTACTAAATCTAATTGATTAAAATTTAATATATTTTGAGAAGAAAGAAATAAGTTTTAAAAACAAACCCATTAATAACTTTTAAAACTTTGCTGTTTGTCCGACTACAAGAATTATAGTCGATAGAATGAAGTTTTTATCAATCTGTATTGTTTTTTGTGTTTAATGGCGTTTACTACTCTTCTGTCAAACACTACCTATAGCTGGCTAGGTAGCTCGTGATGGTCCTTGGCGCATGGGCAGGCAAAATAATATGGCGTGTACGTTCGACAAGCCACGCAGCTAAGGCTAAAGTATTCCCAAGAAATCGCGCAGAGCCGCAGATAGTCGGCATACTCCTATATTCGCAGTAGTTGTACAGTTGGTACTTGGTACGTCACTGAGATTGTATTCACGGAAACTACTGTGTCTTTGTGAGGTTCTGTGCACCAGAGACTGAAACCTGACGCCAAGAAGGCCAAGAAAATCATATCACCGCGGCGTAATGACGAGGAGACTGCGAACTCTCGTCGTCGACCGCGTGTATAAAATGGACAAAACAATGTGCTTGTACTTCACGTCACCTACGTACTTTGTCTACTGCTGCATGTCAGCATGTCCAAGTCAAGCATACGGATACAGTTTCTCCAAGACAGAGCACCGGAGAGTTATCGCATGCGAGTTACTCACACTATGCGCTTTGATTAGTAGCTCGGAATCTCGGATTGCACAGGGTGAAATGATTGCCAGCAGCTGCAGCCTAGTAGTAGCACAGAACCATACTACTCCTACTCCTACACGGCTACACCCGCGTACAGCAGTGGTTTTCTTGTAGCGCCAGGCAAAAGAAAGAGAGGTCCTCGTCGGTCAGAGTCAGGGACGCCAGAACCATTTCTTTTACACTGATCACAGTTAACCAATCACTAGAAAACTCTGCCTCGGTACCTCCGCTTTCCAAACTTAAAGGATACAAGAAATACATGTCTGTCAAGTTACTGTGGAATACTGTATCTTGGTACGAGTCGTCGTAGGTCTGCGACGTGGAACTAACTAGTCTTGTACTGCCAGTGCGCGCAGGCACATGTGGCAAAACCAATTCCCCAGGGGTGCCGACACGTCATGTCGACCTGCTAAACCAGGCTAGCCAGACCGCACCTTTGCTTTGCGTAGCCTTGTACGAACGAGTGCCAGCAATGGCCGCGATGCTGCGCCTACGTGGGCATCATCAATTCAAGGGCAAGCGGCGGAGGCCCCCGCGCGCGCCATGCATGCCTCGCTCGCTGCCACACACAGGCAGACTCTCCCAGCGGCGATGAATCGGCGGCCATCAAAGGCCTCGTCGTCCTCCTGCCGCCGCATGCCAGCGTAGCGTACGTCCGCCGCGGGCGGGCGCATGTCGGTCTCCCGTAACGACGTGTTACACACAAGCCCACCCACACATGACACATCCATGCATGCATGCACTGATGCACACTCGCAATGCACACTCGCATCGGCGAAAAAGGAGAGGAGGCAGACCGGACCCCATGGCTCGTGCCTGCCTGCTTGACTGTAGCACGGTGCAAGCTGCCAAGCTCGCTCGCCCTCGGGGATTGTGTCATGCGGTCGACGGGAACCTCGGGCGCCGCTCATATCTCTCTATCTCCCTCAAAGATCTTGGTCGAGGTCGAAGCAAAAGATCGCGTGCCTGTCGACTAGCTGGCCACTGTCCATCCATGGAGTACGAACGTGTGGGCGGTGCCAACTTGCCAGGCAGCCGAGGCCGCTACCGTGCATGGCCACGATGCCAGTCAACCATTGTCTCTGCCGCTTCTGAGGTCTGACCGCTCGCCACTACCCCAATCGCAGCCGCTCCTCTCTCCTCTGCCGCGCGAGACGACGAGCTTCTGCCTGTTAGAGGCAGGCGCAGTGGGGCAAGAAAACAAAGTAGGACCGGCTCGCAACCGGCTACTGTCGCTCGATCGGTGATCGATCGATATATCACACATACGGACCACGGTGGTGCCCACGGAGCGTGATTGGTGTAAAAGCGGGCGGTCGCCCGGGCGGGCACTGCCGCGCCGAATTGATGATCTTGTGATGAAAATGGAGACAACAAGTATATCTTTATTGATTCACTGTATGCAAGTTGAATGAGTGTAACTGAAGGGCTTCTCTGCGTCGAACGTGAATTCAGGGAGAAGGGTCACGTTGTTTCGCTGGATGAGATCACAACTCCACGGCAACAGATGTGACGCTCGATCATCCACAACACACGTAGATACAAACGTACCAAAGGACGTTAGTTGTGTTAAAAAGATAGAGTTTAGCTGTTCCAAACTTCCAATAGCTAGAGGTAGTTATCATATTTTGATTTTATATGTAATATAATATGGGTTGCCGTATACGCCTATGATTGATTTGATTAGAGAAAAATGTAACTAACATGTATAATCCTGATGCTCTGGATAAACATGAAACGGCTCGTTGAAAGGTCTTGCGGCCAATACTAAACTTTTCATGTTGTATACCTATGCTACGGTACTTCCTCCCTAGGGGCGGTTCAATAGGTAGTATAGTGAACTACCTTTATTTTGGTCTAAAAGATATTTGTTGGGGAAAATATTTTTACCCTAATAAGACAATGATAACAAATACTTCGAAGTCTCCTCTGAATGCTCGAGCCGTAGCTTCATCCTAAGTTGTCGAGAGACCCTCCGAAGATCCGAAGGCGTAGAACCATTTGCTGATTCGAAGACCACTCCACTAAAGGGACTACATGGCTCGAAACCACCCGGAGGTGACGTCAAAACCATGGGCTCCCTCGTCCCCTCGACAAGACGTGTGTCTTGCCATATTCATACGGAGTGTTACTAAATTACTCCTACGTAATCTACTGTGTAATACTATTATAGTCGGTTGTACGTAGGGGGTAAACTAGTATTACCCTGTTGTTACCGTGTCTATAAATACCCTCCTCCTTGCAAGGGAGAGAGGATCGAACACTTGTAGTGCTAATCAATACTATTCCTGCATGAAGGTTATTATTCATTTCGGAGGCCTCGGGCAGAGTTCGAACCCCTGTCTACACTTTGAACTCTTCGAGGTTCTAACACTAAAAATCTATTGCGTATTTTTGGATTACACCAACAGCATTAAATAACTAAAATCAGTCCACTCAAACTCTCATTAGGTCATAAAGAGAAACTGTTCCTTTTCGCACCGCGCCTCTACGCCTCGCAACCCACATGCTACCTCCGCTCACTTGTGTTGTCGCCACTTGCCAATCGGGGGCTTGGCTTCCTCGCCCCCACCCCATTTGGATTTGAGATAAAGGGGAGGAGTGGAGCTCTGCTAGGCTATCATTGGGGTTTATATACTCGGACCTTCGAAATGGACTGGACTTTTAGCTTCTATATGTGTTGCAGACTTACGATCTTAGATGGAGCCTAGAGATGTACATGTCACTAATTCCTCGTGGGCCATGGGATTCAAGACCAAAGGCCTAGTGAACATTCTTGCCCTCGACCCACTTTATGATTGAACAATTTGGCAAAAAATATTCCATGGTGGTAATATGCTCTTATTTACAGCAAGTGCCTAGGCAATACTGGTAGAAAGTGATGGGATATGGCAAATGACACAAAGCCCTAGGACGTCGCCCAGGACACGTTGCTAGACAGACCACATATGCTTTTTATGAAAAGTAGATGAGAGTTAACTTATCGTCACGATATGTGAATAGATATTTGTCACGTCGCCATACATAGAATGACACATAGAAGAAGAGGCAAGAAATAGACCCTGCTATAGTGCATTAACTACACTACGGGCCATTGACTTCTGAGTACTGCTACCACAGGGATGTAAGGTCCACTAGAGCTTGAAGACATTGCTCTATAATCTCGAGAATGTCGAGCGAGGGGATCCTGGCTCGAGGATAAGGAGCTTAAGAGATCGGTCTCAGAGACAAAATACTAAGGACGTCTAGAGTAAAGTCAACCAGTTCGAACATCGATGGGCTGTCATCACAATCTACACAGCCCCTACCACTCATCTAGGAGTGGTAGTACTGAACCTTAGGACTCGGTAACACCCAAGATAGTGCTAGACATCCAAAACTCTTCAAATCTTCTCCTAGGGTTTAGGTCACGTCTAAAAACAATAAGCTCAAAAAGATGTGGCATCGTACCATACTATTATATACCTATCACTTCACAACACATTATCTTATTAATAAAGTGTATTTTACTTTTAACACTAGTTTATTAAATTTATCTAATAAGAAAAGTTTTGTGAGATGCAATACTAGTTTATTAACATTTTCTAATAAGTAAATTTTTATAAGACAGAGGAAGGGATTAAAAGTTACTTCCTCTTTCCTAAAATATATTAAGTGTTCGGCTTGATAGATTTGTTAAAGATATGAGTAAAAATTTATAATACCCTTATTGCTATAGATAAGTATAGCCGTAAAAGTTGTTGGATGGAATAATGAGATAATAAAGTTCGAAGAAAATACCGATAATTTAAAAATAAAATTTAACTTTTACAAGCTTATATTGTTAGATTGAGGAGAAATTTTAAACTATAAACATTATTTTATTATATCCTGGCATCGAAGGAAACCGATAATTATCGGTGAATACACGTAGGATTATGCCTCACACGTGCTTTGCTGCGCCGCCGCGCGGTATCCTGGTTAATAATAGCATTTCTACGTGCGTCGGCCACATGCCCACAGCTTGACCGGCTGCTGCCACGGCCGTACTCCGTGACGCCATTGACGATAACCCAACAGTGCAGCCTCACAGTGCTGCTGCCTCGTTGGGGCCACTCGTCCACGCTCTGTGGCAGTGTGGCACTGTTGCCTCTTGGCTTCGCACGCTGTGCCTGCGCGGAGTGCCGTGGGGCCGTGGGGGGAACTGCCTCGCCAGCTTTGATAAGATGATGAGTTGGAGTAGCTACGTAGGCACAGGCATAGCTGCATAGGATGCTAGTGCCTAGTGGCCGCGAAGCGAGCTGTAGCTACGGCAGCTTGAGGAGCCACCGATCGACGCTGCTACAGAAAAGGCTACAGTAACAACAAAAGCCCACGCACGGAAGACTAGTTCATTCATCCAGTCCAGACTCCAGTACCAGTCCTGTACTGCTAGTTTGGTAGACCGCTACTAATCCCTTCACTACACTGGCACTCTCCATCTAGAGTGACAGGTGGATGCGACGTTAAATGGAAACAGCGGCCACGTCACCTCCTCCCCAGCTATCGTATGTACGTACGCCGGCGTAGACCCAGCTGCATGCAGGTACCTGGTCCTTTTCCCGATACCGTATTTTGCTCCCGTAGCTCTGTACCGGTAGCGTCGTCGGCGTAGGCGTACGTACGTGCTCAGCGCTTCGGCGTTGGCGAGCATGATGATGGCTGCTGCCTGCCTGCACGTCGCCTCACGATTTGACACCGCTGGAGACGTGACGACCATCGCGGCTCGCGCGCGACTGCGAGGCCCCGTATCCCGGGGAATCTACGCAACAATCTCCCAGCTGCGGAGCTGCCGCTGTGGCGCTGTCCGGCTGCTAGGCTAGTACGGGTGGTGGTGGTGCCCACTAGATCGTAGTAGATGGGGCCCGTGTGGCAGTGTGGGTGGGTGTCACAGCCGAACGCCGGAGGGGGATGGGCTCATGGGCCGTGGGGCCAGGACCGCGGACGATGGGTATGTTGCGTCCAGTCGGTGGTGGGGCCTACAGGAGTTGTTTGTTTACTTGCGGGTGGAGTACAATCATCGGTGGGCTTTCCCTGGGTTCAGTGGGTTGTGGGGGTTTCGCTCGCCCACCCGCACCCGTCGATGCGAACGCGGCGGCCGGCAGCCAATGGCGCGGCTGTTTTTTTTGGGCAGCGTTAATGGCGAGCGTACGTGTCGTTTTGCCGATCTGAGACTGGATTTCGAGCTGGATTGCCGCTGATCGTTGTGTGCGTTGGCGATGGAGGTTGGAAGATGGCGAGGACGAGAGGGCGATGGGGATGGACTCTCTGGTCAAGTCAAGTCGCACTCGTCGACGTTTCTTTCAGTGAGAAACTTGCACGAATCCTCCCGCAGCGGAGGGACGACGCGCGTCGTCGATCAGCTATCAGTTTCGGACGACATATATTTACATGTAACTTATTTGTACATTAAAATTGATAAATTAGATACAGAGATAAAAATCAAAATATCTCTCATTAATTAAAAAACAATATTATGAAGTAATATATAAGAGATACTGAATAAATAGATTTTTGACTTTCAAACCATTAATAATTAAGAATATAAAAATAAAATATTTCTACGACAAAGTTGAGAAACCGCAAGTAGTTTTGGGATGGATGAAGTAATAACGCCCGATCAATTGTAGCCATTTAAAAGTAAAACAGGCTGAATTGAGTAATTTCAAAGTTTTTCCTTTTAAAACCATGAAGAATTCCAGCGTTTCAAATAAGTTATTATTGGTACCATCTTAAAATATTTTGGGATGATTAGCCTTGTTGGTAGTACATGTTCATCGAAATATCTCACCACACTAGCACTGTTGTATCGTGCGCATGGTAACATCAACTTTTAGTGCACCATACATACCGTGATCAACTGAACATCTTTATCAACTTGGGCAACTAAATTGTGTGTTGTGCACTATTATTCCCCACTTACCTCCATCTCTTTATGCCATCGCAGATGTGATTAATTATAAAGATGATGCAAAAAGGCTAGTAAAAAAAGATGTGAAATTGTAGTCCATCAAAAGATTCTAGTGGTACGTGCGAGTCGAGCTGAAACTCTCAACTAACTGAATTACAATAGCCTACATGAAATAAAATGGAGGTTAGCATAAATTAGCAAGCTGGCCTTAGTGTCACCATTGAGAAACCATTCCAATCGTTTGTTGATGATCTTGACTATTACTGTTAGGACGCCTCCATTACTGCATACACTCAACCAATAGTGGTTGAAGTCGATCCAAATCCTGGGAAAACATAGTAGATGTTAAATTCAGGAGCAAAACGGGTTTTGATCAGAGTGAAAACAAGGTGCTTGTAGTCGAGGTAGATAGGTTTTTTCTCTGGTTTGTGATGAAAAATATGCCATTCCTTTCCCATCGATCTGGTGTTTAATTCAATGGTGCTGGCATGTCCATAGAAGATTAATAGAGTAGACAAGTAAAACATGCTTTCCATTGTGAGTGAGAAATTGCTCTTTTTTATTCGAGCAATGGAACCCAAAAGGTCAATACATACATTGCACCAAATGTAGTGAGCCAGACTATCCTCCATGGGACCTATCTATTTCATTGGCTAGAGTTAACCATTTTGGTTGTCCCCGCTCTATTTTTCTAGGATGTATCACGGCCATGTTTAAATCAACATGCAAAAAAAATTAGCAAAACCTTACTTTGTTTCCTCCAAACAATCCATTCCTCTTTTATCTTAATCTCCATTATATTACATACTATGGATCGGATGCACATAAAGATTTATGTGATAGTTAGATCAATCAAGGATGACTACCTACCGAAGGGTAAGACTTCAGCAAGGCTGGTGACAAAGGATAACCGATAGCCTCCAGTTGCTAGCCCGTTCTAGATTTTTTTTAATAATTATTTTTATTCAAATTATAAAATTAGGATGCTTTTTTTAAAAAAATTAGAGATACAGACCAATGTCCACCAATGCAACCATTTGATGATAAAACTCTTATCACCAAATGGTTGGTTAATAAGGGTGTTTATTTGAATACTGGACCCCATCGATCCTCCATGAGTGATAAAGGTCATGTCGCCAAATGGTTTGTTGATAAAAGTCTTTTTTAAAAAAACTTGGAAGAATATAGTTTTTGGCATTTGAAATATGTCGCTAATTGTATATGATAATTGTATGTTCACATTACAAAGTATGTAGTTCAAATAATACAGACGAATAGATAAAAGTATTAAGTTTGGTGATATTTATTTAGATTACACGGTTGTAAAAACGAAGCCTTCTTTGTCATTTAGCCTCATCGTGAAGTTCTTCATCTTTACTTCACTTGTATTATGTTGTAGTTTGAGCCTCTGTTATCTTTACATCTTCGTAATTTTGTGTCATCATATCAACCTATCTTGCAAAAGTATCTCTCCTTGGATTATCCTGTCATAAAAGAGATGTGCATATTGGAAGAACTCAAGAAATTAAAAATTGTTGTGAGATGGTTAGCAGATGTACAACAAAGCCATCATCTATGTTGAGGTAGACAAAGTATCTTCTCTCCATACTCTCTTTTTCGAAGGAGATTGTTAGATGACATTGATCTCCACATTCATATTTGGGGTGTTGTCTACTTTGGAATTCTTAGAGTATTGTTTTTTCACTTCAAGCTAGTAGATTCAACTTTTAGGTGGTGCTCTTCCTTTCTTTGCATATAATCAACTAGCGTCTCGTACTCTCTTATATGCACTCCATTTTGTAATCTGACCATATCAATCCACATTGTAAACTTACACTTTCTTGATGCGGCTAAGTGAGACAAAGTTCTGAGAGCATTAGAGTAGTTGGATAGATGTGTTGAGTGATAAATAAAACATTGTGGTATAGTAGAAGTTTATTGTAAAGTCGTTGTTGGTATTAGAATAAATGAAATATATTCTTCCAAACTTATGTCTAACAAGTGAAGTTGTCACCTGACAACAGTCTTCACATCCACAATTTGGTCACTCAAGCCATAAAGGGATTCCTAATAGACTATTTCTCTAGTTGTTTTGCTCAACCTGCACACGATGTTGTGCTCCCTCTTCCTCCGAAAGTATTTGGCTCTTATTCCACTAAGAGCCAATCACTGACCGTCGAATTATGGATTCTTTGTATATATACCCACTCAATGAAACTGCACATCTTTTGGTCTATCTGAAATAATAATTCCATCTCATTATTGGGGCAAATGAAGTATCTACTTTGACAAATTCAATGTAATTTTGTAGTCTCCAGTTAGCAATGATTACCATAGTGACACAACAAACGGTTAGTCGAAGGTGGGATGTGACCAGAGAAATGATCCCACCTCCAATCGGTATGCATGTTTTGTGCCACGGTGCACAGATGATGAAACCACTTCTTGAAGTTGTACATATTTGTGAGATGAGTTAAAATGACATGTACACAAGTGAACATTATCGGTCGTACAAAAAGACATGACATAAACACAAGTAAAACATGTATTAACAATCAGTATGAGAAACACGAGCTAAAACCGATATGTCAAACAAGAGTATCGAATTTTGAATCACATATGAAGTGAACTATGAAAAAAATCCTAGACCTTATACAGATGCCCCTAAACCTCAACCTAAGACCCATCATGTACTCGTTAATGGCGACACCACGTACAACGTCAGACTTTCACCGCACACGTACATAGTACGTGAGCAGGTCAGGCATCCATCGGTTCCTAACTAGTACAGGTGGTGTGCTGCCCTTCACCTGTGTGGCCAATGGTGTCGGTCGCGTGAGGGAATGATGTTGACGACCCACCGAACATGGTCATCGACGACACTCCAGGCATCATTAGGTAGGGGAACTACGCGGCGGCAAGACATGGTATCGGTACCATGTTGAATGTGTCGATGACTATGCTGAAGCTGAGCACCGAGGTGGGGGAAATGCATCGCCATTGGGGCCATATGCTTTGTCTTCATGGTTAACCCAATTCCACATAAATCCGAGATAGTAAGGTTAGAATTGGAATGAATGACTTCTAGTTATAAACAAATTCTTATGAATTAAAGTCAAATTCTAAGGGTGAATTCCATGTGCAACCAAACAACGAAATTGAATTCCTCAATTTATGTGCTAATTCCACAAACCAAACAAGGCCTAAGAGAAATTCCATTGATATTTTTCATTAGTTACAAATTTACGTTTATATATATCTAATATAATTCAATATCGTTTAGCTTGTACAATTCACACGTTAGAATCATGTAAACAAGTGCTTGACCAATGCTATATATAGAGAGAGAGTTATTCTCTTAAACCCATATAACATGCACAATATTTATATAGAAGAAATATTTCAGCGCAAATACCATCGCAGAATTTACAGCTGCATTACTTAATACCAGTGTAAAAATTTTCAGCTGCATTACTTAATACCAATGTAAAAATTTTATTAGCAAGCTACCGGAAATGCGTCGCCACCGCGCTCATCTCCCCTTGCCGCAGCCATAAAACCGGACTTAAAAAAGCACCTAACCCATGTCCGAACTCCAAAGTACAAAACGCCCCTCCCACTCGATCCGCCGCACAGTTACGCCCACGACGCTGATTCGCGTCCCTCCCCTCTCCTCCTCTTCCTCAGACGACCAGACCAGCAGCGCCAACTCCCTTTCTGCCTTTCGCTTTCACTGCTCAGTCCTGCTGCCTGCTACCCTCACCCTCAACTCACCATTTCCCCTCTTCCATCCTTCCGCCCGGCGTCTCTTTTTCACGCCCTCCTCTCTGCAGCAACAGCAACAGCAGCAGCAGCAGCAGCAGCTGAGCACCTTTAATTTGCAGAAAGAAAGAAAGGTCCCCCGAGCGCAACAGCTCAACACTACCACTGCGAAGGCGACGTATCAAAAGCGGGCAAGCGGCCGGCCGGGGCGCAAAGCAAAGATGCATCAGATCAGGTCGGCGCGCGCGGCGGGGTAAAGCTACCGATCGATCTGTCGATACCAGGAGGCAGCCCCAAGAGCGGAGCCGCCTCGCTCTCCTACTCCCAGGCTCCCCCTCTTTTCTCTCCGAGGCTACTCTCTCCAGGGCGTCTACGTCGTACAGCTTGCGCGCGTGCGTCCACCGCCCCGAGCGCGCGGTATGTCCTCCGCGGCGGGAGGAGGAGGATACGGGGGCGGCGCCGAGCAGCACCAGCACCAGCAACTGCTGCTTGGGCAGGCCGCGGGGCAGCTGTACCACGTGCCGCAGCACAGCCGGCGGGAGAAGCTGCGGTTCCCTCCTGACCCCGCGGACTCGTCGCCACCGCTGGGGTCGTGGCCGCCGCCCCCTCCTTTCTACTCGTACGCGTCGTCCTCTTCGTCGTACTCGCCGCACAGCCACGCCCAGGCGCAGCTGGTGGCTCACGGGATTCCGGGGACCGCAAGCGGCGGGGCCCAGATCCCGAACCAGAACTTCGCGCTGTCGCTGTCGTCGGCGTCGTCCAACCCTCCGCCAACGCCGAGGAGTCAGTTTGGCGGAAGCGGCGGGGCCGCCGGGCCATACGGGCCATTCACGGGCTACGCCGCTGTGCTCGGGCGTTCCAGGTTCCTGGGGCCGGCGCAGAAGCTGCTTGAGGAGATCTGCGACGTCGGCGGCCGCCCCTCGCAGCTCAACAGAGGCTCTGACGAGGGTTTGCTTGACTTAGACGCGATGGACGCTACCGGAAGCGTCGACCACGACATGGATGCCGGCGACCGCGCCGCCACGGAGGCGGTCACGGTCTCCGGCGCCGAGCAGCAGTGGAGGAAGACTAGGCTCATCTCCCTCATGGAAGAGGTGAGTAATCATAACTTACATATGCTGCTGCTTCATCGCTTCTGTTCTTTCCGAAGAAAAAAAATTATCATTTGCCTCTGCTGCCCTGCATTAATTATTTCTTCTTCACGAGAAAGAATATACTCCCACTCTAGCATACACCCCATGGTCACATCATGGAGGCAGCTTACTGTGGTTTCGGAGATTATATTTCTTGTGCTTGTGATTTGATGATGGTTGCTATGGATTAATGCTGTATCTGTTCTTTTGGTTATATTTTGTTTAATATGTCAAATCAATCAACAGTTGAGCGCAGTTGTAACCCTTCTAAAACCAGCACTCGGTCCGTAGTTTATGATCAAAAGGTAGCATACAATTCTGTCAACACGATGACAGCTAAATTCCTCAGGATGCTCTAATTACATCACGGAGAAAATTTCTCAATTTGCTACTTGGTAAGATTCCAGCAGTTTATCCTCTATAAGAGATAAGATTCGGTGAGTTTGCCTGCAGAAAGATTCTGTTTATATGGAGTCACATTTTATTCAAAGATGTTCCCAGCCGGTTTTAATTTCACTATGCAAAGCTGTTAAATATGATCCTAGCTAGTTCCTTAATCAGTAAGCTTGCGTTGGTGTAGTGTCCACATTGTAGAAAAGTACATTTGCATCTTCTTCATGTTTTATCATAGAATTAATTAATTGTGTTGCATATATTGATATCCTCTTAGCTCTTACACAGTTTATACCGCCTTGTAGGTTTGCAAGAGATATAAGCAATACTACCAGCAGCTTCAAGCTGTGATATCCTCTTTTGAGACAGTTGCTGGACTGAGCAATGCTGCTCCCTTTGCTTCAATGGCTCTTCGGACGATGTCGAAGCACTTCAAGTATTTGAAGGGCATGATACTGAACCAGCTGCGCAACACGAGCAAGGATGCCGCCAAAGACGGTCTTGGCAAGGAAGATGTGCCGGACTTTGGGCTTATGGGAGGTGGCGCGAGCCTCCTAAGAGGAAACAATGTGAATTCATTCAGCCAACCTCACAATATTTGGCGGCCTCAAAGGGGGCTTCCGGAGCGTGCTGTTTCAGTTCTTCGCGCATGGCTATTCGAACACTTCTTGCACCCGTAAGTATAAGATATATATATATATAATCAAAACCTAATTTTCTGAAAGTCTTTCAATGCTTCCTCGCATTACTGAATTTGGGTGGCGTGAGACGAATTTGGGCGCATCATGATTCCTAATAGTGTGACAATCATGCGAAGATCCTAGAAATTTGGATAAATGCCCATGAGATGAAAACAAGTAACAAACTAATGACAGAAACAATTAATTTGCTTCATTGAAAGATAGTTTTATCTTGTTCATGTGGTGATGTGCACTACAATTATTGTGGTTCTTGCGGATTGCTTACAAAAGCCACTGCTTTGCTTGTGTGCACGAGCGTAACTTGTGTTGAGGCCTTATGAATAAAGGAGCCCCGGTCTCCAACACATTTAGTCCTTGCTGTTGATTCAATAGTAGATGAGAATAATGACACTGAAGTAGAATTAGATGGCTGTTTCCGGGTCCATTTGGTATTTAGTCCATGATGATTGTACAACAACTTGAAAGTGTATTTTATTTTCAAGCAAGTAGGCACCTACCATAATCTACAATGTCGTTGTTAGATCTGCTGCTTTTCTAGCTGTGCTAATTTCTGGTTGATGTAACATGAACTCTAATGACTGAAGAGAAGTATCTATACTTTGTTACATTGGGTGATTGATTATCTGTTCTGCACAGTTTCTAGCAACTTGTACTATATGGAATCTCCATTCTTAGCAAATTTTATTTCAACACAGCTGTTTTACTACAGTTAATTCATTCTTTTTTTGGCCTAACCAACCATTAATTCATGTTACACAGTGAGTCAGATAGACATTATATGTACTACACAGTATCAATTTCTACAGATGGACTTCAAAACCTCGCCATTTATTAATTCCTGTTGGTTGAACAAGTTGATTGGAAATCTTCTTCGGATGAAAAATCCATTAAAAATTTGACATGCCTTATTTTCCAATTGGTCAAGACCTAGCCATAGTGGAGAACATTTGTGGTTGGACTCCGATCGACTGACTGTAGCTACTCCCATGGCAACTATCTATTTGGTGCAGCTGTTCCAAACCTAACTTCGAGGCACTGCTCAGTTTCATTAATTTGGTTTCATGCAGTGACCGTCGTACAACTTACTGTTTTTCTACTATATGACTAATGTACTATCCTAGCCACGTGTGATGTGCAATGAGGTTATTTGTTGATTACTTTTCAGTTTGAGATTTTCCTCCGTGGTTTTTATGTGTATCTTCATATTTTTATGATCGTATATGTAGTGGCATTCTCATGTTTGGTGGTTCATTTCTAGGTACCCAACTGACAGCGACAAGCAAATGCTGGCTAAACAGACAGGATTAACAAGGAACCAGGTAACCTACTGTTTAATGGTTTTTTTTTTCAAATTTATGTCAATATAACACTACTCAGTGACTCTTTGGGTTCGCAATGTGATAAAACCTTGTAAAACATTGATGTATCAATTCACGAGTAGGTATCCAACTGGTTCATCAATGCAAGGGTGAGACTCTGGAAGCCAATGGTTGAAGAAATTCACAGTCTTGAGATGAGGCAGCTGCAGAAGAATCCTTCTCTTGACAAGAACCAGCTCTCCATGCAGCACACTCAACATTTGTCTGACAGCAGCGGGAAGCCCTCTGATCCATCAAACTCCCAGCTGCAAGGGCAAAGTAGCAGCATGGCTAGGAACCACGGCGTCAGTGCCGCCTCTCGGCACATCGACGATGGACTCGCCCAGATGCCCCATGACATCTCAGGACAGGTGAGCTTCGCTTACAATGGGCTCACCTCGCATCACACCATTGCGGTGTCGCACCCCCAGCAACCCGAGCTCATTGGCACTGGTAGTGCTGCAAATGCTGGTGGTGTCTCACTCACCCTTGGCCTTCACCAGAACAACCGGGCTTACATTGCTGAACCCCTACCAGCTGCCCTTCCGCTGAACCTTGCCCACCGTTTCGGACTGGAGGACGTCAGTGATGCCTATGTGATGGGCTCATTTGGAAGCCAGGACCGGCATTTCACCAAGGAGATGGGTGGTCACTTGCTCCATGACTTTGTAGGGTGATGAACAGATGATTGTTTCACCAAGGAGATCGTTGGCCATTGTTGTAGGATGCAGAGGCAGCTGTATGATCCAACTATATTTGTATTAGAATTAGGAGGTGAAGATCCAGCAATGCTTGTCAATATTTGACATTATGGGGCTATAGAGAGCATGACTATACCTTTGAAGACTTCTTGTATTGTTGTTCCCTATTTGTTCTGATCCGCGGTTAAGCCGTGTTAACCTGTACTGTTCATCTGACCTGCAAATGTGGATGCTCCCACACTCTGGCAAAATAAAGGGTGCTCAGTTTGTCGCCAGCAAGATGTAGTGTTTGTTACAGTAATCTACAGCTGAAGCTTCACTGTGTGTTAGCTCTGAAATATGACTGGACGCAGCTAAATCTTTCATATCACTCTGTGGTTAGCCTTTCCATGTACTCCTATTAAACTAAGAAAGCAAATGGATGAGTACTAACTACTAAGTTATGCTAGATCTTGCATCCTTAGATGGAGTAGACACCTAAAGTTTGGACAAAACCATCATTTGTCCATACGTCAACCTTTAACTGGCTTTGTCACCACCCTAACCATATCTGTTAGGGCTGATTTGTGCCTGTTGTAGCCTATCCTTTTCCTTGATCAGTGCAATAAACAACTGGTCAGTTAGCCTCTGAAACTGCAAACTCCATGATGGAGCCTACGGAGTAGTTCTTTTTTCCCCTCACTTTCCCCAGTGTAAAAAGCCCATGTTACCTGGGATCAGTTATCAATGCCTAGCCCTCGGTCTGGCAGCATCTGATTTGATGTACACTTTGGTGAGCCCTGCAAGTGGTACTAGTATAAACAGCTGGGGGGCTCCATGCAACTTCTTTTTCGAGTGGAGGGAATCCATTCACGTCACTGCGTACTGCTGCTTCTGAGCTTCTCTCCCAAAAGTGAGCCCTGTTCTTTGTTTAAAAAGGGCACTGTTTGCTATAACTTTCAATTCTAGGCTCTGGTGGTTGCATGCATGGCTGGATTATTGCTCTCTGATTCTGCATGCATGCCAACTGAAGGAAATATGATGCCCTGCCTTTTCCTTGGTGGATAAAGCTGGTAGTAAGAGGTACTATGAGTTATCATTACCACTCATGGAAGCAGAAACTGGAGCTTAGCTCAGAGCTCCATGTATCTTTGCGTTTTGGGAGAGAGGGAAGAGTGGAAAGAAAGGCTGCGAGGGAAGACATTCTTTTCTGTTCTACTGTTACTAATTCCTGATGTGGAACTGACCGGCCTTGTGCCCCAGTCATGTCAAAATCACGTGCTAACTCCTCAAATCAAGATCAAAACAGCTTGAGCTCTAAGCATCTCGCTCCAAGAAATGACTGCTTAGGTTAGAAGTCCATGGTATCTCTATCATTTCAGTTGGCTACGAAAGCTGGTGTAGAAGACCTGCAATGATCCACTGGAATGATACGAGCAATTACCATCACAGGCATCTTTTTTTCCTACGTTCTACGAGCACTCGTAACAGCCAGCAGCAGTAAGCTTTTCTGCTTGCTAGCTAGCCTCCTTCTGCAAGTACAGATTTGCTTCAATTATTAAACTGAGCCCATCTTTCTTTTGTTCTCTGTTAATCATGGGCCATGGGGACAGGAGCCAACTCTAAAGGCCAATGGCCTTTTTTTTTCTCCCATATCCTAATATAATCTTCGATAATGGGGTTCCATCTCGTTAAGCATATGCTCTTTTCCACTCTTAAGATATGGGCGATTTGATGATCCGTGTCCTCTGGATTTGCCGCCTTCTTTTTTCGCGATGAGTGAGCTGAGATGGATGGATAGATGGATAGAGTGATGCTGTTCGCTTTCGTTTTGTCTAATCCGAGTGGCCTCCTGCAGTCCAGTCCTGCTGCTGCTGTTGCCGCCACCACCACCACTTCCTCCAGCGGTGGAAGTGGCGCAACGTGCTTTCGCCTTGAAAATGACATGCGCTACAGTTCGAGTAGAATAATTGCTTTTCTCGGGAAATGCAGGTGACACGCATCTGTGCACACTGCAGTGTACTGAGCTGCAGTGCAAGGTTAGTGAGGGTCGATGTGGATTGGTACTCCGGATTGGATACCTGTTTGTTCTGCTTCTACCTGTGCCTGTTTATGTAAAAATAAAATATAATTTTAAAATATAATAACGATCACGATTAGAAGAATGTGATATATTATCTCATAGGAGATAATAGATTATCTTCTAATTTTTCTGTTTTTTTAACTATAGAAATTAACTGAAACGATGTCTTTTCTATGTAATTTCCATCTGAATTTAACGGTTTGTTCAGACTTTACGTGGCGTGGTGCATGCGTATGGTTATAAATTTATAATTTTGTGCACGCATGTGTATGGCAACTAATCTATATGATTATCGGTGATTCTGAACCGTAAACTAATCTCCATGTGTACGGCAAGTAATACTTATTTAACCGGTAACATCCGGTTACTACACATTAAAATTTTATTTAATGCTAAAAATCAATAATAATAAAGGATTATGATTAATCAGAACTCTTACCTCCTTATGAGGTAATTGTTGTACCGTAAACACCCTCTAAAATATGTGCTGTCCCACGGAGGAGACACTAACACTATCCTCAATCCACCATTTGATTTGAGATCTTACCAAGGTCAACTAACGATTCATCATCGTGTAAAATCGTTGATTATTATCTTTGTTATTTCATCCAAAATATAAATATTCAAACATGCCTTTTCAAAAGTTGGAAACCAAACAGTAACTTGTGGTTCCCTTGTTATGATCAAAGGAAGAAATGACCTCTCTGCAAGGTTTTCTTTATTTTGTGAGCTTGAGTGAAGAATGCTTGATTATCTATTTTGTGCCATTAACTGCAAGGTGGATCTTGAAAATGCATATGTAATTGATATACACCAGATTATTTGTCATTACAGTGAGCACATAGGCCACATGTCTTGTCAGTTTATGTTAGTTTATGATTGAATTGATGACTGGCACATGTCTTGTTAGTTTATGTTCACCATACCTATATCACTCAATAACGCAAACAAACTTTTCTTGTGAGCACATAGACCAACTTTTGTCATGTTTCAGATTTGGTGTGGCCTCTGGTGTAATTGATGTCTGGCACATTTCATAATATCATTGTAATCAATTTTGATAATCAATATTTTTATTTTGCTTTTGAAATCATGTACATAAAGTATAGGTGGAGAGGTATATTTCACAAACATAATCAATGAGGGTACAAATCATCTACATTGGGCTGATATTGGTAACCAAAACAACCAGCAACATTATCTAGTAGTCAAGAACAATAGTTTAGTTAGAACAATTGATTATTGATAAGATGGATCCAAAATAGATACTCTTCTCCGTCTGGTTTTGATTCGTATCTAACAAAAAAAGAATTTAACTTTGATCCATGTATTATTCAATCAACATATCAATACATGCATGACTATTTAGATTCTGTATGACTCTTCGATGCATCATTATTCTTAAACCGGTTTTTGTAGGAAAATGAAGCAATCGTGGGCTATGGTTGGGAAAACGAAACGATATGTTCATGTTTTTGCACAAATCGATGATAGAAATTATGGTTTAGAAAAAGTCTACTTTACTCCCCGAAGTATTACCCTGTAGACGAAAGTTACCCCCAACTAAAAAACCAGACTCTTAATCCTCTGAACTAATCTATACCGGACAAATAACCCCCGGGGCGGTTTTCTGTGGCGGTTTTACTGATGTGGCAGTCAACGCTGGTGGTTTTGCTGACGTGGCGGTCCACGTGGACACTTGGCTGCTGATTTGGCCTGGCTTTAGTCACTGACAAGTGAGACCCACTCCTTTTTCCTTTTTCTTCTTCTCTCCTTCTCTTTCCTTTTTCTTCCTCTATCATCCTCCTAGCCGTCGCCCGCGTGCCCCCGGCCCCCAAGCACCCCTGCGCCACCGCCATTCACGCGGACCTGCACGTAGAGCGCGCGCATGGAAGCTGGCAACGTTGCTAGCACGGTGCGAGTGTGCGCTCCGGCTAGCTTGCAAGCCTAGGTAGCAGAGACCGACGAGCGGGCCCCGGATGGCAAGGAAGTGCGGCCAGAGCAAGCGCACGTGAGCGAAGAGAAGAAAAAGAGTGCTAACACGCGGGGTCCATAGGACAGGGCACAGAACAGAGAGTGGCGTGCGGACTAGAGGTTGAAGAAGGCTACGAACGGCTACAGTTTGTCTAGGCTCATTCTCCCTCCTCGTAACTCCAGTGACCATGAGATTTTAACAGCAGATACAACATGCCAAGATGAAGCTATCCAACGGTTGGATTGATGAACAGAGGTGTGGATGGGCTAAATGGTAGTGCACAGCAGAAGCTTGAGCCACCGGTGCGGATGGCGATGGCAGTGCTCCGGCGACCAACGGGGAACCTTTCCACCAAATTAGCACTACTAGCAACCCTACCCTACCGTCGGATCGAGCTATGGAGCTACACAGAGACCTGGCGACGTGGAACCAAAAATCGGTTTTGGGGCTCTCATCGCCGGCGAGCTACGAACGACGAACTACTCGAACAAATAACATACGACGATTCTTATACCTTAGATTTGATGTTTCTAAAAGGAATTTGGGAGTGGATGTACCTTCTTGGTTTGACGTGAATAGGCTCGGTGATTCAACGATGGAACAGGTGAAATGCTAGTGATCTTCAGGAAAATGAAGTTGCGAGGAAGCTTTGGACGGCATGGCTATAGCGGTGCGGAGGCAACGACGAAACACTGGGTGTGGGCCGGTGGCGCTGCTCTGCCGTACGCGGCGCTGTGCATGAGACGCGGGCACGGGCGAACGACGACGATGCGGCGTGGGCATAGGAGCTGCAGCAGTGGGTCATTCTGGCGAACGGCGGGAAGGCCCCGCCCTGGCTCGCGCGTGTCGCATCGTCGGCACCCCTGCACGCCTGCCTCGGCT
>KE373113.1:219119-232337 GCA_000418225.1 Zizania latifolia | reverse complement strand
ATTGAATCCACTACTTGATCGAGTGAATTGTCGAGCTATAAAAAAGGGTGGCACGAATCTCGCCTTGAGCTTGACTGATATCGTGTGGTAAAGGGATTGGTGCGTGAGTATATCGAGGTTCAGAAAGTATAATTTTGACTTTGTATGCATTCGGGGGTCAATATGTACTGCTAGGTACCGCTATTGATCGGCGATCCGAAAATGGTTTTCGGGTAGCGGCCGTTTGCGTATGAACCTATCGGGTCGCACGCTTAAGGGGATGGCATTCAAATCTTGTAAAGAATTGGTTCTTGTGCAAGTGGGAGATTGATGGAATCGTGCCCAAGAAAATTATGGGGGAACCAGAAGTTCTGGGTTCTGGAGCATCCGGAAGTTCTGGTAGGACCAAAAGTTCCGGGCCATTCCCAGTATTTGATTTTATGGATGAACCGGAAGTTCCGGCTGTAGCCGAAAGTTCCGGGTCGAGAATTAATTCGATATAGAAGGTCATTTTCAGAAGTTTCGGCTGTAGCCGAAAGTTCCGGGCTAGGCGAACAGATTAGATCTGTTGGGCTTTAATATAGATTAAAGGCCCATGAGAGGGCACTATATAAAGAGAGGTGGGGCAAACACGAAAAGGCTGCTGGCTGTTGCTACTATTGCTCCTGGTTGTGAGCCCTAGCCACCACCTCTCTTCTATCCTTGATTGCAAGGGTTGTGATCGATCTCCCTAGATCTCGTGAGTGGTGCTAGCACGTCGCCGCGAGGTGATCCTGTCCTCGGACGTGTGGATACCGTGGAGGCACTACTCCAATAGTGGTGCTCGTCTTCTTCCCGTAGAGATCGTCGGATCGTCAGATCGTGTCGTTTTCATCGTTGGATCACCGACAAACGGATGGAGCTATGAGGAGCAGATCGAGGACGCGCTTCATCGACTCTACTTTCGCTGCCCGAGCGCGTCTGAAGGCTTGAGGTAACGATCCATGGTCCCATTACACGCATGGTTCCTGGGCTAACGGGGTAATTTTTTAAAATTAAGCGCTAGCGTAGCCTCCCCATAACCTTACAAATGTGTGGTAGACGAAAAGACTAAAAAGATGTCCTGCCTTTGATAGAGCCACGCGCAACATGCAGAGCACTGGTGGAGATAAGGCGGTGAGAACCACTCTATCTTCCCAGCCATAAAGTGCACAACAATCAAAGCGGCGTTCACCATAGCTGTGGGCGTGGGTAGTTGAGGGAACACCTCTATTTAAGCCGGTTTCCCCCTTCCTGTGAGTCTCGCAACAAGACGCCCCCTTGGCTCTGTTTCATCTGTTTTGAGATTCATTCTTCTTCACACCTGCATGGGAGAGATTATTGATGTCGCTTGTTGCTCTATGAATCTGCGATGTGCTGGCTTGGCCACAAAACTAGCTGCTATCGTCTCAAGCCTTCAGGTACGTCTAATATATTTATCCTTGTGTGAATATGTTCTGCCTTCATTTATATGGTGCGTGACTCTTGGATCTGGCATTGTAACAGGATGTCGTATCCTTCTAGAGACCCTTCCATGTCGTGGGTTTTTCCGCTAACATGTTATCATCCAGTGCTCTTGTGCTACCTGTCTTGATGTATAGATGCTAAGGTAGAGGATCGATCCTACGGGAGGAGCTGGGGACATCCACTGGCGCAGCTACCCTAGGATGGTTTCTAACCCTGCCATCGAGGCCGAGTCAATACTGCTCTCCCTTTGTGCTAGTCTCTTAGGGTTAGTGACTATCTCCTCCGATCAAGATGAGGATTACGCGGAGTCGCTGCTACCATAGTGACAGCTCTTGGGATCCTCGGTGCTCATGGCAGTCATGATAGGTTGATGCTGCGTTGTGTGGAGTTGCTATGAGAACCTCGGTACTCATAGCCATCGCGTTTGCTTTGCAAAATACTATATCTGGCCGTCGGGGCATTTTTCTTCTTTTGATCGAAGGAGGTTGCATCCCCTTCTTTGAAGTAGTGTAATTGCTGCTGTGTTTCCTTCTTTGAAGTAGTCTAGCTCCTATAAAAGATTAGTCCTTAAGAAATAAAGGTCCTCTTGAATTCATTTTATTCATCGTGTACCGTTCGTCGTGTGTTTGTTTACCACCCACAATGTGTATATCAGCAAAGTCGATGAAGATGCAAGACTGCGGGTGTGCGGCTAAGCAGCCAACCCTCTCTCTGGTCCGGTTGTGTGCATGGAGACGATATGTCACCCAACTCGAAGGAGGATATAGTCTGTATGGGTCAGTGAGTTCTTCAAAGATACGCGATTGTGGGTGTATGACTAAAGAGTTGACCCTCTCCTGGGTCCGGTTGCATGCATGGTAGCCATCGGGCGCCCAACACAGAGGGGGATGTAACCGGCATGGGTCGGTGAGTTCTTCAAGATGCACGATTGTGGGTGTCTGGTTGCATGCACTGCGGCCATCTAGCACCCAATGTGGAGGGGGATGTAATCGGCATAGGTCGGCGAGAATAATGCTCGACTGTGGGTGTACAACCCAACGGCTGACACCTTTCTGGCCCAGTTGCATGCCTTGGGGAAAGTAGTCAACGAGGTCGGCAAGAGTAATGCTCGATTGCAGGTATACAGCCCAAGGGCTGACCCCTTTCTGACCAGTTGCATGTCTGGGGGGAAGTAGTCAGCAGGGTTGATGAAGAAATGGTGCAACGGGATCGACGAGTGTCTTGACATGTATCATCGAGAAAGGTTATTTAACAAAATACTGTTAGGCGTAGAACTGACAAAGGTGCTCAATACTCCAGGAGTTCGGTACAGCTTGCCTAACTTCTCGCACTAGCCTGTATGCCCCTGGTCTTTTTACTTTAGAGATAATAAAAGGTCCTTCCTAGGGGGCAGAAAGTTTGTGTATCCTAACGGTTGATTGTACTCGACGAAGTACCATGTCACCTACTTTGAAGCTTCAGATTTGTACATTGCGGTCATGATATCGCCAAAGGGTTTGTTGATACCGATCTGACTGTACTGTGGCTGCTATCCGAGCTTCTTCGATGGAGTCGATGTCTTCGGCCCTTGTTTGCTCGGCAATTCCTACATCGTAATATTGAACTCGGGGGGAGTTGTATAACATATCACTCAGGAGGATTGCTTCGGAGCCATAGACTAGGAAGAAGGGTGTCTGTCCCGTGCCCTGGTTTGGTTGTGTGCAGAGCCTTCAGAGTACTGTGGGTAGTTCTTAGAGTCACTTCCCAGCGTACTTCTGCAAAGGATCGAAGATTCGGGCCTTTAAACCTTGGAGGATCATCCCGTTGGCGTGCTCAAACTATCCATTGGCCCGTGGGTGAGCGATTGACGCATACTTGACCTCGATCAATCGTTCCTTGCAAAAATCCTAGAAATCGCTTGTTGTGAACTGAGTCCCGAGGTTGGTTATTATTTGGTTCAAGACGCCAAACTGATAAGTGATTCATTCGATGAATTGTGCCGCTTTTTTGGCCGTGCAGTTCTTCAGGGGCATGACTTTTATCCAATTGGTGAACTTGTCAATGGTTACTAGGAGCCGGTCAATGCCTTGGGGAGCCTTTTGAAAAGGTACTATCATATTGAGTCCCCGGCAAGTGAAGGGCCAAGTTGGCGAGATTGTTTGAAGGGCTGGAGCTGGGAGGTGACTTTGCTTGGCGAAGAATTGGCAGCCTGTGCACTTTTTGACTAATTCTTTGGCGTCGCTGTTGGCTGTCGGCCAATAGAAGCCTGATCGGAAGGCCTTACCGACTAGCGTCCTTGCCCCAGCATGATTGCCACATGCCCCTGTGTGAACTTCATTAAGGATTTGGAGGCCCTCGCTCGGAAAGATGCAATTTTGAAGTACCCTTGTTGAAGCCGCGCGCTTATAGCGTTTATCCCCGATGACTACGTATTGCTTGCTTCGTCTCGTTAGTCATTCGGCCAAGGTCTTGTCTTCTAGAACTGTGCCTTTTAGAATGTAGTCGATGAAGGGTTGTCGCTAGTTGTTGGCATCCTCGAGCATGGCGACAATTGCTGACGAGCTAGCGTTTTGGTGCGCGTCATCCTTAATTGATGGTTTGGTGAGCTCTTGGACAAACACGCCTTTGGGAACCATCACTCGGGAATAACCGAGGCAGGGGAATATGATGAAACTCCAGGCCGAAGAACTTGCCTTCGAGTTTTTGGACCTCAGCGCAACAAGCGTCTATCTTGACACTAGTGCAAGACTAGTCCTTATTGACCTGGCTAAAAGCTAACTTGGAGTCTCCATAAACCATGAGCCTTTTTACCCTGAGGGATACAGATATCCAGAGGCCATGTATCCGGAGGCCATGTATTATGACTTCGTATTTTGTTGTGTTGTTTAAAGCTTTAAACAGCAGTTGTAGTACGTAACGCAACTCTTCTCCTTTTGGGGATATGAGGAGAATTCCTGCGCCGACGCTGTCTATGCTGAGAGGGCCATAAGTACATTGTCCAGTATTCTTTTTCTTCTTGGCTCGGGGGTAGTTGTATCTTAGTCCACTCGGCAACAAAGTCAGCCAGGGCTTGTGATTTTATGGTGGAGCGGGAGCGGAATTCTATGATGTATTCTCTCATCTCGACGGCCCACTTTATGATTCGCCCCATGTCATCTCGATTGTGGACTATATCACCCAGAGGATATTCTGTTACAACCATGATCTTGTGGGCTTAGAAGTAATGCTTTAACTTTTGAGCGATGACTTCTATACTTGTGGATACCTTGCTTTTGATAGGCCGATGACTTCTGATATGAAATATACCGACCTTTAGACTGGAAAGACATGTCCCTCTTTAGGCCATTTAACTACTACGGCCTTGCTGATGACATTAGTCATGGCAGCGATGTAGAGAAGGTGAACCTCTTCTAGATTTGGAGCCATGAGGATTAGTGGCGAGGTCAAAAATCTCTTTAGTGCAGAAAATACCTCATCGGCATCGGCTGTCCATTGAAAGTTTTCTTCCTTCTTCAATAATTTGAAGAAGGGAGCCCTTTTTCCCCTAGACGAGAGATAAATCTCCTGAGGGCTATCATACAACTGGTGAGCTTCTGGACTTTCTTGGCATTGTTGGGTTTTTTTGGATTGGCCTTAATGCCCTAGTTGCTGACGATGAACCCGAGTAGTTGCCTAGATGGTATGCTGAAGACACACTTTTTAGAGTTAAGCTTCCATTGAAACTTTCACAGGTTAGTGAATGTCTCAGCAATGTCGCCGATGAGGTTGTCTCCTCTGGACTTTATGACCACGTCATCGACATATGCCTCGATGTTATGGCCGATCTGCTCCGAGAGACATCGCTGGATGGCCCGCTGATATGTTGCTCCTATGTTTTTGAGGCCGAAAGGCATGGTTGTATAAGAATATGCTCTAAAAGGTGTGATGAAGGATATTTTCTCCTGGTCTTCTTTTTTAAGGTTGATCTAGTGATAACTAGAGTTGCAGTCGAGGAAGCACAGGAGGTAGCATCTTGCCATTGAATCAACGACTTGATCTATCTCAGGTAGCCCAAAAGGATCCTTCGAACATTATTTGTTTAGATCTATGTAGTCAACGCATATTCGCCATTGTCCTGTCTTCTTTCTTACTAGGACCAGATTAGCGAGCCATTCAGAATGGTAAACTTCACGGATGAATCCGACTGCTAGGAGGTGGGTGATTTTGACTTTGATCGCCTCTTTCCTATCTTGGGCAAACCTCTGTAGCTTTTGTTTTATTGGCTTTGCAGTTGGATATACGTGGAGTTCATGCTCGATCAGCTCTCGAGGAACCCCAGGCATGTCGGAGGGCTTCCATGCAAAGATATCTATATTGAAGCGTAGGAAGCTGACGAGCACGATTTCCTGTTTGGGGTCGAGTTCTGCCCCGATGGTTGCAGTCTTTGTTGGGTCGGTGTTGGAGAGGGCGATCTTCTTAGTGTTCGAGGGTGTGGGGGAGATCCTCGAAGCGGTTGGTGCTTTGACTAGAATTTCTGAGGACTCAGGAGGATACAATTGGACTTGCCTAAGGGTTTCCTCCATTTGAGCTGATAGGTCGACAGCCTCGGCTAGGGTGAGACTGTCTTTCTCACATGTGTGAGAAGTACCGATGTTTCCCCGAACAGTGATAACTCTACTAGGACCCGGCATCTTAAGCACCAAGTATAGGTAGTGTCCAATGGCCATGAACATGGCTATGGACGGCCTTTTGAGGACGGTGTGAAATGGGATGTCGTATTCCATGACCCAGAAGGTGGTGTGCTTGGTCCGATAGTTGTCTCGAGAGCCAAACATGACTGGTAGAATTATTGAGCCGAGTGGTACCGATCCTTACCCGAGTATAATACCATAGAACGGGAAGTTATCCTTCTTTTGGAGGCTGTCAACTGAGATGCCGAGGTCGGTGAGGGACTAGCGAAAGAGAATGTTCAGTCCACTCCCTCTGTCGATCAACCAACTTCATGCGCACTTTGAGTATCACTGGGTCGATAACCAGCGGCCAGCACCCGGCCTTTAGGATATTTGTCCATTGGTCATCTCAAGAGAAGGTGATTGGGACTTCTGACCACCGTAGCTATTGGATCTCCTTGAACCCTATGGCATTGATGTGTTGGTCTAGAATCTTTTGTTGCCGTTTAGTTTTGGCTGATGTGGGGCCTAAGAAGATGATTTTCACCATCTTATGAGGCTCTTGGAAATCGTTGTTGTCTTGAGGCCAACTATCCTTTCTCAGGGCATCATCATCATCCTGGCACCTTTTGCCTTGTCAGGGATTACCGTGGGATTCTTTGGCGAGTACATCTTGTAAAGAATAGCATTTTCACATGGTATGCTTGCCCTTTGGATAAAACGGGCAGGGTTTGTTGAGCTCCTCCAACATGGCCTCGTCTTCCTAGTGTCATGAACTATAGGCAGCCACCACAGTTCTCTCCGTCTTCCTTTTGCGCTCTTGCTTGCCTCGATAGGATTTCGGTCGGTCATCCTCTTGTCGAGGGGATTTAGGACGATAATCTTTGTTCCGATGAGATCAGCTCTCATGGCATGATTGCTCTATATTTTCCCTTCGAGCATCTTCACAGTCGGCGTAGCTTCTGCAATAGATATCATCTGGGCTATAGTCTTTGGCTTCTTTCTTATGAGGGCCCATGCAACTTGAAAGAGTGGTGCAGGGCGTCGATGAAGCAATTGATGATGTCTTGCTCGTCAATGTCCATGATCGTAGTCCTTTTCTCTGAGAACCTTTGGATAAAGCTACGAAGCATCTCATCCTCCTTTTGTCGTAGTAGTTGTAGGTCATATCGAGTCTCGGGCTTCTACCACGTTCCTTGATAATTGTTGATGAAGATCGAACGGAGTTGTACCTAAGAATCGATAGAGTTCTTAGGTAAGCTCGAGAGCCAGTTGTTGGTGGACGAGGAGAGCATGACCAAAAGGTAGTTAGCCATGACCCCTTCGTCTCCTCCTGCCACACGAACGACGGTGTAGTAGAGTCATAGCCACTGTGAGGGATCTGTTTTACCGTCATACGGTTCAATTCTCGTTGGGCGGAAGGACTTCAGCCACCTAACTTGCCTTAGGCGCCAAGTGAATGCGGGGAAGCTACCGTGGTCGTCTCGGCTTCTGCTTCTTCTGCAATTGCGGGGGTTGTGACCTTCAGTTGAATCATTATGATTGGCGCTGTTGCCGATACTGCTGTGGCTGTTTTCAAGGTTGCCTCGATTGTTAGTCTGCCTGTGGATCTCAGAGTGCAACTGAAAGTGCATCTTGATGGATCTAGATGATGGAAATATGCCCAATAGAATTTTGGGGGAACTAGAAGTTCTAGCCTGAGGTCAGAAGTTTGGGGTTTTGGAGCATCCGGAAGTTCCGAGCTATCCCTAGTTTTGGTTTCTGGAGGATCCAGAAGTTCCGGTTGGACTAGAAGTTCTGGGCCTGCCTGAAAGGTGAATTTTGGATGAACCAGAAGTTCCAGGTGTGACTCGGAAGTTCCGGGTCAAAATAAATTCGGTACAGAATATTATTTTTAGAAGTTTTGGTTGGACTGGAAGTTCTGGGTCCGACAGTTCCGGTTGGACTGGAAGTTCCAGGCTGAAATAAATTCGTACAGAAGGTTATTTTCATAAGTTTTGGGCCTGGACCAGAACTTCTGGGCCAGACGAACATATTAGATCTGTTGGGCTTTAATACTGATTAAAGGTCCATGTGAGGGCACTATATAAGGAGAGGAGGGGCTAGGACAAAAAGGCTGCTGGTTGTTGCTTTAAATTAACCCTAGCCGCCACCTCTCCTGGCTACACCGGTTGTGGCCATCTCTCCCCTAATCTCTCACGTGGTACTAGCATACCGGCTTAAGGTGATCCTGTCCCTATACGTGTGGATACCGTAGAGGCGCTGCTGCTACTGCGGTGCTAATCTTCCTATGGAAGGTCGCCGGACTACGTCGTCTACATCGCCGACGAATGGACGGAGCTAGGCGGAGTTCTTCGAGGACGTGCTTCACCAACTCTACTTCTGCTGCCCTAGCGTGTTTCGTGGCTAGAGGTAATGATCTATGATCCCATTACACGCATGGTTCCTGGGTGAACGGGGTAAATTTTTTGAAATTAGCGCTAGCGTAGCCTCCCCATAACTCAACAGTGGTATCAGATCCTACGTGCATAGTATTCGATCTAGATCGATTACATATAGGTGATATGTGGTGGAAATAGATTAGATCTATTATTTTTGTGTTGGATTTTCGAAAGTTCCGAGTGTGACCCGAAAGTTCCGGGCCAAAATAAACTTCGAAACAGAAGGTTATTTTTTAAAGTTCTAGGTGTGACCCAGAAGTTTCGGGCCAAAATAAATTCGATACAGAAGGTTGATTTTAGAAGCTTCTGAGTTTGTCTCGGAAGTTTTGGGCCTTTGAGCCAAAAGTTCTAGATCTTTTTCAGTCACATGTAGATTCTACGCCTAACTTGTTTTTGCAGAGAATGTTGTGACTGGTATGGCCTTGCAATGTATAAGATACAAGCATGTAATTTTTATGGCCTACGTGTCGTGGTTAATTGCTGCCCAAGGCTGTTCAAATGTTGTACAACCTGCGCGTCGACATGTGATGCTTCTGCTCATGTAATTAGTATAGTGCTATTAGGTGTAATAGACTGATATAGGTTCCTAGAGGCCTGAAGCGTGATGACCCGAAGGACAGGAACCATGGAGATGGAGATCACCACGTGAAAAGGGCCATACTATGTCATAGTTAATATGATTGCCTGTGATGTTTACTTATGTTCCTATCATACTATTCTTCCATGTTTCTGTGTGCGGTTGGCATCGTTACCATGTTAGAATAGTTTTCCTCAGAAATTTAAGAACTTTGATGCCCTTTCCAATTGCTGCACCTACAAAGGTTTTGATCATTGTATGGTGGGTCTGCAAAAGCAGGGTACCATCTTTTATCTTAACCAGTTAGGGTGGATGTCGGACAACAACATGCATAGTATTGGTTTGCTTAACAAAGCTATCAAAACGGTTTTGGGCTTTAGGGCATGGAGTTGGGCGTCGAGGCATAGGATGCTACCCCAATGAACAAGAGTCACATAGGGATGTGATTAGCAAAGTGTTGCTTACCTATGTCACTAATCTTCTAGCAGTGATGCCAAAGCTCACTAGGAGTTAGTTGAATATAGATCTTGTCCCACTATGTGTCGTTAAAGGGAAAACGATCATTTTACATATAGTGGAGTATCTTTTATTTGATAGAAGATTCACATAGCATAGTGCCGAACTTGAATTTTTGTTGTAGATCATGGCACCTACTGCTAAGAACACTTCCGCTTTTAATTTGCGATCAATTCTTGAAAAGGAAAAGCTTTCTAGAATAAACTTTACTGACTGGTATAGAAACTTGAGAATTATTCTCAAACAAAAGAAAAATGAATATGTTCTAGAGGAACCCCATCCTGATGAATCAAATGATGATGCATCTGCCGCGGATAGGTGGGCTTATGAGAAGCACGCCAACGATTCGATAGATGTCAACTGTCTTATGCTTGCCTGTATGTCCTCTGAGCTTCAGATGCAATACGAGGATAGGGAAGCCTATGATATGATCGTGGGACTTAAAGGCATGTTTGAGAACCAAGCACGAACTGAGAGGTATAACAACTCAAAGTCTTTGTTTGCGTGCAGGTTGGCAGAAGGCAGCCCAGTCAGTCCTCATGTGATCAAGATGATTGGTTACATTGAGAACATAGAAAAACTTGGTTTTCCCCTTGACCAAGATTTGGCCATGGATGTGATTCTCCAGTCGCTCCCGGTGAGCTTCGAGTCATTTATTTTGAATTTTCATATGAACAGCATGGAGAAAAGCATGGCTAAATTGCATAGGATGCTAAAGACTGCTAATGATAGCATTAAAAAGAATTCTAGTCATGTGATGATGGTTCACAAGGAGAAAACACAAGGGAAAGGCTAAAGCTTCAGATGTGATCTTGAGCTCGAAGTCTAAACCAGCTGGAAAGTCCAAGACTGGCCCTGCTACTTCTGACACTTACCACCACTGCCATAAGACTGATCATTGGCGGAGGATTTACAAGTTATACATGGAAGAACTCAAGAAAAAGAAGGGAAGTGTGACTTCTACTTCAGGTATAAATGTTATTAAAATTAATCTTGCTACTCGTCTAAGTGATGAATAGGTATTTGATACCGTATCAATAATTCATACTTGTAAATCGTTGTAGGGACTGAAAAGGACTAGGAAGTGTGCAAGAGGCGAATTGGATGTCCTCTTCGGCAATGGTGCAAAAGTTGCCGCGTTGGCCGTCGGTGTGTATTCTTTGTCGCTACCCTCAGGATTAGTTTTGGAATTGAATAATTGTTATTTCATTCCTGCCTTGGACAGAAACATTATCTCTTCGTCATGTTTAGAGGAAGACGGTTTTGAATTCATAATAAAGAACAAGTGTTGTTCGATATTTTCAAATGGTATGCTCTATGGTGTTTATCCATTGGTGAATGGCTTATATATTCTGAATCTTGAGGATACACATGTTTATAACGTTAATACCAAGAAGCCTCGGCTTAATGATTTGAATTCTACCTATGTTTGGCATTGTCGTTTGCGCATGCAGAAGCTCCATAGAGATGGGCTTTTGGAGTCATTTGATTTCGAATCGTTTGACACATGTGAGTCTTGTTTACTTGGCAAAATGACTAAGACGCCTTTCATTGGTCAAAGTGAGAGGGCAAATGAATTGTTGGCCATTATACATACTGATATATGTGGATCAATGAGTTCTACGGCCAGAGGTGATTTTTAGTACTTCATCACTTTTACTGATGACTTTAGTAGATTTGGTTACATCTACCTAATGAAGCATAAGTCAAAATCCTTTAAAAAGTTCAAGGAGTTCCAGAATGAGGTACAAAATCATACAGGCAAGACAATTAAATTTCTGTGATCGGATCGGGGAGGTGAATATTTGAGCCATGAGTTTATTGCTCATCTAAAGCAGTGTGGAATTGTTCCATAGCTGACTCCATGAGGCATGCCCTAATGGAATGGGGTGTCCGAGCGGAGGAACCGAACTTTGTTAGACATGGTCCGGTCAATGATGAGTCAATCTGATCTTCCATTGTCCTTTTAGGGATTTGCTCTAGAAAATACTGCTTTCATATTAAACAGAGTTCCATCTAAATCTTTAGAGAGGACACCATATGAGATAAGGACTGGGAAGCATTTCGGGTTGTCTTTTCTAAAGATATGGGGTTGTGAGGCCTATGTAAAACGTTTGACGTCTGATAAGCTCACTCCCAAATCTGATAAATGCATCTTTGTGGGGTATCCTAGGGAAACCAAAAGATATTACTTTTATAACCGGGAAGAAGGCAAAGTGTTTGTCACCCGGAATAGTGTTTTTCTTGAGAAAGAGTTTCTCTCGAAAGAGGTTAGTGGGAGCACAATGCGACTCGAAGAGGTTCAAGAACCACTAGAAAGTGTTAGCTCCTACTGAACCGCAACTCGATATGCAAGATATTATAGAACCTGTTGTCGAGACACTAGCCCCATGTCGGTCAG
Organism: Zizania latifolia; assembly: GCA_000418225.1. NCBI lineage: Eukaryota > Viridiplantae > Streptophyta > Magnoliopsida > Poales > Poaceae > Zizania > Zizania latifolia. The sequence continues at coordinate 220,310 of KE373113.1, read as the reverse complement.
AGAGGTTGAGTCGGGCGCCCGAGCGGTTTGCATTTTTGACCACTAGGCAGCGTGACATATTATTGTTGGACAATGATGAACCTAAGACCTATTCAGAAGTAGTGATGGGACCAGACTCTAAGAAATAGCTTAGAGCCATAAGATCCGAGTTAGAATCCATGCGAGAGAATCAAGTTTGGAACTTGGTCGATCTACCTGATGGTGTAAAACTATTGAGTGTAAATGGATTTTTAAGAAAAAGATAGACGTTGATGGAAATGTTCACATCTATAAGGTACGATTGGTGGCGAAAGGTTTCAGGTAGATTCAAGGTGTTGATTATGATGAAACATTTTTGCCCGTTACAATACTAAAGTCTATCCGGATCATCCTAGCAATTGCCGTATATTATAACTATGAGATATGGCAAATGGATGTCAAAATAGCTTTTCTTAATGGAAACCTAAGTGAGGATGTGTACATGACACAGCCTAAAGGTCTTGACGATAAAAAGAATGCTGGGAAAGTTTGCAAGCTTCAAAGGTCCATTTATGTGCCGAAGCATGCTTCTCGGAGTTGGAATATTCGTTTTGATGAAGTGATCAAAGGGTTTGGTTTCATCAAGAATGAACAAGAGCTTTGTATTTACAAAAAGTCTAGTGGGAGCGCACTTGTATTTCTGGTCTTATATGTAGATGACATATTGTTGCTCGAAAATGATATTCCAATACTTGATGCCGTTAAATCTTCGTTGCAGAAAAGTTTTTCAATAAAAGATCTTAGAGAGGTAGCATACATTTTGGACATAAAGATCTATAGAGATAGATCGAGAAGGCTAATTGAATTAAGCCAAAGCATGTACATTGACAAGGTATTGAAATGGTTCAATACGCAAAATTCAAAAAAAACTTTTCTGCCAATGTCATATGGTGTTACTCTCAGCAAGAGTCAGTGTCCTTCGACACCTGATGAGCTAGAGAGGATGAGTGTGATCCCGTATACCTACGTAATCGGATCCATCATGTATGCCATGCTTTGTACACGCTCAGATATTTCTTATGCTCTAAGTGTTACGAGCAGATACCAATCAAACCGGGGTGAAAGTTGAGGAGTCAAGGTAGACACCATGAGGATGATGAGTGCTTATCAACCGGGAAGAAGATGAAGTGACGAGAAGGATGATGAGAAGACGAGAGTGGAACTCGACCGTGA
>KE373113.1:142246-154203 GCA_000418225.1 Zizania latifolia | reverse complement strand
AATCCAGCAATCTCGAGGGGCCCAAAGACGTCTCTCCCATTATTTAGGAGGGGTAAATTCCGTCTTGATCGCTTATATTCAATGACATATTTCATAACATACCCGAAAGCAACCTTTATAACTACTCAGTTACGGAATAGCGTTTGGAAGCCCCTAAGTGTGTTATTACACAGTCTAGAATCACTGACGATCTTAGGTCAAAGAATTATGCAGGTACACCATTTGAGATGACAACTGATGGCACATAAAGAATAACAATCCTAGCAGTATCTCAAGATAGGTCTATCCAGCACCATGTTCTCTAACATGTGTCCACATCACTGATTTGATATCTCCATTTCTATGATCCGTGAAACATGATCATCAATCAGTCAGATGTGCTAATCTATAAATCATCGCTGTCCCACATAATGATATGAGATTAGAGATCGTTTAGACATCATGATAAAACAAAGAGTCTCACAAACAAGTCACATACTTGCTGATCAATGTAAATGATAATTATTAAAGGAACAAGATAACCAATTATTCAAAAGTATATTAGCATAGACAAGACTCCTTCTCTCACATACACTAGACTCTATCACGCAAGTATCTAATACCCATAGAGCTCAAGTGCGCCTCATGCTTGTATTGCGAGAGAGGCTTCGTCAACGGATCTGCAATGTTCGAATCCATGTGCACCTTGCATATCTTTACATCACCTCTATCTATGATCTCTCGGATGAGGTGATAGTATCATAGTATGTGCTTGGACTTCTGGTGTGACCTAGGCTCCTTTGCTTGTGCAATGGCACCATAATTGTCACAATAGAGGTCCACTGGACTGGACGCACTAGGGACAACACCCAACTCAGAAACAAACTTTTTGATCCAAATAACCTCCTTTGCAGCTTCAGAACCTGCTATGTACTCGGCCTCCATTGTTGAATCTACAAGCGTTTCTTGCTTAGAACTTTTTCAACTCATTGCGCCTTCATTAAGGCTAAACACAAATCCAGCTTGCGATCTTGAATCATCCTTGTCAGTTTGGAAACTAGCGTCGGTGTAACCATTTATAATGAGCTTCTCCGCACCTCTGTAAACTAGGAACATATCCTTAGTTCTTCTCAAGTACTTAAGGATACTCTTTACTATCGCCTAGTGACATTCACCCGGGTTTGATTGGTATCTGCTCGTAACACTTAGAGCATAGGAGACATCTAGGTGTGTATAAAGCATGACATACATGATGGACCTGATTGTGGAAGCATATGGGATCACACTCATCTTCTCTAGCTCATCAGGTGTCGAAGGACACTGAGTCTTGCTGAGAGTAATACCATGTGATATTGGCAAGAAACATTTCTTGGAATCCTGTATATTGAACCATTTCAATACCTTGTCAATGTACATGCTTTGCATTAATCCAATTAGCCTTCTTGAAATATCTCTATAGATCTTTATGCCTAATATGTATGCTGCATCTCCAAGATCTTTCATTGAGAAACTTTTTCGTAACAAAGATTTAACAGCATCAAGCATTGGAATATCATTTCCGATCAACAATATGTCATCTACATATAAGACCAAAAATACAAGTGCGCTCCCACTAGCCCTTTTATAAATACAAGGCTCTTCTTCATTCTTGATAAAACCAAACCCTTTGATTACTTCATCAAAATGAAGATTCCAACTCCGAGAAGCTTGCTTCAGCCCATAAATAGACTTTTGAAGCTTGCATATTTTCCTAGCATTTTTTGGATCGACAAAACCTTCAGGCTGTGTCATGTACACATCCTCGCTTAGGTTTTCATTAAGGATAGTCATTTTGACATCCATTTGCCATATCTCATAGTCATAATATGCCGCAATTGCTAGGATGATTCGGATAGACTTTAGCATTGCGACGGGTGAAAATGTTTCATCATAATCAACACCTTGATTTTGCCTAAAACCTTTCGCCATTAATCCTGCCTTATAGATGTGAACATTTCCATCAACGTCTATCTTTTTCTTAAAAATCCATTTATACTCGATAGTTTTAACACCATCAGGTGGATCGACCAAGTTCTAAACTTGATTCTTTCGCATGGATACTAACTCAGATCTTATGGCTCCAAGCTATTTCTCAGAGTCCGGTGCCATCACTGCTTCCGAGTAGGTCTTAGGTTCATCATTGTCGAACAATAATATGTCGCGCTGCCCTGTAGTTAGAAACATAAACCGCTTGGGTGCACGACCAACCCTTTTGGACCAACGTGGGGCTGGTGTCTTGACAACAGGTTCTGCAATGTCTTGCATATCGAGTTATGATTCAATAGAAGCTGAAACACTTTCGAGTAGTTCCCGAATCTCTTCGAGTCACACCGTGCTCCCACTAACTCCACTCAAGAGAAACTCTTTCTTAAGAAAGACACCATTCTAGGCGACAAACACTTTGTCTTCTTCCCGGTTGTAGAAGCAATATCCTTTGGTTTCCCTAGGATACCCCACAAAGAAGCATTTATCAAATTTGGGAATGAGCTTATCGGACATCAAACGTTTTACATAGGCTTCACAACTGCATATCTTTAGAAAAGATAACCCAGAACACTTCCCAGTCCATATCTCATATGGCATCCTCTCTACAGATTTAGATGGAACCCTGTTTAATGTGAAAGCGGCAGTTTCTAGAGCGTATCCCTAGAAGGACAATGGAAGATCAGATTGACTCATTATTGACCAGACCATGTCTAACAAAGTTCGGTTCCTCTGCTCGGACACCCCATTCCATTGAGGCGTGCCTGGTGGAGTCAGCTGTGGAACAATTCCACATTGCTTCAGATGATCAATAAACTCATGGCTCAAATATTTATCTCCACGATACGATCGCAGAAATTTAATTGTCTTGCCTATATGATTTTATACCTCATTCTGGAACTCCTTAAACTTTTCAAAGGATTCAGACTTATGTCTCATTAAGTAGATGTAACCAAATCTACTAAAGTCGTCGGTAAAAGCAATGAAGTACTGAAAATCACCTCTGGTTGTGGAACTCATTGGTCTACATACATCTGTATATACAAGGGCCAACAATTCATTTGCCCTCTCACTTTGACTAGTGAAAGGCGCATTAGTCATTTTGCCAAGTAAACATGACTCGCATGTGTCAAATGATTCGAAATCAAATGACTCTAAAAGACCATCTTTATGGAGCTTCTGCATATGCTTCTCATTTATATGACCTAAACGACAATGCCAAACAAAAGTGGGATTCAAATCATTAAGCTGAGGCTTCTTCGTATTAATGCTATAAACATTTACATGCTCAAGATTCAGAATATATAATCCATTCAACAATGGACAAGTGCCATAGAGCATACCATTCAAAAATATTGAACAACACTTGTTCTTTATTATGAATTCATAACCATCCTCTTCTAAATATGAAGAAGAGATAATGTTTCTACCTAAGGCAGGAATGTAATAACAAATATTTAATTCCAAAACTAATCCTGAGGGTAACGATAAGGCATAAACACCGACGGCCAACGCAGCAACTCTTGCACCATTGCCGACGCAGACTTCCAACTTGCCTCTTGCACACTTCCTAGTCCTTTTCAATACCTGCAATGATTTGTAAGTATGAATCATTGATCCGATATCAAATACCTATGAATCACTAGGACGAGTAGCAAGATTAATTTCAATAACATTTATACCTGAAGTGGAAGTCTTACTTTTCTTCTTCTTCTTGAGTTCTTCCAAGTACAACTTACAATTCCTCCGCCAATGACCCATTTTATGGCAGTGGTGGCAAGTGTCAGAAGTAGCAGGGCCAACCTTAAACTTTCCAACAGGTTTAGGCTTAGAGCTCAAGATCTCATATGAATCTTTAGCCTTGCCTTTGCGTTTTCTCTTCTTGCTATCCTTCTGAACCATCATCACATGACTAGAGCTTTTCTTAATGCTTTCTTCAGCAGTCTTTAGCATCCCATGTAATTTAGCCATGCTTTTCTCCATGCTGTTCATATAAAAGTTTAAAATGAACGGCTCGAAGCTCACAGGGAGCGACTGGAGAATCACATCTGTAGCCAATTCAGAGCTAAGGGGAAAACCAAGTTTTTCTAGGCTCTCAATGTAACCAATCATCTTGATCATATGAGGACTGACTGGGCTGCCTTCTGCGAACCTACACACAAACAAGGACTTTGAGGTGTTGTACCTCTCAGCCTGAGCTTGGTTTTCAAACATGCCTTTGAGTCCCACGATCATATCGTAGGCATCCTTGTTCTCATATTACTTCTGAAGCTCAGAGGACATACAGGAAAGCATGAGACATCTAACATCAAGTGAATCATTGGCATGCTTCTCATAAGCCCTCCGATCCACGACAGATGCATTATTAGCTGGTTCATCAGGATGGGGCTCCTCTAGAATATATTCATTTTTCTCTTGTTTAAGAACAATTCTCAAGTTTCTATACCAATCAATAAAGTTTGTTCCAAAAGGCTTTTCTTTTTCAAGAATTGATCGCAAATTAAAACTGGAAGTGTTACTAGCAGTAGGTGCCATAATCTACAATAAAAAATACAAGTTTTAGCACTATACTATGTGAATCTTCTATCAAATAAAAGATACTCCACTACATGATATACAATCGTTTTCCCTCTTACAACATGTAGTAGGACAAGATCCATATTCAACTAACTTCTAGTGAGCTTTGGCATTACTGTTAGAAAATTAGTGACATAGGTAAGCAACCACTTGCTAATCACATTCCTATGTGACTCTTGTTTGTTGGCTAGCATCAAATGCTCCAGCACCCAACATCATGCCCCAAAGCCCAAAACTGTTTTGATAGCTTTGTCAAGCAAACCAATACTATGCTTGCAGATGTCCGACATCCACCATAACTGGTTAAGATAAAAGATGGCACTCTATTTTGGCAGACCTACCATACAATGATCAAAACCTTTGTAGGTGCAGCTACTGGAAAGGGCATCAAAGACTCTTAATTTTCTAAGGAAAACTATTCTAACATGGTAATGATGTCTATCGCATACAAAACATGAAAGAATAGTATGACAGGAACATAAGTAAACATCGCAGGCAATCACATTAACTGTGACATACCATGGCCCTTCTCACATGGTGATCTCCATCTCCATGGTTCCTATCCTTCAGGTCATCACGCTTCAAGCCTCCATGATCTTATATCAGTCTATTGCATCTAATAGCACTATACAAATTTCATGAGGAGAAGCATTACATGTCGACACGTAGGTCATTATACAATGACGGAACAGCCTTGGGCTGCAATTAACCATGACATGCAGGCCATGAAAATTACATACATGCATCATATACATCACAAGGCTATACCAGTCACAACATTCTCTGCAAAAATGAGTTAAGCATCGAATCTATGCGTGTCTAAAAAGTGGATTCGAAACTTCCGGTTTAAGGCCCGGAACTTCCGGCTCAATGCCCGGAACTTTCGAAATCAACCTTCTGTATCGAATTTATTTTGGCCCAGAACTTCAGGGTCAAACCCGGAACTTCCAAAAATAACCTTCTGTACGAAAATTATTTTGGCCCGGAAGTTTCGGCTGGAACCTGGAACTTTCGAAAATCCAACGCAAGAACAATAAATCTAATCTATTTCCACCACATATCACCTATATGTGTATGATCCAGATCAAACACTACGTATGTAGGCTCTGATACCACTGTTGGGGAATGGGTAGGCTACGCTAGCGGGAAACAAAACTTTTCTCTACCGTGTTCAACCCAGGAACCATGCGAGTAATGGGATCATGGATCATTACCTCTAGACGCGAGACACGCTAGGGCAGCAGAAGAAGAGTTGGGGAAGCATGTCCTTGATCAACTCCACCTAGCTCTGTCTGACCATCGACAATGAAGACGCAGCAGTACCACGATCTCCACGTGAAGAAGACCAGCACCGCAATCATAGTGGTACCTCTACGGTATCCACACGTATAGGAACAGGATTAACTCATGCCGGTATGCTAGTACCACGCGCAAGACTAGGGGAGATGCGGCCACAGTAGGTGCGGCCAGGGAGAGGTGGCGGCTAGGGTTAGGGGAGGTCCAACAGCTTTTTGTGCCCTAGCCTCTCCTTTCGTTATATAGAGACTAGGGCTTTAATCAACATTAAAGCCCACCAGAACTAATCTACACGTTTGGCTAAAAGTTCTGGCCGAGGCCTAGAACTTCTAAAAATAACATTCTGTATTGAATTTATTTTGGCCTCGGAAGTTCCGGCCGAAGCCCAGAACTTTCGATTCGTCCAGAATTCGCCTCTAGAGTAGGTCGAGAAGTTCTGGTCCAACCGAAACTTTTGGTTCCTCCAGAACTTATCTCTAGGGCATATTAGCATCAGTGGGGCCTCCGAAGATGATATTTACTGTCTTACGAGGCTCCTAGAAATCGTTGTTGTCTTAAGGCCGACTATGCTTCCTCGGGGCATCATCATCGTCCCAGCGTCTTTTGCCCTGGCAGGGATTACCGCAGGATTCTTTGGCGAGCACGCCTTGTAGAGAATAGCATTTGCTCATGGTGTGCTTACCCTTTTGATAAAATAGGCAGGGTTTGTTGAGTTCTTCCAACATGGCTTCATCTTCCTGGCGTCATGAACTGTAGGCGGCCACCACAGTTCTCTCCGTCATCCTTTTTTGCTCTTACATGTCTCGAGAAGATCTCGATCGGTCATCCTCTCATCGAGGGGACCGAGGATGGTCGTCCTTGTTCTGATGAGATCTGCTCTCGTGGCATGACTGCTCTATCTTTTCTCTTCGAGCATCTTTGCAATCGGCGTAGCTTTCAGCAATAGAGATCATCCGGGCTATAGTCTTTGGCTTCTTTCTCATGAGGGCCCTATGCAACTCGGAAGAGTGGTGCAAGGCGTCGATGAAGCAATTGATGATGTCCCGCTCGTCGATGTCTAGGTCCGTAGTTCTTTTCTTCGAGAATCTTTGGATAAAGCTATGGAGCATCTCATCCTTCTTTTGTCAAAGTCATTGGAGGTCGTATCAAGTCCCAGGCTTCTGCCATGTTCCTTGAAAGTTGTCGACGAAGGCTCAATGGAGTTGCGCCCAGGAAGCGATGGAGTTCCTAGGTAGGCTCGACAGTCAGTTGTTGGTAGACAAGGAGAGCATGACCGAAAGGTAGTTAGACATGACCCCTTTGTCCCCTCCTGCTGTCCGAACGGTAGTGTAGTAGAGTCATAGCCACTGCGAGGGATCTGTTTTGCCATCATACGGTTTGATTCCCATTGGGCGGAAGGACCTCGACTACCTAACTTGCCTCTAGAGCCAAGTGAATGCAGGGAAGCCACCATGGTCATCTTGGCTCCTGCTTCTTCTACGATTGTGTGGGTTGCGACCTTTAGTCGAATCGTCATGATCAGTGCTACTGCCAATACTACTATGGCTGCTTTCAAGGTTGCCTTGATTGTTGGTCTGCCTGTGGATCTCAGAGCGTAACCTGTTCCATCTTCCTGTGGGTGGCGGTTGTAAGTGGTCACCGCACGGGCTATCAATAGGCGGGTTCTGGCTAATGACGGTTGGTATCGGTCCTGACCATCACCCTCCTTGTCTTCTAGGGGAGGAGTCAGTGGTCGAGTTGGAGCTAGAGCTAGGGTGTTGATATGAGTTACTATCGCCTGAGCTAGCGCTTTGGCTCATCGTAGCTTCGGGGTCTTGGGAAAATAGATAAGAGCCCTCTCAATGGTCGTGAGGTTGGCGGCCGGAGTTTTGAAGACTTTCTCTCTGTCGAACTCTAGGGTGAATTCATCTTTAAGGTTTCAGCGGACCCCATTGTCTTGTTCAACCTGATTGCCTTTGGCACGACGTCACCTCTCGCTGCTAGTGATGGATAGCGCCTATCGGTGAATCACCGATCAGTCCACCCAAGGGAGTACCTGAGGTGGTAATTAGATGTGTGTAAGGAAAGTACAACGCCTTCAAACCCAATGGTCAACTCTAGAACACAAGAGCCAAGATTTATACTGGTTTAGGCCTTTTGAAGGATAATAGCCCTACGTTTAGTGTGTTAGTGTGTACTTTGATGGTGGATCTTACAATATGACACAATCAAGCTATCAAGGCTTAGGCATTGAAAGCAAGAAAAATATGCTAAAGCTTGATGATGAGTTGCCTCTAGGGGTCTCGCCTCCTTTATATACTCAAGAGGTGAGCCTAACAATCCCAAGACTCTATCCTGAGTAGGACTTGGATTTCCTACCAAACTCGGGTACTAAATTCCTAATTACAAGGATACCGGTACAAATAAATCTCTAGATATCATATCCGGAGCTTAACTACCCGATAAGGACTCAACTTTTCTTAACAGAATCAAACCCCTGTTTATGGGCCATACTGGACGGTCAATGCTGGTCTTAGCCTGCCCTTGGTCCGGTCTGATTAGCCCAACTATGAGGCACCCGAGGGTCACATCCCCGACAGCAGCCCCCAAGCTCTTCTCGGCTTGGTTGAATAAATCTTCGGCAAAAACAAGCTGGGAGGAGCTCTCATTTGATCTAAAACTTCAACATCTTTGTCAAACTTTAATGTCCTTGAAAAAGCCTTTATTCGCCTTCTTTCATGTGAGGTGCACCGCATAGGTGCACCCACACGGTGTAGCCCCCGAGCCTTGAGTTAAATGAAATATTTCGCTCGAGGGTCCAAGAATATCCTGCAAATAATAATCTTCTGCTTTATAACCGTGTCTTCTGCCATCGTTGAGACCTAACTAAAAGAGGTCATGCTTGAAGTCTTGAACTCATGATGAACTGAAAAGAAATTGATCTTTAGTCTTTGAGTAAATTGATGTCCTGTTATTCGGGCCTCTCGTGCATCCAGACACCCACTAGGTCGAGGCCTGTTGAACTTGCAAGCTCTCGAGGATTTTTAGTCCCAGGGACTCATACCTTGGGTTGGGCGAGCTCCCAAGTGCGGGAGTCCTTGAGCGTGTGAGCCCTGAGTGTGAAGGTCTTCGGGCACACAAGCCCCCGAGCATGAAGATCTTTGGACATGCACGAGCCCCCGAGTGTAGTGGTCTTCGGCCGTGTGAGCCACCGATTGTGGGACCCACTAGCATAGAGGATCTGAACCGTCATGGACTTCATCTGTTGTGCTAGAAAAGGCTATTTCATAATTCCTTCTCCCATCCGTGGTCATCGCATGGCAGGCAAAAAAACTAAAAAGATGTCCTGCTTCTAATAGAGTCACGCGCCGCATGCATTGGCAGAGATAATGCAGCGCAGACCGCTTCGCCTTCTCTGTCATAAAGCGCACAATGATTGAAGCGGTGTTCGCTATGCTGGTGGTTGAGGAAACGTATCTATTTAAACCGGTGCTCCCCTCCCCCATCAGAGTCTTGCAATGGGTCCTCTTGACTCCTTCTATTCTGTCTTGAGATTTCTTCTTCTTCACACATGCAAGGGAGAGATTATTGATGACGCTTGCCTCTACATGGATCCGCGATGTACTGGCTTGACCGCTAAACTGGCTACTCTGATCTCAAACCATCGGGTTTATCTGGTATGCTGATTCTTGTGTGAGTTTGTTTTATCTTTACTCGTGCAGTGCATGACTCTTAGATTCGTCATCGCAGAAGGGTGTTATATCCTTCCCAAGGCCTTTTGGTGGCATAGATCTTTCTGCTAACATGCTACCATCTGACGCTCTTGTGCTGCCTGTCTTGATGTCTAGATGCCAAGGTAGAGACTCGATCCTATGGGAAGAGCTAGAGATGTTCGCCGACGTAGGTATCCTGGGAAGGTATCTGACCCCACAGCCGAGATCGGGCAAATACTGCTCTCTCTTTGAGCCGGTCTCTTAGGGTCTGTGATGATCTCCTCCGATGAAGGCAAGGATTGCACGGAGTCGCTGCTGCCATAGTAGCGGCCCTCAGGATCCTCCGTGCTCACGGTGGTCATGATAGATTGATGATATAGTGGGGCGGGTTGCTGTGAGAATCTCGGTTCTCATAGCCATATCTTTTGCTTTGTAGAATGCTGTCTCTGGCCGCCGGGGCATTTTTCTTCTTTTGATCGAAGGAGGCTATGTCCCCTTCTTTGAAGTAGTGTACTTGCTGCTGTGTCCCCTTCTTTGAAGTAGTCTTGCTCCTATAAAAAATTAGTCCTGAACAAAATAAAGAAGTCTTCGAATTTGCTTTATTCATTGTGTACCGTTTTATTATGCGTTTGTTTACCACCCACATGGTGCTAGCAGAGTCGATGAAGATGCGAGACTGTGGTTGTACGGCTAAGTAGCCGACCCTCTCCCTGGTCCAGTTGTATGTATAGCAGCCATATGCTACCCAACTCGGAGGGGGATATAGTCTGCAATGGTCGGTGAGTTCTTCAAAGATGTGCGGTTGTGGGTGTATGACTAAGGAGTCAACCCTCTCCCTGGTCCGATTACATACATGGCAGCCATCGGGAGCCCAACATGGAGGGGGTTATAACTGGCATGGGTCGGTGAGTTCTTCAAGGTGCGCGATTGCGGGTGTATGACTAAGGTGTCGACCCTCTCCCCGAACCGGTTGCATGTACGGTGGCCATCTAGTGCCCAACGTAGAGGGGGATGTAATTGACATAGGTCAGCGAGAGTAATGCTCGACTGTCGGTGTACATCTCGAAGGTTGACCCCTTCATGGCCTAGTTGCATGCCTAGGGGGAAGTAGTCGGCAAGGTCAGTGAAAGTGATGCTCGACTGCGGGTGTACAGCCCGAGGGCTGACCCCTTCCTAACCCGGATACATATTCGGGGGAAGTAGTCGGTAGTGTTGATGAAGAAAGCGGCGTCTCGGTGTCAACGAGTGCCTGGACATGGATCATCGAAGAAGATTATTAACAAAATATTGTTTAAGCATAAAATCGATGAAGGTGCTCCATGTTCTAGGAGTTCAGTACTGCTTGCCCATCTTCTCGAGTTGGTCTATATGCCCCTAGTCTTGTTACTTCGGAGATAATAAAGGGCCCTTCCCAAGGAGCAGAGAGCTTGTGCTTCCCGATGATTAATTATACTCGGCAAAGTACCAAGTCACCTACTTTGAAGCTTCTGTTTTGCATGTTACGGTCATGGTATTATCGAAGGGTTTGTTGGTACCAATCTAACTGGATTGTGGCCACTATCTAGGCCTCTTCGATGGAGTCGATGTCTTCAGTCCTTGTTGAGGAGCCATGGTGAATACCATGGGGGTGATGAGTGATTGTCAACGAGAGAGAGATGATGAGATGAAGAGGAGATGCGGAGAAGAAGTGAAGAGATGAAGTGATGAGTTGAAGTCCTCTGAGGAGAGGCAGTGACTTGCCGTGGTGTTGCCCGTGTGACTCAGGTACACGGACGGACGATCGTTGGACTAAGGAGCCATGAGATCATGGCGGTCCAATCTGGGTACACGGAGTAGAGGCGGCAAGCGGACGTGACTCATCGTGGTGTCGACCGGTGCGACTCAGGTACATGGACGACCGACTGCAGGGCCGAGGAGCCGCGGGATCGGATCGGTCCAATCCGGGTGCACGGTGCGAGGGCGACGGGCGCTTTGACGGCTTCGGCTTAAAACCGTCACCTGTTAACGGAAAAATGGAGAAAACGTTAAAGATAGCGGTGTCGTGATGGCTACGAAAAGTTCGGCACCGAATAAATATTTGTAGTATCATTTTACGTTTTAGCCCTGTGGGCCGGAGTCTGTAGTGAACATTCGCGAAAGGGTCATTTGTGTCTTTCCCCATGGTCCACTTGGGCTATATAAGGGGTAACCCCTCTTGTAATGACTTGAGGTTTTAAGCTGAATGAAAAATCAGATTTAAAAAAAAGGGGTGTTTATCCTCCCACCTACTACCTTCTTCCTCCTCAAGCTTCCTTCCTCCACAAGCCTCCTCCCTCTCTCTCCCCTAGCCGGCTGCCACTTCTCCCTCCCCTTCTCTCTTCGGCGCAGCAAAGGGCGGCGGCGGCAAGCACG
>KE373113.1:24056-77189 GCA_000418225.1 Zizania latifolia | reverse complement strand
CTTGAGTAACGAGGAACGAATTCACCTGACAATTAAGTTGACGAACTCGAGCATGAGTCATCGGTCCTTGGTAATCAAGTGTGGATGTATCTTTAGCGGTGATGTCCTCATCATGCTGAGTACCTCCTGTATTCATCCCTCTCCCACCTCCCAGATTATGAGGATCCTGAAGATAAAAACTATACCGTCGTTGTGGAAGTCGAGGGACAAGACGAAGACGAGTATCGTGAAGATTTGGGTTCCAGTCCTAGTTCCCAACTAGGAGTAGTAGAGTTGCTTGAATAAATAATGTTGGCTTCCGCTGTTGAACTTTGTTGTAAGAACTAATTGCCACGAGGTATGCCACATACGGCGTTTGTAATAAATATCGGTATTGCGTGTCGCAATGATCTACTGACGAATTGATGAAATGTCAGCACTAATGTGGAATCGTTCGTAAAGTGACCTCTCACTTCGTACCAGCCTGGTCTGTACGGGGCGGGGCGTCACAGGGAGTGAGCGCAGAAGGGAGAGGGGTGGTCGAAGAAGGCGAGGAGGTTAGCGGCACGGAGGGCGGAGAGGACAGGTGGGAGAAGAGCAGGGTCGGCGGTGGGGAGACGGGAGAGGACGGCGGCGAAGACGAGGAGCGATGGGGGCAGCGGCGGTGTGGCGTGGAAGAACGCGTGGCGGAAAGTGAGGACGGCGAGGTGCGGGGTAGGGAGGCGGAGCAGTAGGGGCAAAAGGCTGCGCTCGGTGAGGCGGTGCGGCCAGGGCTGGACGGGCGGGGTGACGGTATAGTGGGAGGAGGGGAGCGACACGGGCTGGTCGGCTTGATGGGCGAGCGGCACGGTAGTCTTCGTGGTGGAGAAGGCGCGGGCCGAAGGCCCCCAAGCCCAACGGCACGCGGCCATGGCGCTTGGCTGGTCGGTGCGGCGCGCGTGGTCGTGATCTCGTGGAGGCAGAGTGCGGCTCGGCCAGGCCGGCCGCAGGAGAAGACACCCAATTGAGTGGGGCAATTTGTAAAACACAGGGACCATCTTGAAAACTTCCCGATCCAAAAAGGGGCCAATCCGTAAACTTCTCGATCGATTGATTTCTATACTTTTGTGATCCTTGTAAATCGGATGGTTCGGAAGGAAATTAAGAGTAGCTGTAAACCATCCAGTAAATTAAATCAGAAGAGAAACAACTGCTGAAATCAACAGCTCAAACCCAAGCTAGTTGTACTAGTGAATTTCTAGATGATCCTTGCAAGCATGATCGATATAGCATGAAACATAAGGTTAATTACATATATTAATTGTAGTAGTTAGCTAGTGCATCCATAGAGACCATAATCACACACTTGCCGATTTTCCATGTCGATTTGGAATCTAATCTCTGGAGATATGATGGATTGATCTCCCTTTGAACACCTCTAATTCACCTCTCCATGGCTTCATGTAGTAGCTAGAGTACTAGACCAGTGGTCGTGTGGTCTGGTAGATCTCTACACGGACCAACCAGTTGATGAGAAAAAGTCATCTTCCAAGACGGGACGGCAAAAATATTCACAGATCGACAAGCTGCAACACGCATGGTTCGTCGATCAGACAGTGCTCCGCCGCCGCCGCCGGCTACGTAGTTACAATTACAAACAGCTGCATGCATGCTGGGTGGCGGCCGACTAGCTAGCCCGACACGGCGGGAGCGGCGTGCGTGGTGAGGTCAGAGACGGTGGGGCGCCGCGCGATCACCACGAGGCCCGCTGCCGCAGCCTCGTTGGAGGAGCACGGTGTCGCCGGCGTCGGCGAGGGCGTCGTGGAGGACGACATGCGCTTCAGCGTGCGGTGGCGGCGCGCCACGGCGGCGAGCGCGGCGTCCATGTCCATCTGGTCCTGCCGGCAGTCGTCGCTGCAGAACGCCGCGTCCCCCCTGCAACCAAACAATTAATTAGTTAGCATGCAGAGGCTAGCTTGCGAGTTGCGAGCTTAATTAGCTCCCAAGAGACTAGAGTCGTCGTACCTGTACATGAAGATGTGGCGGTTGAAGGTGATGTCCCGCTTGCAGAGGAAGCAGGAGTCAAGGTAGTGGTAGTCACCGTCGTCGTCGCCGCCGCCGTTGTCCTCCTCCACGAGGAAGAACCGGGACGCCACCTTGACGAACCTCGACTCCATGATCAATCACTCTCCCTGATCGATTCTTTATGCAGGTTTTACTCTCGTTAGGGAGCAGAGCCGCAGTCACCAGTTCATCATCGTTTAACCATTGGCTTGATTTATTCTTTCCTCAGCCTGCTGCTACCTAACCTGTGCGTGTGTGCTCGACGGACGGCCTGCCGGTCGGTAGGATAGATCAATGGATGAAACGAGACTTGGCTTCACCTGTATTTATGCCTGAGCCGAGCAAGCATGCTGGTTCTTGTAAGAGGGGGTTTCTCCTCAAACCGCGGGTGGGAGCCGGGAGGCAGGGGGAGCCGACGAGCCGTGCCGTGGTGCAGGGTACAATACCTCCAAGGACCTGTGGCAAATAGGATGGAACATGGAATAAGTTAGATCTATTATAGCTATTTATTTAATGTTGAAACAAATGAATTTAATAAACAGTACAATTTTTTTTTTGATAAATTTTATATAGATTTTTTTAATAAGTTATATTGAGCCTGTTCGAGAGACCTTTATATTCAAAGTATTTGATTGGTAAGAATCTTAAGAAACTAACATTTCTAGAATCGTTTAAAAAGTTTTAAATTTTAAGAGTAACTATAGCTGCCCGAAACTCCATAAATAAATCTGCCTCATTTAAAAGGTTAAAACACATGTCAGCTTATAAAGCACCTATCACACGCTAAAGCCAACTAGGATGGAAAAAAACTTATACCACACCCAATGCCATTTAACATGTATGGCATCCATCTCTATTTTTACACCTCATCAAACACGTATCTTAAAATAACAATACATTCCATATTTCTGTTTCTCGTTTCTGGTTCTATTAAGACATACAATAGATTTATCTTTGATATTCTTTCCTATTATTCAAGAGAAATTTTCAATTTGTTATTTCAATGACACCTATAAATATTCAGGTTAATTACTTTTCGAATGGTAGATTTTGACAGAAGCACGAGTGGAGTAACATATGAAGGGTGATATGTATTGTATTTAGTTGTTTCATTAACAGGTTTGCTATGTGATATTTTTGTTATGACAAATTTTCATAAATAATCTGCTTATGTACATACTGTCCAAAGTAATATTTGTGTAATATTTAATCTCATACATTAGTTGCAGACTACTACTTTTTTGCAAATATTTATTTAGACTCTTTGGTTTTGTGGCATAAAAACGGGAAGAAATACTTTGCACTGCGTTAACACAAAGCAATCAAAATGAAATAGTCAATATACTAAACTGTTTTGTCAAAAAATCAGAAGAATGCTATCTATACAGGGTGCATACTTTTTTCCAACTGGGATAAGCTGCGCAGAAACCCGTTGGCCCTCGATTAGTTGACGTTGATTTTCGGCGGGCGGGCCGCCGAAACAGGGGGCAGCGCGCCTCCCGCCGTTTTTCTTGCCACTGGATAAAGCCTCCAGGCCGCAACGCTCCATCTGGATGACGGACGCGGCACGTCGCCGTTTGCAGTGCAGTGTTTACATATCATTCTATCAATAGAGTATATGTCTGCATGCTCGCACACAGAGATGCGAAAAAACGACGGGCCAGGCAAGCTATCTTGTCGGTATCACCAATCCCCAGCGAGCAACTCATCAGCATACCCTTCGCTTGTGACTGTTTTATCTTTATCTTCTAAACCTATAAACTTATGATTTAGAGTACTAAACGAAACACGTAATACCCCTCAAAATCTAAACAGTCAAATAGGCCTCGAAATCAAATAGAAAATAGAAATAATCTTTCTAATTAGTTTCTATCTCTATTAATTTGATATGGTTCATTAGGATTGTGATCGATTACATATAGTCACAAATAACAAATTATATAATACTGCAGCTCTGAAGCCTTTCTAATTTTTACAAAAATTTAAAAACTTGAACGGAATCCATCAAAGTTCAAATGAATTTTTTACGAATTTTTGAAGTGTTCTACTTTTTAGGAAATTAGAAACCAGCACCGTTCAAAACTGCTAATAGGTTGGTCCGACCTATTCTGCTAGCGGCCCATCCCAACAATGCGTGCTAATGATTTTTTAAAATAATATATTTTTATTCGAAATTGCATTCCTGGTATGCGATCGCAGAAAATTACAAAAATAGCCCTCTGTCGGCAAATGAAGTGCCGACAGAGGCTCTGTCGGCACTTCATTTGCCGACAGAGGGTCTGCCGACAGAGGCTCTATCGGTAGTCCAACGTACCGATAGAGCCTCCATCGTCCGGTCCAGGCTCCGAGAGGTGTATATAAGGGGCTAATGGTAATTTTTTTAGGAAGAAGGATTTTTTTATGCTTGAAAAGTATATCATGCAGAAGATCGATTCCTCATCAAGCATGTTCATGCACAAAGTAGTACAATAGGACCAATAACTAATTCAATAAACAACACTTGACATAGTCGTAGTATAGATATTAGGCCCTATAGATTTCTCCCTTCTCGTCCAGCTTGTTGTCTTTCTTCCCTCACTCGTTGCAATCTCTCTTTCTTAGTGCGTTGTCTTTCATCTCTGTGCATGAGCGCTCGTTGTCTATTGTATTCTCTCTGTTGCCTCAATTGTTCATCAAATCTTGCACTCCTTGCTCACGCATCAGCTTCCGTCTTCCTCATTTCATACTCCAATTGACTTTCTGTCTCTGTTATTCAACCGTCCTCATACATAGGCGATGCTATATCTACCCAACAATGGAATGCGCATCTCCTGACATTATGCTATCAAAACAGATAGGAGGGTATGTGGTACAGTGAAAAATTATTCAGAATAAATTTTGATTTGGTTGTAATCCTTACCGTGAAGTCTTCATATAGGTTGGGACACACGAATTCTCTCCTTCCCCTTGTTTCCCCTTCCAGCAAGGTCGTTAGCATGCAATGACTGCCACAGGCGCACGTAGGTCGTTTGTCCCACTAGGGGATTCCTAGAGGATTTGTGATCCAACTCAAGCTAGCATGCTCCATCTTTAGGCGATGATCTTCCTTCCTCCTCATGTACTCTTCTGTTGTCTCGACTTCTTTTATAGGTCCTTGATAGTTTATAGCCTTGAATCGTCGATCCATTAGGTGAATACACACTTTCTTATATCACCCTGCAAGGCTAAATAGTTGTAGTTTTTTATAGCTAAGTTAGTAAACAATATACGGAGGAACTAACTTTTTCTTGTGCTCACCACCAAGTCATCATCGATGTTAGGATATATGAAGTATATTCTACTAGCAGCTCATCCCGACGTTGCGGTCATTACCTGACAGCGGTCTCTGCAGTGGCATTTAGGTCGTTGAAGCCACAGCGGCACTCCGATTGGATTGGTTCTCTAATCACCTTGCTTGGACTAGGCACGATGCTCGTACTCCACCTTCCTTCTAGCACACTCTGCGTTTGTTTCGTTAGGCGAGAATCAACGTCCATCACAGACCGGGTTCTCCGTATCTACCCACTCAATAAAACCATCTTTCCTTCTGTCCGAGTGGTACAGCAACTCCATCTCAACATTAGGACAAAGAAAGTACCTCCTTCCCCGAATGTCATGCTGTTTTGTAGTCTCTAGTTGGCACTGATCCTGGCAGTGGCATAATGGCTTGTCGGTCCAAGGAGGGATGAGACAGGCAAAAGGATCTCTTCTCCAGTTTAGATATTCGGTCCCCCTCACTACCACAGAAAGGCACTTTAGTGATGGGTAATAACGTATATTAGTGACGGGCATGTCCCCCATCACTCTTATCACGTCAGTAAAGCCTTATCATTAGTGATAGTTAAACACCCGTCACTAAAGGGTCCCTCCAGGTCGACGTCGCGTCAGACATGACCCTCTTTAGTGACGGGTATATATTGTGACCCGTCACTAAAGTACACAATATAGTGATGGGCGGTACATTATACCCGTCACTATAGAGTACTTTTAGTGATGGGTCTCAATGGCTACCCCTCACTAAATGCGGTTATGCCGGACGTGACGTGGACCTAGAGGGACCCTTTAGTGACGGGAAGTAACTGACACCCGTCACTATAGGGAACCTTTAGTGACGGGTATTTATTTAGATCCGTCACTAGTGTTATGGTCATATTATAAAAAATAATTTTTTTAGTCTGCATCCTGAATCAAAGCCAGGATTTAGCAGTCAACATTATACATTGCAAACAACACATAATTCATCATAGAATGCTATTATCACAAATTGTATTGCATAAACAAAGCATACGTCAGAAATTATATTACAAACATCACATATTTCACCAAATGTTACAAGTCATATTACATCATAAGTTCACAACCAACATTTCTAGGTTTTATAATAGAAATCGCCTCCTGGTTTGATGATATGGTTCACTAGAAATGACACTAGCTGTGAACAGATGGCCTGCAAGTCATTCTCACCGAGATTATCTTCAGGTATGTTGAATTCCTACAAATTGAGTTTTTTACGTTAGTCGATGTTTACATAAGTTAAACGTAAATTCAACATAACAACGCAGTACATGATAATATCTTACGTTGGACGATTTAAGATCCGCTATCCATAGGGCCAACATCCTATGGTGTGTGACATAAAACCTGCATTAGTTTCCAGGAGGTTGAGTGTAGCACTGTTATGTAAATACACGATTAGTTTGGACGACACATTTAAATTGGAAAAGAAAAACATTTAGAGACTTACCGACACTGCGGTTTTATGCACCAACTGTCGGCGTTCCTTTCCTTTTGATGTCCTGACACCAACACCGAAAGCTTTGTAATGAGGTACAACAAAATTATGTTAAGCGAGAATAGGTTAAAGGTTGAACTTGTAGTAATAAAGTGAAGAAAACCTTACTCGTCGATTATACTTCTGATTACCGAGTAGTCCCTCTCGGTGCTGTCGCCATTCGGTCCCAACGGTCTTGCCGAGTCAATGTACCATATAATGTTCCACTTGGGGGGAAAGAATAGTTGTACATAATATCCATTCAAGTGGTGTACGCCCATTAAAAATTGTTCTCTTGCGATGCAATGGGAGAGTAACTTACTTAGGTAGTCGATGCATGAATCCCTACCATGCTCGATGGTTGCCATTGCTAACAGCTGTGGGTCAAGAAATTTGAATGGTCGCTTCTTGCATTCTTGCCACATTAGCCTACAGATATAAAAGAGTAATTAATACCACATAATTACATATCGACTTTAATACCACTCATCGCCGGGGCAGAGCTTCTAGAGCTAGAGGCTCCCGTCTTGACAACTAAGGGGACGTCACGGTGGACTTTGAAGGTCACGCCGTGTATCACACTCCGACGGCAAATCTCATCACCATCGAGTGGGCACTTTCTGCCCTCCCCGACATGCCTAAGCTCCAGAGGGCCTAGGCAATGACTCAGGCCACCGCTGTCCAAATTCTTGACGTAGCGCCTCCTAGGCAGTCACCCTCCTCCGACCATGACACTCCCTACCGTCTGGCCGGTCACAACGTTCCTGACCGTCCAGTCGGTCGCGATGTTCCCGACCGAGTGAGCGCCACGGAAGCTCTTACTCGGGAGACGCCCACGAAATTCTCAACCAAGTGCACGACACGTGCAACATCATTTCTCGTCGTCGAGGACAACACGAGCGTGGTGAGATTCATCACCGGGAGCGGTTCGACCGGAGCCACGACACTCTGGGGATCGATCGGCGGGACGATCTTGATGCTCGTCACAATGGGTTCCCGGCCTTCACCAAGCGACTTCACCGTGTGTTCTGGCCCAGAGGTTTTCGCCCGTCAGGCATTGAGCCCTATGACGGCAAGACCGACCCCTCACAATGGCTTCGGTTGTATTACATGGCCATCCGAGCGGCAAATGGGGACCACAACATGATAGCGAACTATCTTCCCATCATGCTCGAGCTGGCTGCCATCAGTTGGCTGGCCAGACTCTCAGAGAACTCCATCGACTCCTGGGACCAGCTATGTGATGTCTTCATCACCAACTACTAAGGCACATGGCAAAGGCCAGCCTCTCGGCACAACCTACGTCAGATACGCCAGAAGAGCGATGAATCCCTCCTGGACTACATCCGCTGGTTCTCCGAGCGGAGGAACACCGTCGCCAGCATCTCCAACGCCGATATGATCTCCATCTTCTAGGATGGACTGCGGAAGCCGTTGGAGCTATTCCGCCATCTGGTGATGAACGAGTAGGTGATGCTAGGCAAGATGATCACCATCGCCGAGTAGTACGCCAACGCCGAGGACGCTGAGCGGGAGCAAATGCACCCGACCACTCGGGAGTCTCACAAGGACAAGAAGCGCTCGGACGAGGATCATCGATCACCTCGACGCACCGACCGTGACAATCCTGAGTCCTCTCGATCTAGAAGTCAAAAGAGGAAATCCGAGCATGTCATGGTGACGGAGGAGAAGCCCAAGTCAAAAGGCTGAGGGCACTCGACGATGCAGGAGATGCTAGATAAGCCCTGTATCTTCCATCCAAATAGCAGCCTCACCACCTGTCGGTGTTATCAACTACAAAACCAGATGGTCAAAGAGACGGAAGAAAACCCCCGGCAGGACAAGCGACGCCGGGATGACAAAAAGAAGAAGACACATCGAGAAGACAAGGAGGCCGACCGCCCGGCCGACAATGACTTATAGGAGCCCGCTCGGACGATCTCCATGATCTTCAGCGGGGCAATTGCCAGGGAGTCTAAGCACCAACAAAAGCTCCTTGCCCATCACGTCAAAGCCATCAGCGAAAAGGAGACTGAGCGCCTTCGCTGGTCAAAAGTCCTGATCTCCTTTAGTCAGGATGATCAGTGGACCGATGTTCCCAAACCCGGCCGGTTCCCTCTAGTGGTGGACCCGGTGATCCTGAAGGTGCACCTCAAGAGGGTGCTCATCGATGGAGGGAGCGGCCTTGATGTGCTATTCAAGGGGACCCTCTCGGCGCTCGGCATCGACATCTCGGCACTGGAGAAGATGGACACTCACTTCTATGGGATTGTCCCAGGGAAGGCTTCAATCCCGCTCGGCACGCTCACACTACCAGTGACTTTTGGTACTTGGGACAAGTACAGAACCGAGCATGTCAAATTCTACGTCACTGACGTACCTGGTCCTTAAAATTCTAGAACCAGAGGGCACTTTTTCTATCAAGGGAGATGTGGCCACCTCTCACACCTACGAGCGCGACAGTCTCGCCTTGGGAGAAGCAGTAGACATATCCATCTGGATGAAGGAGACCGTCCAGGCGGCCAAGACCATGCTGACCACCGACGTCGACATCCTGACTGCCACGCATGTCGCCCTCGCCGGCTGAGTACAAAGCTATTCAGCTGTCAGATGCCGACCCCTCCAAGTAGCGCTGATCGGGACAGCGCTGGATCCCAAATAGGAAGACGCACTCGTTAGCTTCCTACGCGCCAACATCGACATCTTCACCTGGCAACCCTTTGAGATGCTAGCCATACCAAGGGAGCTGATTGAGCATAAACTCCATGTGTATCCGACCGCTAAGCCGGTCAAACAAAAGATGCACCGATTCACCCAAGAGTGTAAAGAGGCCATCAAAGAAGAGGTTACCCGACTGCTAAAAGCCGTGTTCATTAAAAAGATGTATCATCCCGATTGGGTAGCAAACTCAGTCCTTATAAAAAAGAAAAATAGAAAATGGAGGATATGCATTGACTACACCGATCTTAATAAGCGATGCCCAAAAGATCCTTTCCCACTACCACGCATTGATCAAGTGGTCGACTCCACTGCCGACAGTTCCCTCCTCTGCTTCCTAGATTGCTACTCGAGCTATCATCAAATCAGCCTAAAGGAGGAAGATCAGGAGAAGACATCATTCATCACTCCATTCGGCGCTTATTGTTATACGTCAATGCCCTTTGGGCTCAAGAATGCCAGGGCTACATATCAACGAGCCATACAAAGTTGTTTCACCGACCAGATTATACGCAATGTGGAGGCTTACGTGGATGATGCCATCATCAAGTCTAGGCATTTAGAGGATTTAATTCCCGACATCCGAGAGACTGTAGACAATCTCAGCAAATTCCGATGGAAGCTCAACCCGAAGAAATGTGTATTCGGGGTGCTGACCGGGAAGCTGCTCGGTTTCGTTGTCAGCAGTCGGGGAATCGAGGCCAATCCAGACAAGATGGCACTCGGATGTTTCATCTCCTGACTCGACGAACGAGGGATGCCATTCTTTAAATTGCTAAAAACAGAGGGCAATTTCAATTGGACTCCGGAAGCAAACCAGGCATTTGCCGATGTCAAAAAATTTCTCACCACGCCACTTGTTCTGGTTGCACCGACTCTCAGAGAAACATTGCTCCTCTACATCTCCGCCACGACCCACGTGGTCAGTACCGCCATGATCGCCAAGCACCCAAAGGAGGGCCACGCCTCCCCGGTACAACGACCAGTGTATTTTATATTTGAGGTCCTCGGATCATCAAAAGTTTGATACCCTCAGATTCAGAAGCTCCTTTATGCCATGCTCATCACCGCTTGGAAGCTCAAGCACTACTTTCAGGCGCACTCGGTGGATGTCATCATAGAATTTCCACTTGATGATATTCTCCACAACTGGGACACCACCGGTTGGATTGTCAAGTGGGCCATTGAGTTAGGAGAATATACCCTCGACTTTAAGCCCCGAACGGCCATCAAATCTCAAGCTCTCACCGACTTCATCGCCGAGTGTATAGAAATTCAACTCCTGCCGATAGCCGAGACCCCAGAGCATTGGGTCATATATTTTGATGGCTCCCTCAGCATTGATGGAGAGGGTGCTAGAGTACTTCTGATCTCCCCCTAAGGTGAATGCCTGAAATACACCCTTCAACTTTTGTTTATGGTGTCAAACAATGCAGTCGAGTATGAAGCACTCATCAACGACTTGCGAATTGCTATCTCCCTTGGATATAAGCGTATGATGGTCTATGGAGATGCAAAGTTGGTCATCAGTCAAGTAAACAAAGATTGGTCCTATATCAGTGATAAAATGGATGCATATTGCAAGGAGGTTCAAAAGTTAGAAGGCAAATTCTATGGCCTTGAGTTCCATCATGTCCCCCGGGATGAGAACTCGGCCGCTGACCTCCTCATCAAGCTATGATCTTCTCGAGCTCCGGTGCCAAGTGGCGTATTTCTCCAAGAGCTCCACAAGTCATTGGTCTAGATTGAAGAAGTGAAACCCTTGGACACCAAGGAGATGCCTTCTGTCTTGGTTATCACCGATGATGCCAAAGATCGTTGTCGACCCTTCATCGACTTCATCCTCACCGCTAAAGCTCCTAAAGACAAGGACTCAGCCATCCGTCTCGCCCGCCGAAGCAAGCAATACGTCGTCGTGGGGATAGAATTATATAAAATGGCTGCATCGACCCGAGTGCTCCTAAAATGTGTTAGCCGATCCGAGGGGTTGGCCATATTGAAAGAAGTGCACTCAGGAATGTGCGAAAATCATGCTGGTGCACGAACTTTGGTGGGCAAAGCTTTCTGGTTGGGCTTTTATTGGCGAACCACCAACGAGGATGCCAAACTTCTTGTCAGAAACTGTCAAGGGTGCCAATTTTTTGCAAACATAATCATCTCCCAGCACAAGCCCTTCAAACAATTCTGCCTTCATGGCCATTTGCTTGCTGGGGGCTCGATATGGTCAGCCCATTTTAGAAGGCTCCTCAAGGATATGATCGCCTCTTCGTCACCATCAACAAGTTCACAAAGTGGATCGAAGGCATGCCGCTCAGGACTTGCACCGCCAAAAAAGCCATAGAGTTTATTCAAGGAATTATTTATCAGTATGGCGTCCCTAATCAGATCATCATGGATCTTGGGACTCAGTTTAGTGCCAATGACTTCTGGGAATTCTGTGAAGACCGGTGTATTGAAGTCAAATTCGCCTCAGTTGCATCTAAGGGCAAATGGTCAATGTGAAAGAGCCAATGGCATGATCCTCTAAGGTTTGAAGGCTAGAGTTTTCGATCCCTCGACAAATATGGTGGTCGGTGGATGAAAGAACTACTGGCTGTTTTATGGGGACTCTGCACTCAGTCGAGCCGAGCGACCAATCAGACTCCTTTTTTCCTGGTATACGGGTCGAAAGCCATTTTACTAGTAGATATGCTCCATGAGTCCCTAAAAATTCAACATTATGAGAGGGAGCCACCGAACAAACAAGAGAAGAGGATATTGATAGCCTTGAAGAAGCTCGATTAGCCATAGCAATCCAATCCAACCGGTACCAGTAAGTACTTCGCCGGTACCATGATCGCAACGTCCGCGGTCGGTCATTCCAAGTTAGAGATTTGGTTCTTTGTCGAGTATAGTCTGTAGTCGGTGCCCACAAGCTATTGGCTACATGGGAAGGACCTTTCATCATCGCAGAAGTCACTCGGCCAAGGTCCTATCGGCTAACCTGTGAAGACAGTCAACGTGTTCCTAATTCTTGGAACATCGAGCACCTTCACTGATTTTATCCATGATGTCTCAAAGCTACGAACTTTCATCTTGGGTTAATAATAATAATGCTTTTTTCTTCAAATTTTTTCTCCAATATTTTCTCTGCCCCGACCTCGAGTGCTTACAGCTTTCATCACTTTACCCTAGAGTCTATGATCCGCTCTAGCTCTGGCGATTGGTCAGACGATGCTCTGACCAGTCACCCCGAGTTGGCATTTGTTTCGCTCTATGAGGAGGTATTGTCGATACATTAGTTGTACGCTCAGGGGCTCGCCGAACTCGCCCGCTATTTTCGCCTTGCTTTTTGCCTGATCTCTTTTATTATCTTTTCCAACTACTTGTGAAGCCGATCGTTCAATACCCGTGTACATGGCCTAGTTTCCCTATGCTGCGAACTAAGGCTATACCAATCACTTGAAAAATAAATAGAGATGGTCGAACAGAGCACAATTAAAACTCCAAATGATATTGCATTGCAAATAGAAAATGTCATCTTTACATTACTTTTTACAACATATCTACATTACTTGGCAGGATTTTCAGGGAAAGCTTCTAAGTCTTGGATGAGCACGCCGGCTGTCTCCTCGACTTTTGAGTAGTACCTTTCTATGTTGGCCTCCTCAACAGTCACCGGACACCCATCTCGGATATGATCCAATTCAGTGTATGGGTATAGCGCTCGGACAACCTCAAGCGCATGTGTCACCGCCGACTACATCCACTCTCGAGCTATTGCACGGAGGCGTGTGGGAGCAGCACGAAGCCACTCAAAAAGTTATTCTTTCGACCACTCGGTGCTCGGTGGTTCGTTATTGATCATCTTCATGAGCGACTCCGTGCCGGTGTGGCAAAAGTCGAACTCCGCCCGAGTACTACTTAGGCAAGCGTCTAGATCAGCAAATTGGGCGTTCACGTGCCGATGTAGCTCTGCAAAAATAACAAGACTGTCAGAATACAAACTTCAACGTAAAGACTAAAACAAGTGCCGGTTGGCCATACTTTTGTACTCACCGACTGCTTCGTCGGTCTTTTTCTTCGCCACGACGGTGGCAGCTTCGGCTTCAGTAATCTTCTTCTTTAAAGTGGCAGCCTCAGCTTCAGCCTTCGCCAGGCTTTCTTTTGCCTCATTGGCCTCGGCGAGCGCCACCTCCGTTGACTTTACCGATTGCTTCACCAAAGCAGTCGTTATCTCCAGCTGTGCCTCCATGGTTTGGCGGTCTGTTTATCAAGCTAATTAGACAAATCACAGGAAAGAGGTGCTAACAGCACAAAGAAGGTGCATGACACTTACCAAAAGACTAGATGTCCAGCTGAGTGTGGAGGATCTCGTTGCCCTTCTTTGCCGCCATCCGAGCAGCCTCGGACTCGGCCAGCTACGCTGTCAGATGTAGTACTCGGGCATTCAGAGCGTCGCAGTCCATATCATCGGTGGGGCACGCCATATCCGTATGCCGGACCAGGCGATTAAGGATGCGCTGCAGCAGCAAGAAGGTCAGCGGCAAGAATTGAAGAATAACAACACGAAGAACAAGAAGTTTTGACAACTTACGCGGGTAGCATGACCAAGTCGGCTAAGTGCATCACGGCACTCATCCACTTCCCGCTGGACATCGTCCACGACGGGAGGACCCCCTGCATCTCCCACCCCCACCGGCTCAGTCGCTGAAGGCGGCATCTCAGCCGCCACTTCCGCTGCGGGCTCAACTATCGACTAAGCACCCACTTGAGGAACAGCTACTGATTCAAGCACAGTCGGTGACCCAGGTGGCCCTGACGTGGCCACGCCAGCAGTCGGGCCGACCATGTCGGTGTACACCACCATGTGCGTGGTTGGCAGCATCACCTCCGCCGTGGTGTCGGTTGAGGTCGGCGCTGAAGTCATTGACCCGCCAACGTCAACGATCGTAGCTGCGTTGGAATCGCCGATGTCGCTGTCCGCTACTGCGCCAGAGTCATCGACTGCTGACTGGCCGGCGTCGCCGACCACCGCTCCACTGAAGTCACCGACTGTTGAGTGGCCGACCTCGCCAACCGCCCCGGAGCCACCAGCTGCAATCGCGATGGCATCGCCGACCGCTCCTGAGGGCATGGTGACACCTCTAGCAGGTGGGACTGCCAGCGTCCTATAGACATACACCAATTAAGATAACAATTGGATAAATTTGTATTAATATTTTTAGCATAAGAGATCTTATCAGTCTGACTTCTAGAAAGCACTCATCTTCACCCGCTAGTGGGGGCCGGATGTGCTCCCCATTGGTGGAGGGGGTCGAGGAGGTGGTGATGGTGATGACGATGAAGACGCCATGACCACTGCAGCAGCGCCGGGACCTCCCCCGGACGTCTCTGAGTCGGCACCGGCCTCTCCCTGAAATGACGACGGCACCTTGGGTTTCCCCTTGGATGCCACCGTCGTGCGCGACTTCTTTGTCGTAGGAGGACAAACTCCCTTGTCCTTCCTCTTCGTCCTGATTAGGCCAATAGGCCGAGCGATGTCCTTTTGCCTGACCTCTTGGGGTTGCTCTGGCAGGGGCACCAACGAGCAGTACGCCTCCCATCCCTACATTTCAACAAAGTCAGGCCTAGGACCCAGCAGGTGATATTGTAAAACAAGCACAAAGCAAGCTGACTGCAATGTTTTACCTCCGGTCGGGGATTGGTGACACGGTACGACCTTGGAGCGTCGTCCTTGCTGATTACCGTCTTGGCGGCGAAGAGGTCCCGTACCCATGCTGAAGCCTCCTCCGTGGTCAGCGCCTCCGAGGACTCACGGGAGGGGTCGGCTCGACCCTCATACTCATACCCCAGCCACGTCTGACTTTTGCAAGGTTGAACGCGACGGCGGAGTATAAAGTTGAGGGCCACGATGACCCCCATCAGCTTCTGCTCCCGAAGCTTGGCGATCTCCTTATCGAGCTCATACACCTGAGCCTAGTCATCCGACCCGCAACGGTCTGACTAAGTCAGCGTAGTAGCTGGTAGGCGGTCGGTCTCTGGAGAGAGAGCTGGCTTGTGGTTTCCAACATAGAACCATTGAGGGTGCCAGCCCTTGTTTGAAGTCGGAAGGGGGACGGGGATGTACTCGACAGCCTTTCTATCGTAAAGTTGGATTCTGGCCCCTCCGACCACTTTCTTGCCATTAGTTTTGAGATAAAAAAAATGGTGTAAGAGGTCAAAATAGGGTTCGATGCCAAGATAGGCCTCACAAAGATTAATGAAGATAGAAATGTGAAGGATGGAGTTTGGATTGAGATTCACTAGAGAAACATCAGAGTGATGAAGAAGGCCGTGAAGAAAAGGATGAGCCGGCAAGCCGAGCCCGCGGTGGAAAAAAGACTCAAACACCACTAACTCGTTGGTGTTTGGGGTCGGAAATCTCTCACTGGCCGCTGGACGCCAGAGCGAGAGAGCCTTCGACGGGAGAACACCTGCTTTCTCTAAGAGCTCGATGCGTCGATTGGTGGAGACAGATTTTTGGAACTCCTTTGAATGATCAATAGTGGCATCTATGGACGCCATCGGTGCGGACGACAGTGGTGCGAGCGGTTTCAAGCTGAACAGACACCGTACCTTGCGATAGCACACCACGCACTAGCAATGGTGGCTAGAACGGTGAGGAGCCAGTGGAAGAGTGGGCAGATGCAAGGAAGACGAAGGCAAGGGGCTCGGAAGCAAATGAGAAGGCTTGCGGTGGAAGAAGCACGAAGGAGATTATTTATAATCGTTGAAGCGATGCCTCGATCCCTTTGGCGCACCAAAACTGCCTCGATAACCACTCTGAGTGGATCCCACGTCATCATTAGTGCCGGATTGCTTCCCCTAAACCGCTCCATCTCGCTGTTCAAATTAAAACCGACGGTCAAAGAAGGGAGGCGAACCGACGACCACGCTCCAACGGACACCTATCCACCAAATCCCTTGAAGATTAGCACGCCCCCCAACTCCAACAGATGCCTATTCACCAAGGCGCCCAAGACTTAAACGTCTCTTGACTCCAACGAAAACCTGATCGCCAAAATGCCCGGGGGCTCGGACGCTCCTCGTCCTGACAAACATCACGCAAGACTTTGGACCTTGAAGCCTATTCTTCCAACAAACTTCAAGCTCGGGGGCTACACCCGGCAGGTGCACCTAATCGGTGCCCCTGCTAGGTAAATAAAAAGAAATCAATCAAGTTGGTGCTCCTTACAACCTCTCTACCGCAAAGAGCTCAGGGGCTCCTGTCGGGTGTATGACCCTAGGGTACTTTCCAAGAGCATTTATGATGATCGGACGGAACACGGGGTCAAAAAGACAAAGCATTAAATATGACCTGGAGGGGGTCGGACCTGCGTGCATCCCGGAAGCAGTCAGCCAAAGGGAGGAGTCCCAACCGCTAGGACTCGGGAGGACACCCCGACCACCTGGACTCAGGAGGACATCCCGACCGCTAGAACTTGGGAGGCCGTTCAACGGTTGGTCCACACCATCAATGACAATTAACTCCAGGACGTAACTGTCAAGTTAATATAACAAATAATGTTATACTTATTAGCCCACGATCTCTGATGTTTTAAATTATTATAAAGGGGATTAATAGGCCGGTTAAAGCCTAAACGGTAACCCTCGATCCCTGTAGTATATAAAGGGTCGAGGGTACCTCTTACAGGCATGCTTACATATGCGCACTCACGCTTAAGATCCTTTTCAGGCTCTTTCGCTTATACTCTAACACATAGGATTAGGGTTATTATCCTCCAGGAGGCCCAAACCTGTTTAAAATTCCCTTATCTCACATTCACTGAGGCAACCATAGAATTTTGAACACAGAGATCCCCATACACCTAAACCAAAATACCTCTATGGGTAACCCCATCGAGGACTACCGTACTTACGCAGCGACAGGTAATTTGTGAAGGACTCGAGGTTTTTGGCAACAAAGCTTGAGACAAGGTTGGTTTTATGAGACCTCCATGGCCTGGATATCATCTTCATCATAGTCCTTAAAGCTGTTGCCTTTGTATTCTCACAAAACTCAAAGAAATTGTTGATCTCGTCGTTGAAGAGTTCAGTCTTCTGCTCTCGACTAAGATCGTCGATCTTCCTTAGGGTCAACGGGACCCTCTCCCATGCAATAAGTCCTGCAAGCTTCCTTAGCCATTACAAGGCTACTTTATCTATTGGCAGGTCATCACTGTCGACCGTCTTGATGGTTAGCTTGTCCGTCGGCCACTTTGCTTGCATGCTTGGCTTCTTGATTGCTAGCTCGACCTGGTCGGTGGAGCTAGAAGACCCGGTAGAGGAATGGCTAGACATCTAAACATTAAGAGAAGGGAGACCTTAATGTTTCATTACAAAAAATGTATGATCGAACGACGCTAGACTTTGGGCACTAATAGGCAAGGATAGGTCCTAAATCTCATCTAGGGATGTGTGGTCTGTGTAGCTAGACCCCGTGGTCCCGTATGGTTCTAGAGAGAATTTCGACAGCATCTCCCCGCTGTTCTCTAAATACATGTCTCGACAGAGGGTCGAAGAGGATTGTGTATCCGGAGAACAACAGGGAGATACCACTAAAACTCTCTCTAGAACCATACGAGACCACGTAGTCTAGCTACGCGAGTCGCACATCCCCGAACTGCCTAAAGTACGTGGACAATTTGGGAGCGTCTTTCTATAAATATGACTAGTTGTCTGGTCATATTATAATCCAACACTCCCAAACGGGAGACGATGTAATCAGTTGCGTGACTCTAACTCGTGTTTCAAAATTTGTTTCGGAGGTAAGAAGCAAGAGACTCTTGAAAAAAGAAAATGAAATAATATAAACACTTTGAATACAATGAAATATGAATGTAACACAGAACATTAATTTAAAAAGTAAAATAAAAAGAATGACATGAGTACAATGTTATAATGGAGGTACATACAACATGAAATTTAATAACCATAGGAATGTAACATTGAACATGAATTTCTAAACTGAAATAATTTCTTTATAACAATATAGACATAACCTATATTACGTTGGCCATGATTTGTCTCAGATGTCAGGCTGCCAACTTAATGGCCTCCTCGCCACTAGGCTACAATTTAATTCATAGGTATGTGTGACAACTAATTCATTAAGCAATAGTAGTAAGCAATAATAGTAAGCACATAATGAAAGGCACGTAATAAAAGAAAATTGCATGACTAAAATATAAGAACAATAATATTAGCACATAATGAGAGATCATTGCATGAACAAACTTGTGAAAACAAAAAAATAAACCTAATTGTCACACACATCCTCATAATAATAGCCTTATCTTTATTGAGCAAATATTCACAAATTATCCACAAAGCAACATATTCACAAATTATCCATAAAGTAACATATTCACAAATTATCCATATATTCATGAACTCATAAACCCTAGCCATGTCAGAGGAGGAGAAATTATCCATATATTCACAAACTCACAAACCATAGCCATATCGAAGGAGGAGGAGGAGGATGCAACCCAAGGCGGCGACGAGTACGGTCGGCCACGCGCGATGGAACAGATGGCAGAACGGAGGCCACGCGCGATGGAACAAACGCCGGAATGGAGGTCACGCGAGACGGAACGGATGGCTGAGACGAAATGGAGCACGGGACAGAACGGTGGGACCGGCGAGGAGCATGACGAAGGCGACAGCAATGAGAGCTAGGGTTACGGTTGTGTGCAAAATGAAAGTGTGCAGTTCACTTCGAGGCCCGCCTATTTCTAAGTGGTAGTCATCAGTGATGGGTGGTAGTTACCGCTAGTTACTAATGACTTTCCTTAATGATGTATGGTAGTTACCACCCGTCACTGATGACTTATCATCAGTGATGGGCGGTAGTTACAACCCATCACTGATGATTAGGAGCACTTAGCACAACACTTGTGCGGTCACCTATAAAAGTGACCACACAAGTGTTGTACCGACTGTTCAATGATGCCATAGATCAGCTTATATGGGATGAAGCCTGGTCTGATGCATCCACCCGTCGGTGGATGTGTCGAGCCAGGCAACATCCACCACAAGCCTCCATTGTCAAGAAAGAAGAGAAGTAGGAGAAAAGATTTTGGTGTTCTGAAGTCGAAATACAGGCAGCCTAGGTATTTAAAGGGGTTGCACTAATGGCAATTAATGGTGCCATCTACTTATCTCCACTATACCTGCAGTAATGAGAAGTGTTTTGCCAAATTATTAGTGACGAGCGGCACGAATGCCCGTCACTGTTACTAAGTCATTAGTGACGTGCAACCACTCGCGCCATCACTAATGACCAATAGTGACGGTCAGTACTTGTTGCCCATCACTAATGACTTAGCAATAGTGACAGGCATTGCGTGCCACCCGTCATTAATAATTTGGCAAAACACTTATCTAGATTTTAACTTATTGTCATAGATGACTTGCCACAAAATTTCATTGCACATATATTACACAAATCAGTATGACTTGTACAAATAACCCACATCTCAGTATTTGAACTTCCATTCAACATATATTACACAAATCAGTATAAGTACATCTTACACTTTAAAGATAAATGTTCACGAAATTACAATGAAGATTGATCATCACAACACAACACTTGTATATATACAATTTAACTTTTACACCTTTTGTTTTCTTACTTTCTTAACGTACATTCCTTCAGAATGGTCAGCGCATAGGTATAGAGTCGGTGGTGAAAGGAGGTATCTCATCAAACTGATTATACTCATACTCATCAACAATATTTTCAACACCCACAATCTATCTTTTTCTAGCTAGGACAACATGAAGCTTTTTATTTATCATATTAGGCACATAAAATACTTAAGCAACTTGTTTAGCGAGCATGAAAGGTTCTTTTTTATAGTCGACCTGAGTTAGATTGACACTAGTGAATCTGTACTTGTCGATCGTAATGTCTTTTGCTCCATTGACCCAGCAGCATCTAAACAGAGGTACCTTGAACCCTAGGTAGTTAAGTTCCCAAATCTTCTCTATCTAACCGTAATATGTGCTCTTTACATTGTTGTTGTCATAGGCATCTATATGAACACCACTGTTCTGGTTTGTGCTCTTGCTATCTTGATCAACTATGTAGAATGTATAACCATTTATATGGTAACCTTGATATGTTGTAATTGTGTATATAGGGCCTGCTGTTAGCTGCCTAATTGATTTGCTCACTATAGTTTTTGATCGTGCGATCCAATCTCGAAACCAGAGGTTGAACCTTTTCATGTGTTATTTTGTGATCTAAGCTTCCGTATGAGATAGGTTCTCTGTAAAAAGCATGTGATTATGCTCAACGATGTATGGTGATACTTCGCTCGACTATTGCAACACGAGAAAATAAACTTAGTCATATGCCTTTGAAGGAGGAGTGAGTGTTTGCTTGCCCAAGATTCCTTGACCTGCTAGTCTACCCTGATGACGAGAGTGAGGCACACCAATTGAGTTATCTAGGTCTGTGTACTCGACACACTACTCTACTACCTCCTTGCTAGAGTAACCTTATGCGATGTAACCCTCAGGTGAAGAACAGTTCCTAACATACTTCTTTAGAACACCCATGTATCTCTCGTACGGGGACATCTGATGTAAGAAAATGGACGTATGAAAGAAAATTTCTTAGATGAGATGTGAGATGAGATGTACCATAATATCAAAGAATGATGGAAGAAAGTACATCTCAAGAAGAGAGAGTCAAGAATTATTTTTTCTCTAGTTCTTCTAGCGCTGTTGGGTCGAGTACTTTCTGTCCAAATGCATTGAAGAAAAAATACAGACTCATTATAGCCTCTCCTATCCCCAGTAGTAACATATTTCTTATTTCGACAGCAATTATCTGAGTCAGCATCACATGATAATCGTGAGTCTTCATTCCACCAACCATCTTAAGCTCCTTCAGGTTGATAAGTTTGCTGATATTCGATGAGTAACCTAATGGAACTTTAATGCTATGCAGAAATTCATAAAACCCCTTCCTCTCCTTCCTAGAAAGCGTGATGCAAGATGGAGGCAAGAACTTTCCTCTATCTGTCTGCTATGAATGTAGCTCTGGTCGTAAACCAATTTCCTTAAGATCCACTCTAGCATTCTCATAATATTTTGTTTTGCCTAGCATATTTAGCATTGTTCCGAGGAGACTGTCACACATGTTTTTCTCGACATGCATTATATCGATGGAATGGTGAACATCCAGGTATTTTCAATATTCAAGCTCCCACAAAATTGACTTCATGTTCTATATTTTATCACAACTGTTGGAAGGACGTTTTCGCTTGCCGGGTACAACATTTATGCCTTTTACCTAGTCATATACTTCTGCACCTCTAAAATACCTGAGAGGTCCTCCTTTCTCTACGGTGCTATCAAACTGTAGATTTATTCTCCTGTATGGGTGTTTCATTAGAAGAAAACATTGATGGCATATGTATACCGTTTTCTTATAATGGTTCAACCATGTGCTCGATGTTTCCTCCAAGCAATGTGGGCAAGATTCACCTTTCCTTTTGCTATATCTAGATAAGTTACGTTGAGCTAGCAGGTTATTTATTATGACAAACAACATGACGTGTAGCTGGAAGTACTCCTGGATGTACTCATCCCAAACCTCAACACCTACGTGCCATAGAGTTTTTAGATCATCCACCAAGGGTCTAAGGTATACGTTGATGTCATTGCCAGGTTGTTTAGGACCAGAGATCAAGATCGACAACATGACATATTTACGCTTCCTACAAAGCCAAGGTGGAAGGTTATATATAGACAGTAACACTGGCCACATGCTGTGCACACTGCTCTACATAGAGAGATTCCAAAACTTTTTAAGAAATATTCTGATTTGAGTCGTTAGCTTTGGATCAACGATCAACATATCTCTCTTGATAGTACGGCATACCTAGACTCAAGAAAATATAAAATATACTCGATTTGCGCATTTTGAGTCTAAGTAGAAACTACAGGATGATTTCTTCAAGAGTAGATCGAGCTGCAATGCCACTTTAGATCTTAATACATGCATTCATCTTAGCAACAATGTTAGTAGTATTTGATCACTATTGTCATTAATACACCAAAACAAATTAGGGGCCTAGATGTATCAAGATGCACTTTTAATCTCTGTCTTTTTGGTGATTGAGGATAATATGATCCAAGAAGTAAAAACAAATTACATGAAAGATGAATATACACATTGAAGCTCCCACTAAATGCATGCATCATTCAACAGAGATAGAGACATGATATAAAAATGTATTTAGTACTAGAAATCGAAATAAACATAAGTAACATAGAGAATAAAATATATTCATTACATCCAGCTATTCGTGCCAACACATAAGAGTAAAACGCTATTACAGCTCATTGTTCATGACATGGAATACAAAGTTGGAACCAAAAGATGTGAAATCCTAAAGCTAAGCAATTTGCAACGACACACTTCAATGACTTCTTAGGCAATTCTCTCCCTTTGGCATCAAAGACACAAAAAAGAGAGAGCGCAGCAGATGGCTCACTCGGAGTCTTCACTCTCAACATCATCATCACCCTCATCATCGTCTGATGGTGAGGAAGACTACTGAGGAGGCTGCTGCTGCTGCTTGGACGACCCTGCTCTAGATGCAAAGAGGTGGGCATAGGGGTTGGTGCAGTCAGCGAAGTCGTTCTCTTCTTCAGAATCAGACATGGGCAACATGGAAGGCTAGCCTGATTGCTGAAGTAGCTGGTTGATCACCTTGATCTGTCTTTCAAACTCCTTAACTTGGTGCCGACTATTGTTCCGACACATTGTAAAAATGGCCGACATAATCT
This sequence comes from Zizania latifolia, assembly GCA_000418225.1. Classification (NCBI taxonomy): domain Eukaryota; kingdom Viridiplantae; phylum Streptophyta; class Magnoliopsida; order Poales; family Poaceae; genus Zizania; species Zizania latifolia. Next base: position 53,827 of record KE373113.1, on the reverse strand, counting down.
TCTTGATGGGCGAGCCAGAGGAGTTGGGCTGCGGTGCTGATCTTCGAGGAGCACGCTGAGGCCCAGTAGAAGGAGGCGGAGCTGCTGAGGAGGACTGCTCTAGAAGGCGGTGCCTGAGTTGTGTACCCACGGTGCGCAACCTCATGAACCATCTTCTTACGGGCAACTCTGTCGATCACGAGTTGAATATACAGGGCGTACACGCAACTCTTGGTGGGAGAGACTGAGGTGGTCCATATCTCGCTGCAAAGGAACCGAGAGACGCTGAACACACCACAATCTTCCCTCATGACCTCTAGCAGATTGAGAGCATTTCCTAGCAATGAAGTCCTATCACCAAGCTTTGGCAGTAGGGTCTTCTGGAATAGATTGTTCAGCACTAAGAATACTGGGGAGAGATCCTCTATCTTGCCTCCAAAATTGAACCCAGCTCATACAGAAATAGCACTACATCAGCTCCAAGCACAGTTTCTTGATCCAAACGATAAGCTGCGAGGTCATTTGTGTCTAAGCCTAGAATAGCAGCGAAGTCATTGAGTGTGACCTCGTACTCAACTCCCTCTAGCCGCCAGTGAAAGGTTGGCTCATCATTGACCACGGTCTGGAAAATAGTGGAGTAGAACTGGTAGATCTTTTCTTCGCACCAGTTATGTTTGATCTCCATGAGACCATAGAGATTCTTGGCCTAGCAGATGCGGATCACCTGGTTGAACACCGGATTGCCCTTTTTCTTCATCGCAGCCCAGTTGATCCATTGCATCTCGACCACCGGATTCCTCTTGGGCAACATGACACTTTTGTAGTAGTCCTGTTGGAAGCCCAAGTGGAACCGGTAATCTGACGCATCCCTCATATATACCCAAGGATCTTCATTTCTCTCCTTCTTGGCCTCAAGGGTCCGCCTCATATAATTGACCTCGGATCTTGTAGTGACCCCGTCGGCCAATGAGGGCTCTTAGACCTTTCTCCGAACAAGCTGAAGGATATCATCACTTTGACTTGATTGACCGGTGGCAGGCTGCTTGCCCTTGCCTTTGTCTTGAGGTGGAGGAGAAGGCCACACTGACGAGGCGGCAGGCACTTGGATGTCGATGTCTAGAAACCGACACGCTCTTGAAGCAAGCCGCTTGAAACGGCCTCTCGAAGCTATCCCGGCATTGGGAGCTAGAGGAGGAGACCCTCCGGTGTCACTGTCATCACTGGAAGAGTGCCTTGGGTTGTGCTTGGCTTTCTTACGTCTCTCATCAGACATGGTGACAACTGCTACAAAGTAGCAAAGGAATTAAGGTTGAATCAAGGAATGAAAACTTGAAATGCAACCTAACCCAGATCCTCTGGACTTAACCGGAGCCTCCGGGACTCAGATTGTCCCGGTATGACCGGACTGTCCGGGTTCCGCAAAATCGAAACCGATTGATCTCAACAATGTGTCAAGGGTACATTGCAATAAACTCTCTAGGACCTATTCTAGCCTAAAAGATTCAAGATTTAACCGAAGACTAGAAGGGAAAACGCCAATCTAGGTCAAAAATAGAGAATACCTCAAAGAGTAACTTGGAGACAAAGAGGAGATGAGCGGCGCTCCCGGAAGGGTCCTAGGCTCCCCCTCAATGGATCCCGTGACTCCCATGGACTAGTTTCAAAGAAAACTGCTGGAGAAATCGACAGGTGGAGTGAGAGAGAAGAGGAGTGAGGAGGAGAGAGAGAGAGCCGGAGGGTTTGGGTCCCCTTTTATAAAGTCCGACTCAGACAATCCGGAGTTATCCGGACTATCCGGATTTCTGGGCGAACTAGACTATCCGGAGGTAGTCGGACAATCCAGGTGCTCCAGAATCAAACTTCAAAAAGTCCTAGGCCTGGACTGTCCGGGTTTAGCCGGATGGCCCGGGACCTCCAGATTTCTCAACTCACAAGAATTTAAAAGGAGAGACACATGCCATGAACTTTGAGCTGAACATAGTATTTTACCACAGATAATTTAAGCATGAATAAACATAAATAACATGGCATAGCTCAAATGAATCATAAACAATAATAAGATAAATTTGAATTTATTTGAAATATAGCCCATTAGATATGAAGAATGCAATTAATTTACCTCCTCATTTCCAACACGGGCATTTATATGCAAGTGTATCAAGCTAAGTTACGAGAATCAAGGATATTCAGTTTATTTCTTAACTCACAAAACCGATGCTCATTAATGGGTTTGGTGAAAATATCGGCGAGCTATTTATCTGTTCTCGTATGGGTTAGGCTTATATCTTCCTTGATCTCATGGTCTCTTGAGTGTTGAACTGGGTTATTGGCTATTTTAATGGTGCTCTCGTTATCACAAAATAAAGGGATCTTGGTGATATTGTGCCCAAAGTCTTTCAAGGTTTGTTTCATCCAAATAAGTTGAGCACAACAATTACCGGCTGCTACATATTTGGCTTCGACTATGGATAAAGCTACAGAATTTTATTTCTTAGAAGACCATAAAACAAGTGATCTTCGACAGGTTCCAAAGGTGCTTTTTCTATCCACTTTGCAACCGACATAATCGGAGTCCGAATAGCCGATAAGGTCAAAGGTTGAGCCTTTCGGGTACAAAGCCCTAGGTTCTGAGTATGAACCAAATATCTCAAGATTTTTAACAACAACCAAATTACATTCTTTTGGTACAGCTTGAAATCTTATGCACATGCAAATACTAAGCATGATATCAGGGCTAGATGCACATAAATATAACAAGGAACCAATCATAGAACGGTATACCTTGTGATCGACGTTGGTTCCTTATTGATTTAGATCAAGATGTCCGTTGGTTTGCATGGGGGTCTTGATGGGTTTGGCATTCTCCATGTCAAACTTCTGGAGCATGTCTTTAATGTACTTGGTTTGACTAATGAAGGTACCTTCTTTGAGTTGCTTGATTTAAAGTCCTAGAAAGAACTTCAACTCTCCCATCATTGACATTTTAAGTCTCTTGGTTATTATCCTTCTAAATTTCTCACAGAAATCATTGTTAGTAGAACCAAATATAATATCATCAACATATATTTGGTAAACAAAGAAATCATTATTAAAATACTTAGTAAATAGGGTAGGATCGGCTTTGCCTATTTCAAAACCCTTTTTGAGTAGAAAGTCCCTAAGGCATTCATACCATGCTCTAGGTGCTTGCTTAAGTTCATAGAGCGCCTTTTGGAGCTTGAACATGTGATTTGGATATTTGAGATCTTCAAAGCCTAGTGGTTGCTCCACATACACCAACTCAGTAATTGGACCATTTAGGAAGACGCTTTTCACGTCCATTTGATGAAGCTTGAAATCATGGTGAGTAGCAAAGGCTAATAATATATGAATTGACTCTAGCCTAGCAACAGGTGCATACGTCTCACAAAAATCCAAACCTTCAATTTGTGTGAAGCCTTAAGCCACCAACCTAGCTTTGTTCCTCACAACCACACCATGCTCATCTTGCTTATTGCGAAAGACCCATTTAGTGCCAATCACATTCTGCTTTGGTCTTCCCACCAATGTTCATACTTCATTTCTTTTGATGTTATTGAGCTCTTCTTGCATGGCCATCACTAATCCGCATCCTCAAGAGCTTCTTCCACCTTAACCGATTCCAAAGAAGACACAAAAGAGTAACATTCACAAAAATTTGCTAAACATGAACGAGTAGTTACTCCCCTTCGTAGATCACCAAGGATATTGTCTACATAATAGTCTCTTTGGATGCCTTGATGGATTCTTTGATGTTGTACAGGTGATTTATCCACTTCCTCTTGAACTTCTTGTTCCTTGTCCACCACCTCTTGCTCTTGAGTTTTTTGTGTTTTGCTTTCTTCTACTTGTACTTGTTGTTCATCCATTGACTCTTTTTTCCTTGGTCTTATATCTCCAATTTGCATATTCTTAGTTGCTTCACATGAAGGTTCTTCTTTACCTGCAATACTTGGATCAACTTGCTCTACTTGAGAGCCATTGGTCTCATGAAATGTCACATCCCTAGTGACTTCAATAATTCTAGAGGTCTTGTTAAAAATACGGTAGGTATGTGTATTTGACTCGTAACCAACCAAGAAACCTTCATCGACCTTAGAGGTAAATTTAGAGTTTCTTGGTCACTTACTCAAAATAAAGCACTTACTTCTAAAAACTCTAAAACATAAAACATTAGGCTTGTTACCGGTTAGAAGTTCATAAGCCGTCTTTTTGAGGATTTTGTGTAGATACAGACAGTTGATCGCATGACATGCAGTATTGATTGCTTCTACACAAAATATATCTGAAGTTTTGTATTCATTGAGCATTGTTCTCGCTGTCTTGATTAATGTTTGATTCTTCCGTTCCACCACTCCATTTTGAGATGGATCATAGGGAGCAGAGAACTCATTCTTAATTCCTTTTTCATCAAGAAATTCTTCAACTTGAGTGTTCTTGAACTCACTCCCGTTGTCACTTCTCACTTTCTTGATCTTGACTTCATACTCATTTTGAGCTCTTCTTGCAAAACTTTCAAACACTCATTGTGTCTCGCTCTTATCATGCAAAAAGAATACCCAAGTAAAGCGAGAAAAATCATCAACAATAACTAAACCATATTTGTTACCGCCAATGCTTAGGTACGCCACTGGTCCGAAGAGATCCATATGGAGAAGCTCAACCTTTACAAACTTGATGATCTCCTTACCCTTATATTTCCTTTCTGTATTTACCTTGCTTTCATTGGGATGAAAGCCAAGACCTCTCTTCTCAACATTATTTTGGGTGTTAAGTGTCTTATATAAGGTATTCTTTGTCTTATAGGCTTTCATGCACCCATAGCTTACCAAGGTGCCAAGCCTTTTATTTTCTTTCCTTAAGACTTTAATTTCCTTCATGTTAGTCTCATAAGCAGTAATATCAAGATTGTAACATTTAGAACAATCATTACTTGTGAATACAATAGAAGGAATAGAAATAGGGTGAGTCATTAGAGACTCCACTCTCTCCTCAAGGCTCTTATTGTTCTTGAAGAGAACAATAAACTCACTTTTAAGAGTTTTGAGTTTTTCCTCTAATTCCTCTTTAGGCTTATTTACTAAACTATATTATTTAGTTAATTTGTCTACTTTTTTCTTTTTCCTTAGCAAGAAGCCTCTCTAGTTCAAGATTCCTCTCCTTCTCATTAATGAGAAGGTCCTCTTGTTTCTCTAAAGTTGCTTCTTGCGTCTCTATTATTTCCATAAGCTCTTTAAATTTTAATAGAACTTGCTTATTCATACTTTTAAACATGTCATCATTAAATTTAGACTCATCATCGCTAGAATCACTATGATCATCTTTATTTAAAACTTTAGCCATCATAGTTACCTTCTTGCTCTTAGCCATAAAGCACTTAGGAGAGATGATGTCGTCGTCGCTCGAATCTCTAAATAGTGAAGGCTTTGGAGTCATGATGTTGACGATGGCGACGGTGGTGACTCCCTTTTTGCTAGAATTAGAGTCCAACTTAGACTCAGAATCGGAGTCGGAGTTCCACTTCTCTCCAATGTGAGCATGTCCGCCTGTCTTCCCATTCTTATACTTTTGCTTCTCTTTACCTTCTTGCTCTTTCTTCTTAGGGCAATCGGCTATGAAGTGACCAATGTCACCACACTCATAACACCCTTTGTTTGATTTGTCACTCTTCTTCTTGTACTTGTCAAAACTCCCTTTTTCATGAATTTTTTGAATTTCTTGACAAATATCACAAGCTCCTCATCATCACTTGACTCTTCTTTCTTCTAAGCTTTGAGAGCCACATCCTTGCCATTGTGATTATGAAGCTTAGCAAGATCTTTAACCTCCTTGGCTTCCTCTTCCGTTAACTCATGTGCTATTATCCTCCCTAGTACATCACTTAGAGTCATCTTCTTGAACTCTTTGCGCTCACAGATTAAAGTCACGAAGGTAGGATTCCTTGACATTATAGCCCCAGGTAATCTTTTCACAATAAAGTGATCGGTTATCTCTTCGCTTTCAAGACCCTTGATTTTGTTGACAAAGACCATAAGGCGATCATACATCTCTTGAGGTGTCTCATCGTCTTCCATGACAAATCTTTCAAGGTTCCCTTCAAGAAGCTCTATTTTTTATTCTCTGACTAAAGAGGTACCTTTATGAGCAACTTGCAAAGTCTCCCATATCTCTTTAGCTTCTTTAAGCCCATCAACTTTATTGAACTCTTCAGGACTCAACGCGGCAAGTAGAACACTCGTTGCTTAAGCATTATGGTGGATAGCTTGTTCTTCATCGACAGTTAATTGATGATCATCCGCATTTGAGTCATCCACATCTACACCTGTGTATATAATTTTCCAAATGTTTGGATGCATAGAGATTAGGTGCAATTTCATCTTATGTCTCCATGCCACATAGTGTGTACCATCGAAGTAAGGTGCACGACCTGTTGGCACATAAAGATAATTATTACTAGAATTAAGTTTGGAGTAGTCAAAAGGATATGTTGCGCCTTTCTTCCCTCCAACACTATTCTTGTCGCTGCCGGTGGAATTTGACTCTCCCGACATCTTTACTCTTCAAGCGGTTAAGCCTTTGAGAAGAGCCTTGCTCTGATATCAATTAAAAGTTGCCTAGAGGAGGTGTGAATAGGCAATCTAAAATTCTCAACAAAACTTGTTAGTTCAAACCTCAAGACCCGAACTATCCAGACTTAAGTCGGATACTCCGGATGCCGAATAAAGTAGAAAACTGTCCGAGGTCTAGACTATTCGGGTATAACTGGATGGTTCGGGCACAACAGATCTAAAATGATAACTAATGCGAAAAATTAACTACCGAATGAATTCAATGAAGCTTACACTTGCTAGAAAATAGATAGATCAACAGTAAATATAACTAGCAAGATAAATGAGGACACAAGTTATTTTTTCCCGAAGTTCGGATCCAATGATCCTACGTCTCTGTTGAGGAAACCATAAGGGGCCAAGTCTCTTTCAACCCTAATCCTCACCAAGCGCTCACCACTGCAAGCCTTGGTTTTCCACTATGTTACCTCTTTAAAGCTGAGGCGAAGCTTTGTACAAACTCGTCCGGTCACCCACACATCTAGGGTGCTCGCGGATCGATGCCTAGCCATCTAGGAAACCTCGATCTCCAAGAGTAATGAACATGTTGACATGATCCGATGCCATGTGCTCAAGAAATAGCGAAGAACATGAAGCACACACCAACACAACTCCCAAAGGGTGGATCAAACAAGAACATGAGGAGATTGTGTGGAGAACTCTCAAATCTTCCCTCAAGATCTAAACAAGAATCAATACGTAAGGAAGAGAGAGAAAAAATGGTAGGGCTGCTAGGGTTTGCAATCACATTCCCCTTATTATGAGAGCGAGGGTATTTATACCCCTGCTCCAAATCTCTCCATTAAGGCAAAAAATTATGCACTGTTCATCCGGACAGTCTAGACTTAACCGGATGATCCAGACCAAATAAAATTTGAAATAGAACCAGTGTTTCCGACAGTCTAGCTTGAATCTGGACATTTTGGGCCAAAAATAAATTCAACCAGAAATGTGTTCTCGGACCATTCGACCAAGGTCCGGATGCTTTGGGCCACAGAATAAAATTCAACATAGAGCAATTTTCGGACCATCAGGCCAAAATTCGGATGTTTCGTCCCCAAAAATAAATTTGACAGAACCATGCTTTTGGATCATCCGGCTAGAGTCCGGATGGTCCGGGCTTCAAAGAAAATTAAAATAGAAACATGTTTTCGGATAGTCTGGTTAGAATCCGGACAGTCCGACTTAAATAAATCAAACAGAACCATATTTTTGGATCATCCTGTTAGAATCCGGACAGTCCGTAGTGCAAATAAAATCCAACGGAAGGTAGATTTTGGATTGTCTAGCTAGGATCCGGACAGTCCCACTTTGCTGGAAATCTAAAATCATCTTAGAGAAATTCAAAAATTTTTTAAGAAAGATTCTGATTTGAGCAGTTAGCTTTGGATCAATGATCAACGCATCTCTCTTGATAGTATGGCATACCTAGACTCAAGAAAATGTAAAGTATACTCGATTTGCGCATTTTGAGTCTAAGTAGAAACTACAGGATGATTTCTTCAAGAGTAGATCGAGCTGCAATGCCACTTTAGATCTTAATACCTGCATTCATCTTAGCAATAATGTCAGAAGCATTTAATCACTATTGTCATTAATACATCAAAACAAATTCGGAGCCTAGATGCATCAAGTCGTATCATCGAGTTATTCTTACGACCCTCTTTGTGCCACCTCAGCCGTTTAGACTCATTGGCATTTACAAACATCCGCTTTAGATAGGAGATTACAAGGAAATATCATATCACCTTCCTCGAAACTTTCCTTCTCTTGTACCCATTGTTTAGTTGATCATCATCTTTTTTATTCTTGAATCGATGTGTCCCATATGACGGACATCTGTCAAGGTCTGCATACTCTCCACGAAACAGAACTTAATCATTCCTACATGCATGTATTTTCTCTATGTCCAACCTTAGAAGACATACGATCTCCTTAACACTGTACACGGTGATAGGCACATTATTCTCTTCTGGCACCAGGTCCCTCAGCAAATTTAGTAATGTTTTAAAACTCATATTGGACCATCCGTATCTCACCTTCATTTGTAGCAATGTCAGGACAGTGTACAGAACCATGTGCTTCTCTTTGTAGCTAGCATAGATCAGTGTTTTTGAGTCTCAAAAAAGCTTTTGGAATTAGGCAAACTCTCCTTTAGAATGTGCAACTTGTTCCTCCGCATCATGCACCATCTGGTCAACATTATCCACTATATCAGTATACTTATCTTTATTAATTCCTAATATGTCATTGTTGCTCATGTAATCCATATCACCTATCCCACCTTCATCTTTACTACCATCAGAAGCAATCTTATCTACTTCGCCGTTGTTTTCTCCATCTTCGCTATGCTTGTTCCATATATGATATCTCTTCTTGAATCCACATCTTAGCAAATGGTCATAGACATATTCTGAGTTTAGAAACTTCTTTTTGTTCTTACAGTCATAGCATGGACACCATATTGTAGTCTTTCCATTAGCTTCTATGTCTGCTCTAGCAGTACTCATAAAAGACTTCACCCCACTCCAGTATTCATTGCAAGTATGGAAATCAAGATACATCAAGCTCCTTATTATTGGCATCTACAAAATTATAAAAAAAAACAACCTTCAAATCCAAGTTTACGACTTGTGGCAATTAAAGCATGCTTTGGGCTCTAATAGGCAAGGATAGGTCCTAAATCTCATCCGAGGATGTGCGGCACGCGTAGCTAGACCCCGCGGTCTCATATGATTCTAGAAAGAATTTTGGTAGTATCTCCCCGCTGTTCTTCAAATATACATCTCGACTTAGGGTCGAGAGGGTTGTGTATCTAGAGAACAATAGGGAGGCACCACCGAAACTCTCTCTGGAACCATACGGGACCACGTGGTCGAGCTACGTGGGCCGCACATCCCCGGACTATCCAAAATTCATAGACAATTTGGGAGCATCTTCCTATAAATATGACCAGTTGCTCGGTCATATTTATAATCCAACACTCCCGAATGGGAGACGACGTAATCGGTTGCTCGACTCTAATAACTCATATAAAAATTTGTAACAAAATTAATTCATAACTAGCAAAGATCCATTAGTTGTTAATTCACTAATTATTTCACTTTGTTCAACATATATATATTATAAAAATGCGGTGGTGCATTAATATTGGAGAAAAAATATACCTTCGGTCGGACGTTGGTGCTAGTGGCGGTGCGGGGTGGTGCACCAGAGCACGCAACAGTGCGAGTCGCCATTCCAGGCACATGCGTGCTACAATAGTTGGCCAGCTAGTGGCTGGGGACTTAATTATGGCCGGTCTGCAGTTATGGGACAAGGGTGAAGTCGACGACGGGTGGGAGCAATAAGTGCAGAGCTCGGTGGATCTGTGCTGCTTAAATACTTGTCATCAGTGACGGTTATCCCTAAAAACATGTCACTAACGGTGGCCTTAGGATTGTGGGCTATTTAGTGACGTTGGTAAAATAACACGTGTCACTAAAGAGAACACCCTATAGTGTACTACAACCCACCACTAATGGGGGTGTCCCTCTTTAGTGATGGGTCACAACACAACCCATCACTATAGGGTGCGCTCTTTAGGGATAGGTCGTACCATGACCCATGACTAATGGGGGTGTCCCATCTTTAGTGATGGGCCGCACTACGACCCGTCACTAATAATACAATATTACTGACACGTGTAAAACTATCTATCACTATAAGTGTATTACTGACACGCGTCATTGATCCATCAGTAAAGCTCCATTACTAAAGACCGTTTCTGTGGTAGTGCCTATAATTAGCAGAGAAGAAAGTCATCTAGTTAAACAGAATAAGACATAGTTATGATGTTTTAGTAAAGTACATCGCATGATGAATGTAGTACGACAAATAAAAATAACATATGCAGTGCATAACGACAAACACGCAACACCAAACCAAACGTACTACTAACCATAGCAAGTGACGATAGCAAGTGCACAATAACGTAGTATGACATACAATACCAAACAGCAATGTACACATCGTCGATCCCCACGAGTACTACTGCATGCCCTACCAACCACCACGCCTACTGTGACCACGCTTCTACCATGGGTTGGAGAAGGTCAACCTGTCTAGCAAGCACCGCACTCTAGTCATCCTAGAGGGCGAGCCACAATGGGCCTCGGGCTGCATCAGTGGTGGGGCTCCCTAAAGCTGTGAAGGCCCAAACACCTTAGCGGCTGCATGGTCCTAGGCCACGAAACCTTGTGTCCTGCTGGTCACCTGTACCAGAGTCTATCGGGCTAGATGGACTATGGTACGTGATGTCCACGCCACCCTACCAGTATGGATATGGCTATGGCACTATCAAAGCAACAAGTTAGTGATGTCTACAAGATTATGATGTAAATTAGTATAAGACTATAGAATACTTACCTGGTGGTGGTGGTGCTCGATATCCTGATGTGCCTGCCCCAAATGGATTGTAGTATGTATGGGGCGGATACAAATACTGTAGTGGCTACATCGGAGGTATTGGTGGCATCAGAGGGGCTGGCTGTGGTGGAGGTGGCTGAGGGGCGGCAGTAGGAGGAGGTGGGCATGCAGACGTCAAGCTAATCGAAGAGTCAAACTTGTCGAGGATAAGAAGCAATGCCATCCAGTCCAGCGAGTTACGCACCACACCTTGTTCACTGACCCACCATTGAATGATGCCATCGGCCGTGTTCCGTGCATTCCACATGTGATTGGACTGCAAATAAACAAGTCATGTAGTGATGAGGACATCACTGCTAAGGATACAACCACAATTGATTACCAAGGACCGATGACTCGTGCTCGAGTTCATCAATTAAACTGTCAGGTGAATTCGTTCCTCGTTACTGAAACAAATCCTTCTATGAATGGAATACTACTAATTTTAGGTTATGATTGTATTATACTTAGGAACATCGGAGAAGAGATTGTGGATCGGATAGCCGAGTGGACAAAGGAAGATCAAGACTGCCAACCGGGCACTCGAGAGATGGCATGTTCAAGCTGCCGACTATGACGATTGGGAAAACGCTGAGTCCGACTACCAACGCCGAGTCCCACTACCAGACCAGTCGGGAGTCGGACTACCAAACCAGTCGAGAGTTGGGCTCCAGATCAATTTGAGTTAGAGTCCTAATAGGTTAATCGAGTCAGTCTTAGGTTTAGGGTTTATTTTCGAGTCCTACAAGGATACGGCCCACGTTATAGATGGCATGTCACATCTTGTAACCCTTATAAATAGATAGCCGCCGTCATGGTTAGGACTTGGGTTTTGCTTAGATTATTCTGTCATTGTAGTTTCGCCATAGATCGGTTTATAGAACCCCAAACTTCGAGTTCTTCAGATTAATATCAGTAATCCAAATTGAGTTTGCCTTATTCTTGCAAAGTTCTTCGATTGTTTGCAGGATCAAAACCTTCGTGGTGAGGTCGACTACATGAAAGCATAGTTGATAATGACTAGACATGCGGGTGTAGCGATTGCAAGGTTACGATCGCTGATCGAAAGCCTTAAAACGTGAACGTCCACTCGTCGCCTCAATCGAACCTATCGGAAGATCGGGCCACAAATCGCATCAAGTGCACATCAAGTGGTATCAGAGCGAAGGTTGCCCGTTAGGTACATCAATCTATCTTTGTTTATTTCTATTACCAAGAGTCCAGAAAAAGCCATACAAAATTTCGTTGTTTCGTTATAGATTAGTTTTCCGCTGTCCAAACCCTATTGAGCCTTTTGCAAGTTTAATCTTAGTATTGCTTTGTTGAGTTTGAGTCTGAGTTCAAGTCTGGTTGCTGGTTTAGAGTCACGTTCGTGGAGTCTAGTTCGAGTTTTGCTTTGTCACGAGAGCCTTCCTTCAGAGATCGAGTTCACCTTAGTTTCGGATTGCAACCGCCTTGTGTTATTATCCCGCATCGCAAGCCTGTTAGTTAGGTCGCAAACCACATTGTGTCAATCGCCCTACACCGCTAGCCTCCTTGCTTTTGCCACAAACCTATTGAGGAAATCTTGTGATAGCCAAACAGAGAAGAAAGAGTGCAGGAATTTCTGATTTGTGCATCGTTCGGTGAAACAGCCATAACTTTTGTATACGAACTCGGAATCAGGCAAATAAGTACATTCTAGAGATCTATAGAAAAAGTTACATCCAACCGAACCCGCTTTGCTGGGTTCGACGATTTTATCTTGCCCAAATTCGGACGGGAAGATTGAGTTTTCGCACCAGTAAGTTGTGAGATAAAAAAAAGAAAAAAAAAGAAAAAAAAGAAAAAGATAGAAAGAGCAAGATAGCAACAAAAGTTTTATACAATGCTGAATTCTCCAACACTTGTTCAATTGTGCATGCGTCCCCCAAATCCTTTGTATCCTACTCTCGCTCACTTAGACTAGGTCCTAGGGACGAGTCTCGACCAGTGACCTTGACAAGTGACTGGGACCCTTATTCAACTTTGCTAATTCTGTTATTAAATTTTGCTATCCTTTGCTACTATATACTGCTTTCCAAAATCCACATACTTCCTAACAGTACAGATCAGATCCTTGTAATCACACCTCATACTCATCGGACGTCCCACCTCTCCAGTCGTACCACCAGCTTCAATTGGTAAGAGCTTCGTAAGAGCTTGGTAAGACGTAGGGAGAGAGAGATTCCACTCTGCTCCAGTTTCATAGTTGATAGGGATAATACTTTTGTGTTGTTTCTATTCTCTACTAACAGTGGCAGGTGAGGTGAATGACTTCACGGATTGTGCTTCAAAGGAGGAGTTCCAAAGGCTTGATGAGAAGATTAACGCTAATTTCACTACTATGAATGCCATGCAGTTAAGCATCTAGGCACTAGCTGGGAGTATTACTACTCTCACCGCCAGTGTTCAACAATTAACGGCAAATCAACAACCCCTAGTTCCAGTGTCTGAGGGTGAAGATGACGAAGAGGACACCGAGCACAGTGACGCACATACCGCAGCCCATGAAGAACGCCTACGATGCCGACGCCAACATAATCGTCGAGGGCCAGGAGGTAATGATCACCCTAAAAATCAGCAACAGAGACGAGGTAATGATGATCCTTTCGCCAAAGTTAACATTACTATACCATCCTTTGCTGGTAAGTATGGTCCCGAAATATACTTAGATTGAGAAATGACAGTAGAACAAAAATTTAATTCCCATCTAGTTCTAGAAATACATCGGGTTAGACAAGCAACTAGCGAATTCAAGGATTTTGCCATTATCTAGTGGAACGAATTGGTAAAATCTGGATTGGAACCTGATACATGGGATCGGTTGAAACGAACTATGTGCGGCAGATTTGTTCCTCCATCATATAAATGGGATTTGAGAAAGAAATTACAACGCTTAGACCAAGGTAATAAGTCTGTCGAGGAATATTACCAGGAGCTACAAATAGGCATGTTGCATTGTGAGGTAGATGAAGATGAGGAGGATAAAATGTCTCGTTTTTATGGGGGTTTAAGACGAGAAATTCAGGACATAGTTGATTATAAAGAATATACTTGCATTAATAGATTGTTTCATCTTGCTATGTTGGCTGAGAAAAAACTGCAGGGAAGACAGCAGATGCCAAGGAACAATTTTAGGAATACGACTACATCGAGGCCTTCCATGGGATACACCAAGACTTCGCCGAGCACCGCGTTTCGGTCTGCTGCCCCCTCCGCTGATAGGGCGCGTTCAGTAATACAGTCATCAACCAAACAAGCAACCGAGGTAAGTAAGTCGATTCAAGCGCCGACACCTGCAAAAAGCTCATCATCAATTGCTTCCACGGGACGAACAAGGGATATTCAATGTTTCAAGTGCAAAGGATTAGGGCATGTGCAACGAGATTGCTCTAACCAGCGGGTGCTGATTGCTACAGAAAATGGTGAGTACACTAGTGCAAGTGAAAATGAAGATGAACTGGTACTTGCCACTAACCAGGCAGGTAATGAAGAGGAAGAAGACCCGCCCAGCGATCATGAATTGGAACAAATAGGCACTGTCGACGCGAGCAAATATTTGAGTATTTTTGCACAACGAGTTTTGAGTGCTCAGATGGAGAAGGCGGAACAGAACCAACGCCACAACCTATTTCAATCAAGATTCGTTGTCAAAGAAAGAGCGTGCCGCGTTGTCATTGATAGCGGGAGTTGTAGCAACCTTGCTAGCTCCGATTTGGTTGAGAAGCTTAACTTGCCCACACAACCATACCCACATCCTTACTCCATCCAGTGGTTCAATTCTTGCGATAAGTTGAAGGTAAGTAAAACGGTAAGAATACAATTTTCGGTAGGGAATTACCATGACAGTGCAAGTTTCGATGTTGTGCCTATGCAAGCATGCTCTTTACTTTTAGGTAGGCCTTGGGAATATGATAAAGATGTTTTGCACCGTGGGAGAACTAACACATATACTTTCACCCACAATGGTAAGAAAATAGAATTGATACCAATGACCCCTGCTGAAATTTTAAAGGATGATGTAGCACGAGCTGATCATGCAAGAAAATTAAGTGAAACAAAATCTGAAAATCAACAAGTAGCTAAAGATATTTTTCCATCTAAAAAGGAGAAGATTGAGTCACTTGCGAGGAAAGACATAGTCAAATTGAAAGGTGCTTCCATGCTAGCTACTAGATCTGAAATTTCTGAATTAATTAACCATGAACCTGTTTGTTATGCTTTGATTTGTAAAGAGATTTTCTTTACACTTGACGATTTGATGACCTCCTTACCTCCTGTTATTGTTAAACTTTTACATGAGTTTTCTGACATGTTTCCCACTGAAGTGCTCTCGGGATTGCCACCTGTGAGAGGAATTGAGCATCTGATTGATTTGATTCCGGGAGCAATGTTGCCAAACCGTGCACCGTACAGGACCAACCCTGAAGAGACTAAGGAGATTCAGTGCCAAGTGCAAGCCCTGCTCGACAAAGGGTACGTACGTGAGAGTCTTAGTCCTTGTGCTGTTCTAGTTATTTTGGTACCTAAGAAGGATGGATCATGGCGCATGTGTGTTGACTGTAGAGCCATCAATAACATAACTATTCGGTATTGCCACCCTATTCCTCAATTAGATGATATGCTTGATGAATTAAGTGGCTCTGTTGTGTTTTTCAAAGTGGACTTGCGTAGTGGCTACCACCAAATAAGAATGAAATTGGGTGACGAATGGAAGACTGCGTTTAAAACTAAATTTGGCTTGTACGAGTGGTTAGTAATGCCTTTCGGTTTAACTAATGCACCTAGTACATTTATGCGAGTAATGAATGAGGTTTTACGCAATTTTATTGGACGATTTGTGGTAATATACTTTGATGACATATTGATTTACAGCAAGTCTATAGGTGAACACAAGGAACATCTACATGCTATTTTTATTGCTTTAAGAGATGCACGTTTATTTGGTAACCTTGAGAAGTGCACGTTCTGCACAGATCGAGTTTCTTTTCTTGGTTATGTTGTAACCCCACAGGGCGTTGAAGTTGATGAGACCAAGATAGAAGCAATCAAGAGTGGGCCGATTCCTAAAACGGTTACACAAGTGCGGAGTTTTCTAGGATTAGCTGGATTCTACCGACAGTTTGTGAAAGATTTCAGCACGATTGCCGCACCCATGAATGAGCTCACAAAGAAAGGTGTTCCTTTCCAATGGGAACAAATACATGAAGACGCTTTCAATCTGCTGAAAGAGAAGTTGACTCATGCACCACTGCACCAACTTTCTGACTTTGGTAAGGTTTTTGAACTCAAGTGTGATGCAAGTGGAATTGGAATTGGAGGAGTGTTGATACAAGAAGGTAAGCCGATCGCATATTTTAGTGAAAAGTTGTCAGGAACTAGTTTGAACTATTCTACTTATGATAAAGAATTATATGCATTAGTTCGGATATTAGAAACATGGCAACATTACCTATGGCCCAAGGTGTTTATTATACATTCAGACCATGAATCATTAAAACATATTAGAAGCCAGGCAAATCTGAATAAACGGCATGCTAAATGGGTAGAATTTATTGAATCATTAAGCATAAGAAAGGTAAATACAATGTAATTGCTGATGATTTATCTCGACGTTATACCATGTTGTCTCAGCTTGATTATAAAATCTTTGGCTTAGAAACGATAAAGGATTTATATGCCACTGATCTTGATTTTAAAGAAGCATTTGTACATTGTTGGGAAGGAAGGACTTGGAATAAATACACTCTGAACGATGGGTTATTATATCGCACTAACAAATTGTGTGTTCCGGTAAGCTCTGTTCGTCTTTTGTTTCTACAGGAGGCGCACAGAGGAGGATTAATGGGACACTTTGGAGTGAAGAAGACAGAAGATATGATGGCCACTCATTTCTTTTGGCCAAAAATGATATGAGATGTTGAGCGTTATGTTGCTCGATGCAACACCTGCAATAAAGCTAAGTCCCGCCTCAATCCACACGGTCTTTACATACCTCTACCTGTTCCTAGCGTTCCTTGGGAGGATATTTCTATGGAATTTGTTTTAGGATTACCTAGGACTAAAAAGGGGAGAGATAGTATATTTGTGGTTATGGATAGATTTTCTAAGATGGCTCATTTTATTCCTTGTCATAAGAGCGACGATGCTACAATAGTTGCTGCTTTGTTTTTAAGAGAAGTCGTTCGTCTTCATGGTGTGCCAAAGACGATTATTTCTGATCATGATACGAAGTTTTTAAGTCACTTCTAGAGAACATTATGGCAGAAATTGGGGATGAAACTACTGTTTTCTATCACTTGTCATCCCCAAACTGATGGACAAACTGAAGTAGTGAACCGCACATTGTCAACAATATTGCGAGCTATTTTGAAGACCAATTTGAAGATGTGGGAAGAGTGTCTACCTCATGTAGAGTTCACTTACAACCGTTCATTAAACTCTACCACAAAGATGAGTCCGTTCCAGGTGGTATATGGTTTTAACCCTCATGCTCCTATTGATTTATTACCTTTACCAACTTCTGAGAAAATGAATTTTAATGCTAAAACACGTGCTGAATTTATACTTAAATTACATCAAACAACTAAAGAACATATAGAACATATGAATGCAAAGTATCAAATTGCTAGTAATGATGGTAGGAAAGAAGTTATTTTTGAACTAGGTGATTTGGTATGGTTACATTTACGAAAAGGTAGGTTTCCTGATTTGCGTAAATCAAAAATTAATGCCTCGTGCTGCTGGTCCTTTTAAAGTGCTTGCAAAGGTAAATGATAATATATACAAGATTGAATTGCCTGCAGGTTATGGTGTGAGCAATATTTTTAATGTCGCCGACTTGAAACTCTACATTGGCGAAGAAATTGACGTTGAGTCGAGGACGACTCCAAATCAAGAAGGGGAGGATGATGAGGACATCACTGCTAAGGATACAACCACAATTGATTACCAAGGACCGATGACTCGTGCTTGAGTTCGTCAATTAAACTATCAGGTGAATTTGTTCCTTGTTACTCAAACAAATCCTTCTATGAATGGAATATACTAAGTTCGGGTTATGATTGTATTATACTTAGGAACATCGGAGAAGAGACCGTGGATCGGATAGCCGAGTGGACAAGGGAAGATCAAGACTATCGACTGGGCACTCGGGAGATGGCGTGTTCAAGCCGCCGACTGTGACGGTCGGGAAAACGCCGAGTCCGACTACCAACGCTGAGTCCAACTACCAGACTAGTCAGGAGTTGGACTACCAAACCAGTCGGAAGTCAAGACCAGTCAGGAGTTGGGCTCCAGATCAATTCAAGTTAGAGTCCTAATAGGTTAATCGAGTCAGTCTTAGGTTTAGGGTTTATTTTTGAGTCCTACAAGGATACGGCCCACGTTATAGATGGCATGTCACGTCTTGTAACCCTTATAAATAGATAGCCACCGTCATGGTTAGGACTTGGGTTTTGCTTAGATTATTCTGCCATTGCAGTTTCGTCGTAGATCGGTTTGTAGAACCTCAAACTTTGAGTTCTTCAGATTAATATCAGCAATCCAGATTGCGTTTGCCTTGTTCTTACAAAGTTCTTCGATTGTTTGTAGGATCAAAACCTTCGTGGTGAGGTCGACTACGTGAAAGCATGGTTGATAACGACTAGACGTGCGGGTGTAGCGATTGCAAGGTTACGATCGCTGATCGGAAGCCTTAAAACGTGAACGTCCACTCATCGCCTCAATCGAACCTATCGAAAGATTAGGCCACAAATCGCATCAAGTGCACATCATGTAGTGACATGTGTGCAACATAGAGGGATCACATGGAGCAGCGGCCGTGTGCAAAGGATATGTGTGCAACACAGAGGGATCACATGGAGCATCGTCCGGTACTCTGACAAGATGGACCCTGATGAGGACATCCCAGCTTATCATGTGTTGGAACATGAGGAGCATTAACCGTCTAACATAAGTGAACGTAATCATGGTCCACTTACACGGAGCCATGCCAATAAATTACAAGAATAGGTGAATTTATTCCTAACAGACTATGATTTCACCATATCTAAGGATGTTATACTACCTAATTGTTCTACATTGATGTTGCTTAGATTCACTCATAAAGAGGAGCAAGCCACAAACATGTGTTGATAAAGAGGTGAAAATGCTCAGAAAAATGGTCCAGTCGGGTATTACTTTTTTCTCTGCGGTGTTACTTTATGTACTGGTCTGGTCGTATGTTACTTTTCTATATGGTGTTACTTTACACCATATGTAACGGTCTGATCGTCTGTTACTTTTCGTCCACGATTTTACACCTCGTTGTTTGCTGACAAATCTTCCAACTTCCAAGAGATGGGCGATCCAACCTGTTATGATTCAATAGCCATAATGCATATGGTTGGAAATATAATCAAATCTACTTTCATCTCTAACAAACGGATCATCGTTTGGACTTTCCAATAAAAAGTTATGGCTATTTTAGTAAAGACTGCACAGAAGCTGAAAGGCTGCGCGAGGTTGTTCGGGATTTCTTCCTGAAGACATTTGAGCTACCAAACTTCTCAAAAATCTTAAGAGTCTTTTGATACCCAGCTAGGATGGTTGTTCCTAGTATAAATACTCCTCATTGTCCTTGCAAGAGGAAACTTTTTGATGAATTGATAAACCATATGGTATTACAGCCAAGCTGCCGAGTGTCTTACTCACACCTTTGTTCTTTCTTGTTCTACTTGGACTTGCGAAGAGATTCCTCTGGGATCCCCTACTTTGTGCTCTATGGTTTCTAGTATGGCTGCACCATTTTGTGTGGATTAGTTTTGGATTATAGTTCTGCGGTCGTTCAGAAATCGAGTCAAAGTCTTCATGGTTTCAGTGCCTCTCTCCCCATCGCTTGGTCACATCCATCCTTGGATAGGTATAAAGCTAGTTATCCCGCTGTTCACACCAAGTTATCTTCGGTTCTTCGACCTACTGTTATGAAGATCGGGCCACCCTCAAGGAGGTGTTGGGTTATGGGGAGGCTACGCTAGCGCTTAATTTCAAAAATTTACCCCGTTAGCCCAGAAACCATGCGTGTAATGGGATCATGGATTATTACCTCAAGCCACGAGGCATGCTCGAGAAGCGGAAGTAGAGTCGGTGAAGCGCGTCCTCGAGCTGCTCCTCACGTTTTCGTCCGTTCGTCGGTGATCCGGTGATGGAGACGACACGATCCGGTGATTTGGCAAACTCCATAGGAAGAAGATGAGCACCACTATTGAAGTAGTGCATCTACGGTATCTACACGTCCGGGAACAGGATCACCTCACGCCGGCGTGCTAGCACAACTCTCGAATTCCGAGGATAGATCGCTACATTCGAGGTAGCGCACAGAAAGGTGAAAGCTAGGGTTAGAAACCAGGAGCAACAGCAGCCTTTTCGTGCTAGCCCCTCCTCTCCTTATATTGTGCCCTCTCGTGGGCCATTAATCAGTATTAAAGCCCAACAGATCTAATTTGTTTATCTGGACCTAGAACTTCTGGTCCAAACCGGAACTTTCGGTTCATCTAGAAACCAGTTTTCAGGCAGCCTAGAACTTTCGGTCCAACCGAAACTTCTGGCTCCTCTAGAAACCAAAACTGGGCTAGCCCAGAACTTTCGGTCTAATTGGAACTTCCAGATGCACCAGCCTTGGAACATTCGGCTTCTAGCCAGAACTTCTGGTTCCTAAAATTCTCTTGGGCATATTTCCATCAGGAGGTTCCTTATCATTCCCTGGTGCGAACGGAGTACCATCAATGATAGTCATGGTACGTCGTAGGGTCATACTCGTCCTCTTTGTCACATTGGTTGTCCAACGCGCCGCCCCACTGCTCAACCCATGGCTCCATGCGAATCGGCCATGGGATGTTGGGATGGACTCCCTTCTACGTTTGCCTATAGCAAACAAGTTTAAAGTATGAGTTATAAGAAGACATGTACGACAAAGTAACAACAAACAAGTTGTACGTGACATACTATGTGTATGAAAAAAGTTACTATTCCTTTAAATAGATTGTCATTATAGATCAACGAATGCGTGATTTGTTCATGAGACTCATAATGTGACTATTTCTAAATGATTCCTGACCAGATATAAGTCATATATGGAATAGATATGACTTAGATCGGCATGTGTATTGATTGATGATCATGTCTCATGGGTATGGAGATTCCAACTCAATAATATGGATGTACGTTGGAGAACATATGTTGGATAGACCTACTATGAGATACTATTGAGATCGCATCTGTCATCAATAGGTCTCAGTAGTATTTATGTAAAGTCCTTAGACCTGAGATCATAATGGTTCCCAACATACGTAGTAGCTTACTTTAAGACTACTAAACGCTATTCTATAACTGGATAGTCATAAAAGTAGTCATCGAATCTGTTATAAAACATGTAGTGGGATGTGAGTGATCAAGATGGAATTTGCCCCTTCTTATAGGAGAGATATCTCTGGGCCCCTTGATGTAATAGATTGTGGAAGTGCATGGCCATGTCAATGTGATTAAAGAGTTAATCATAGGTTATAATCTAATACGGAGATCGAGAGAGGATATAGCTATTGATAGGATGGCACAAATCTCACCTTGTGCTCGATTGATGTCGTGAGGCAAAGGGACATGTACATATGGAACATTACAAGATTCAGCCGATATGATCTTTATGTATACTTGGGTTAATGTGCTTTACTAGAGGCCGCTATTAATAAAGTATTGGAAATGAGTTTCCATATATTAACCAAGCTATATGTGAACCTATAGGGTCACACACTTAATGGGTTGGAACATAGGATCCGAATATGATTTAAATTGGGCTCAATATAGATAGAGATCTAGACGGTTTGGATGGAGATCCGAACATATCGGATAGGGATCTGATTAGAGTCCTGGTTGGGCATGGTAAGGCCCAAGCTAGGACGTTTATATACACGAGGGTGAGGGGCTCGTGCATGATATGCCCTTTTGCATGCTAATCTGTTAGCCACCACGAAACCCTAGCCATCGCCTCACCCGAGCCCTACCATCTCGCCGACCACCCAGGTGCTAGTACACCATCAGCTGGCATTCCACCCTTGGATGTGTGGATACAGGTAGAGGCATTGCTATTCTGCTTCGCATGGGCATCGGCGTCGCTGATTGGATCTGTGGATGCCACCGACGAAGGCGTCACGCACCCCGGGCTCCTCGACAAACTCTACTGGAATCCCATTACCTCGGTAGCCTAGCTCATGAAATACTTTGAGGAGCATGCCTAATCTGAGGAAGGCAACCTCCACAGGAAGGGCACCTCCATCCCAGTGCTAGCCACCATAGTACGCACCTCTAGCCCCTTGAAGCCAGCTTATTCAGAACCAAGGGTCTATGAGCCCAAGAAGAATAAGAGGCACTTCAGAAATGAAGTGCTGACTATTGGTGGACCTCATCCTCCGACCTCCAACAAAACCAAGGACGAGAAAGGGGGAGTGGAGCAAGACCACCAAATGGTCCTCCTGCCTCAAATCAAGGTTTCTTTTGCAATGTCCATGGCATCAATCGAAGCCACAACACGGACTCCTACAAGACCATCCTGGCCTTGCAAGGGGACTACCTTGAGAGGACAGCCAGGCATGGGACCTTGGAGCACCCCATCAAAGCAGCCCCAACCATCCAAGCAGTAAGGTGCGTGGATCAAGCCAGGTCCTCGATTGAAAATATAATGCCACCACCCAAGGTGGAAAATGCTCTCAAGCCCACTAAAAGAATTGTGCTCCCCATTACCGGAGGGGGAGCCCTCGGGAGCATGTCCAAGAGGCAAAGGCATGAGTATGCTCGTGAAGTAGGCCACATTGGGACTTCAGCCTCTGCCTCCACTCCACTAGATTGGGTACATGTACCCATCACCTTCTCAGCCAAAGATGCTAGTGGCATTAATTTTTTGCACGTCGACTAATGCGCACGGGGGTGCCCAATCTTCTGTCAGGAGGGTAAACACGATTTGTGGAGATCTCGATGTTGATGGTCCGGCTTCAGTTCAGCAACAATCCAAAACCAGCAACCGCTACACCACCGCTCTGTTGGTTATCAACCACGCGTGAACGCGATTGACCTCACCAAGAAGGCTTATCCCTGCTTGCGAATCGAGAACACAAGCAAGAACGAGGTAGACGCAATCTAAAATTGCATATAATAGTGGAGGTATCTGAAGTTTGGGGTTGTACAAACCGATACACGGTGAAACTACAACAGCAGAATAATCTAAGTAAAACCCAACCCTAACATTGGCGGCGGGTGCCTATTTATAGGGTTCACAGGGCGTAGTTGCCTTCTATGACATGGGCCAGATCCCAAGGAAAAATGGGCCCGGGTATCTTCATTGAGAGATGGTCAGGAGTAGGCCGATTGTTGGTCGGGGTCGGTGTCGGGGTCAGCCAATAGGTCGATGTCGGGGTTCGAGTTGAGATCGGCCGATAGGTCGATGTCGGAGTCAGAGTCAGGGTCGGGATCGACCTATTGGTCGGTCTGCTCGGGCGTCCCGGCCGATATGTAGGAGTCAGAGTCGGGATTGGCCGATCGGTGGTCGGGATCGGCCGATTGGTCGATCTGCTCGAGCATCCCGGCCTATAGGTCCTTGTCCACTATTGGCTTGGCTTCACATTCCTCTTCATCAACCGATTGGTTGGTCTGTTCAAGCATTCTGGCCGATAGTCCCTTGTCATCTTTCCATGGTTCCTAAGGATCAAAATATCACCCATAAATAGCATTCCATCCCTATTCATATCAGTATGGATAGTAAGAAATGAATGCAACTCATAATGAAGCTTTCGGGCACGTGAGCGAGTGATTGGTCCTAGAATTATATAGTGAGGAATGTCTCTGTCATTATGGGCGATGTCCTCATCACCGACCGCCTCGTCATGACCGCTAACATCGCGGGCACCAAAGTACGATGGATTCTTATTGATGGAGGGAGCTCCACGGGCATCATCTTCATCAGTGCCTTTGACCAGCTATGCATTCCCCGAAGGCATCTTCTTCACACCGCAAGGCCCTTGCAAGGATGCAACAGCCCACCCCTTGAAGCTATCAGATAGACTGAGCTCTCGATCACCTTCGGTGAAGGTAACTTCAAGCGAATGGAGGAGATCACCTTCGACATTGTCAACTCTCCATATGCCTACAACACCATCTTGGGAAGAGACAATCTAAACCAATTCAGAGCTATGGCCCATCACAATTACCTATGCATGAAGGTACCCACCCAGGGAGGGGTATTTATAGTATAGGGTGCCTAAGGCCTAGCCCGAAGGGTCGAATACGACCATTCTGCATCCCTCGAAGCTCGTTTGGTGCACTTAGTCTAGCACCCCAAAGTGGGCGATTAGCCTGTCAGTGATAAGAGAAGACCAGCGATCAAGCCAGTGCTAGAGTAGAGTACCCACTCCAATTCGGAGGGGGCTTGAGTCCAGAAGAAGTAACTTTGCTAGAATGCACCATCTGAAGATTTTTAGATGTCTTTGCTTGGACAGATGATGAAATCCCTAGTGTAGACCGGAGTATCATCGAACACTATCTTTTGGTAAACCATCAAGCCAAGTCGGTGCGCCAAGGGCTTAAGAAATTATCAATAGAAAGGGCTAGCTTAGCTAAAGCCAAAGTTGAAAAACTACTTCTGGCAGCGATCATACGAGAAGTCAGCCACTCTGAATGGCTATCGTGATGGAAATATGCCCAAGAGAATTCTAGGGGAACTGGAAGTTCTAAATAGAAGCCGGAAGTTCTAGGTTCTGGAGCATCCAGAAGTTCCAGTTAGACCGGAAGTTCTAGGCCAGCCCCAGCTTCAGTTTCTGGAGGAGCCAGAAGTTCCGGTTGGACCAGAAGTTCTAGGCCTGCCTGAAAGTGAAATTTGGACGAGCCAGAAGTTTCAGATCAAAATAAATTCAATATAGAAGGTTATTTTCGAAAGTTTCGGTTAGGACCAGAAGTTTCAGGTCCAGATGAACAGATTAGATCTGTTGGGCTTTAATACTGATTAAAGGCCCATGAGAGGGCACTATATAAAGAGAGGTGGGGCTAGCACAAAATTGCTGCTGCTTGATGTTGGTTTAACCAAACCCTAGCCGCCACCTCTCTCCTAGCTACACCGGTTGTAGTGATCTCTCCCCTAATCTCCCATGTGGTACTAGCATACCGGCGAGAGCTGATCCTGTCCCTGTACATGTGGATATCGTAGAGGCACCGCTGCTACATCGGTGCTGATCTTCTCCCGTGGAGATCGCCGGATTACGTTGTATTCGCCACTGACGAACGGACAGAAACGTGAGGAGCAGCTCGAGGACATGCTTCATCGACTCTACTTCCACTGCCCGAGCGTGTCTCGAGGCTTGAGGTAATGATCCATGATCCCATTACACGCTTGGTTCCTAGGCTAACGAGGTAAATTTTTGAAATTAAGCGCTAGCGTAGCCTCCCCATAACCCAACAGTGGTATCAGAGCCTACGTGCGTAGTGTTCGATCTAGATCGATCACATATAGGTGATATGTGGTGGAAATAGATTGGATCTATTATTTTTTGTTGGATTTTCGGAAGTTTCGGGTGAGACCAAGAAGTTTCGGGCCGAAATAAACTTCGATACAGAATGTTATTTTCAGAAGTTCCGGTTGGACCGGAAGTTCTGGGTCCAGAAGTTTCGGTTAGACCAGAAATTCTGGACAAAAATAAATTCCGTACAGAAGGTTATTTTTGAAAGTTTTGGGTGTGACTCGGAAGTTCCGGGCCAATTTAAATCCGAGTCAGAAGGTTGATTTCAGAACTTCTAGCCCTAAGCCAGAAGTTTTGGGCCCTTCGACCGGAAGTTCTAGGCCTCTCAGCTGGAAGTTTCGGGCTTGGTTCAGTCATGTCTAGATTCCGCCTAACTTATTTTTGCAGGGAATGTTGTGACTGGTATGGCCTTGCAAATGTATGAGATGCATGAATGTAATTTTCATGGCCTATGTACCATGGTCTGGCATTAATACGAAGAAACCTCGACTAAATGATTTAAATCCTACCTATGTCTGACATTGTCGTTTGGGTCATATAAATGAGAAGCGCATGCAGAAGCTCCATAGAGATGGGCTTTTTGAGTCATTTGATTTTGAATCATTTGACACATGTGAGTCTTGTTTGCTTGGCAAGATGACTAAGACGACTTTCACTGGTCGAAGTGAGAGGGCAAATGAATGTTGGCCATTGTACATACTGATGTATGTGGACCAATGAGTTCTACAGCTAGAGGTGGATTCCAGTACTTCATTACTTTTACTGATGACTTTAGTAGATATGGTTACATCTACTTAATGAGGCATAAGTTAGAATTCTTTGAAAAGTTCAAGGAGTTCTAGAATGAGGTACAAAATCATACTGGCAAGACAATTAAATTTCTTTGATTGGATCATGGAGGTGAATATTTGAGCCATGAGTTTAATGATCATCTGAAGCAGTGTGGAATTGTTCCACAGCTGACTTCACCTGGCACGCCCCAATGGAACAGGGTGTCCGACTTGAGGAACCGAACTTTGTTAGACATGGTCCGGTCGATAATGAATCAAACTGATATTCCATTATCTTTCTGGGGATTCGCTTTAGAAACTGCTGCTTTCATACTAAACAGAGTTCTATCTAATTCTGTAGAGAGGACACCATATGAGATATGGACTGGGAAGCGTCCTAGGTTGTCTTTTCTAAAGATATGGGGTTGTGAGGCCTATGTAAAGCGTTTGACGTCTGATACGCTCACTCCCAAATCTGACAAATGCTTCTTTGTGGGGTATCCTAGGGAAACCAAAGGATATTACTTCTATAACCGGGAAGAGGGCAGAGTGTTTGTCGCCCGGAATGGTGTCTTTCTGGAGAAAGAGTTTCTCTCGAAAGGGGTTAGTGGGAGCACGGTGCAACTCGAAGAGGTTCGAGAACAACTAGAAAGTGTTCTAGCTCCTACTGAACTGCAACTCGACATGCAAAATGTTGCAGAGCGTGTTGTCGAGACACCAGCCCCACGTCGGTCGGAGAGGTTGAGTCGTGCACCCGAGCGGTTTGCGTTTTTAAGCACTAGGTAGCGTGACATATTATTGTTGGACAATGATGAACCTAAGACCTATTCGGAAGCGGTGATGGGACCAGACTCTGAGAAATGGCTTGAAGCCATTAGATTCGAGTTAGAATCCATGCGAGAGAATCAAGTTTGGAACTTGGTCGATCCACCTGATGGTGTAAAAACTATTGAGTGCAAATGGAT
Source organism: Zizania latifolia (assembly GCA_000418225.1). Classification (NCBI taxonomy): domain Eukaryota; kingdom Viridiplantae; phylum Streptophyta; class Magnoliopsida; order Poales; family Poaceae; genus Zizania; species Zizania latifolia. The sequence goes on along the minus strand of KE373113.1, from coordinate 26,486 downwards.
TTTTAAGAAAAAGATAGACGTTGATGGAAATGTTCACATCTATAAAGCATGATTGGTGGCAAAAGGTTTCAGGCAGATTCAAGGTATTGATTATGATGAAACGTTTTCGTCTGTCGCTATGCTAAAGTCTATCCAAATCATCCTAGCAATTGCTGCATTTTATGACTATGAGATATGGCAAATGGATGTCAAGACGACTTTTCTTAATAGAAACCTAAGTGAGGATGTGTACATCACATAACCTGAAGGTCTTGATGATCCAGAAAATGCTGAGAAAGTTTGCAAGCTACAAAGATCCATTTATGGGCTGAAGCAGGCTTCTCGGAGTGGAAACCTTCGTTTTGATAAGGTAGTCAAAGGGTTTGGCTTTATCAAGAACGAAGAAAAGCCTTGTGTTTACAAGAAGGCTAGTGTGAGCTCACTTGTGTTTCTAGTCTTATATGTAGATGACATATTGTTGATCAGAAATAATATTCCTATGCTAGATGCTGTCAAGTCTTCATTGAGAAAAAGTTTCTCAATGAAAGATCTTGGAGAGGTAGCATACATTTTGGGCATAAAGATCCAAGCACATACTGTGGCGCTATCACCTGATCCGTGAGATTATAGATAGAGGTGACGTGAAGATATGCAAGGTGCACACGGATTTGAACATTGCAGATCTATTGACGAAGCCTCTCTCATAGCCCAAGCATGAGGCCCACTTGAGCTCTATGGGTATTAGATACTTCCGTGTGTGAGTCGAGTCTATGTGAGAAGAAATTATTTTGTCTATGCTGATGTACATTTGGATAATTGGTTATCTTGTTCCTTGAATAAATGTCTTTTATATAGATGAGCAAGTACGTGACTTGTTTGTGAGACTCTTTATGTTATGATGTTATTCTAAATTATCCCTAATTTGAGATCATCATGTGGGACAGTGATGATTTATAGATTAGCACATATGTCTGATTGATGATCAAGTTTTATAGATCATAGACATAGAGATATCAAATCTGTGATGTGGACTCATGTTTGTAAACATGGAGTTGGATAGGCCCACTTTGAGATACTGCTGGGATTGTTATTTTAAAAGTGCCATTAGTTGTCATCTCAAATGGTCTACCTGTAGAATCCTTAGACCTAAGATCGTCATTGATTTCAGAATGTGTAGTGGCACACTTAGGGGCTTTCAAACGCTATTCCGTAACAGGGTAGTTATAAAGGTTGCTTTCGGGTGTGTTACGAAACATATCGTGGGATGTGAGCGGTCAAGATGAAATTTACCCCTTCTACATAACGGGAGAGACGTCTCTGGGCACCTCGAGATAGTCGGATTAGAAAGTGCATGGCCATTTCACTATGATCAAAGAGTTGATCATAATTGAATCCACTACTTAATCGAGTGAAGTGTCGAGCTATCAACAAGGGTGGCACGAATCTCGCCTTGAGCTTGACTGATGTCGTGTGGTAAAGGGATTGGTGTGTGAGTATATCAAGGTTCAGAAAATACGATTTTGATTTTGTATGCTCTCGGGGGTCAATATGTGCTGCTAGGTACCGCTATTGAGCGGAAATCTGGAAAGGGTTTCCGGATAGCGGCCGTTTGCATATGAACCTATCAAGTCGCACGCTTAAGGGGATTTTATTTTAAAGCTTGCAATAATTGGCTCATGTGCAAGTGTGAGATTGATGGAAATATGCTCAAGAAAATTCTGGGGGAACTAGAAGTTCTAGCTAGAAGCTGAAAGTTCCGAATTCTCGAGCATCCGGAAGTTCCGGTTAGACCGAAAGTTCTGGGCCAGCCCCAACTTCGATTTCTCAAGGAGCCGGAAGTTCCGGTTGGACCAAAATTTCTGGATCGAAATAAATTCAATACAGAAGGTTATTTTTGGAAGTTCTGGTTAGGACCGAAAGTTCTAGGTCCAGACGAACAGATTAGATCTGTTGGGCTTTAATACTGATTAAAGGCCCATGAGAGGGCACTATATAAAGATAGGTGAGGCAAGAACGAAATTGCTGCTGCTTGATGTTGGTTTGACCAAACCCTAGCCGCTGTAGGATCGAAACTAGCGACCAGTGGGGGGGGTGAATGGGCGCAACTAAAAACACAGCGGATAAACAAAAACTTCTGAAAACTTCCTCAAGCCCAAGTATCCGACTTGTAAGTGACTCAATGAGATTCAGCACAAGACTGTGCAATAATAGTCACACCGGGCAAGTCGATACAAAAACTCTACCAAAAACTCACTTGAACACAGCAACTGTAGATGAACTTAAGTATCAATCAGTATGCATCTATGAGGAGCACAAGCATTTTCATGTGAAAAAGAGACTCGCATAAAACACACTCATGCAAATGATCGAGTATCAGCACATATTTCTCAGAACTTCTCAGGCACATAAACAAGTACTAGACATGTACAAGAACACATGGATAAACTTTTG
>KE373113.1:0-13731 GCA_000418225.1 Zizania latifolia | reverse complement strand
CCGATCAGCACCACACCGGATCAACCCTCGCCGCTTCAGCTTCACGCACCCGGATTGGACCGGACGCCTCCGCGACCCGTCTGGCCGGCCGACGCCCGTCCGTGTACCTGAGTCGCACGACAGCTCCATCACGGTCGAGTCTTCTCATCCTCTTCTTCTCATCCTCAATCCATCGTCTTCTCTTCATCTCCCCGGTTGACAAGCACTCATCACCTCATGGTGGCTACCATGACTCCTCAGCTGCCACCTCTCTCCTAGCTACACTGGTTGTAGCGATCTCGCCCCTAATCTCCCATGCGGTACTAGCATACCGGTGAGAGGTGATCCCATCCCTGTACGTGTGAATACCGTAGAGGCAGCGCTGCTACATCGGTGCTAATCTTCTCTCGTGGACATCGCCAGATTACGTTGTCTTCGCCATCGACGAACGGAAGGAAACGTGAGGAGCAGCTTGAGGACGCGCTTCATCGGCTCTACTTCTGCTGCCTGAGCGTGTCTCGAGGCTTGAGGTAATGATCTATGACCCCATTACACGCATGGTTCTTGGGCTAACGGGGTAAATTTTTGAAATTAAGCGCTAACGTAGCCTGCCCATAACCCAACATATCAAACCCCATTTTTGTATAGAAAAAACATGAGCAAATGGTGTATGTTCATTGACTTTACATCATTAAATAAAGTATGCCCCCGTGACCCCTACCCACTGCCCCGCATCGACTAACTAGTGGACTACACCGCAGGTTCTGAACTACTAAGCTTCTTGGACGCATACTATGGATATCATCAGGTTTGGCTAAAGTGCGAAGATGACTACACCGCAGGGTGCTTCACCCGTCATTGACAAGCGGATCCTACTATTCAGATGCCAGTGTGCAGCCATATGGATAGCCACCTCAGCGTCTCCTATCACATGGACAGACACATTAGCAAAACCGCCGTCCCAAACCGCCCCGGGGGGTTATTTGTCCGGTCTAGATTAGTTCAAGGGTTAAAAACCTAGTTTTGTAGTTTAGAAAAAATTTAGTCTATAGGTATATACTTGGGGTTCTCTAGACTTTTTCCAAAGAAAAACCTCTATTTCAACCCGTAAGGCCCGTCAAGCCTATTAATGATTACATCTTGCTGATACCTTTCGCCTTCTCACCGGACACACCTGGTCTCGAGCAAAGGCGATCACCTTACCTCGGAAGTTGCTCCACCGGCCTCTTGCTCTTGCACCAATAGCCAATGAGCTCTCATAGTTCCCTTTGTTACTTCGCCTCTTCCTGTTTCTGTTCTTCCTATTCACAGCTACAATAGTCCTTTAGCTTTTGAAGGCCTTAGATCATCTTGTAGCCTATCCATGGTGAACTTTCCGACCAACCCTCAGCCTTTTGTCTTGCCTAGTTTCCCAATCAAAGATGGCATGATTCATCACAAGATCAGAAGCACTATATGTATTGTAGGCAATGTCATGAAGAAGAATGAGAGCGTACCTATCGCAGAATGCGATGATCCTCTGGATGAGCAGCAGAAAGTGGAGCTTCTCCATGACATCACATAATATCTTGAAAGTGAGGTACATAGCTTGGTCACACTGATTGTTCCCTTTAATGCACGACCTTGCTTAAAAAAAGAAGCTGAAGGAAATTATTGTAACTTTGGGGACCCTTAAATTTTGGGGCTCCTAAACAGTCACACCGATTGTTCCCCTATTGTACGACCTTGGTTCTAAACTCTTAACTAGCGTCACTAGGTTAGTAACAATTTTTTTAAACGTTGATGCATTTAGGCTTTAGTTTGTTTGGTTTAGTTTGTTCAACCAACTTCTTAGGCTCTTTTTGGACAGCTGAAAATAATTAGGATTATATCATAAATCCTGATTATTAGATAATCTAGCTGGTTGAAAGTCTACTGGTTGGATAATCTCCACTATTTGGCAAATATGATTATTGATACTGATTATCCTACTATACAAGTGAAAAGACTTGAATGCCCTTGGTTTCTTTGTATTCCTTTATATGACATACAATGAAAAAAAACATAAAAACAGTAGCTTGACAACTATTCCACATGACATGTATATAACACAATAACACATCCTTAGACATACTACTGACATGACCAGTGAATTGCAAACAAGATTGCTTTTTCGATCTCTTTTCTGCCAAAATTAACTGCAAGCTTTCAAGCCATCTTCTTCAGAGGTAATCCTAAAAATATACATCAAAATACGAAGAAAACAAGCATTTGATCATTGTATCAGTTAATAAAACTAGAATGAAGGCTCTGTTTATAGATTAAGTCTTACAGTGAACATGCTAGAAAAATATCATTTTCTATGGCACAAGTCCCTATCTTGTAAAATACCACTAATCTGTTGAATACTTGTACCGCAAGGAGAGCAAGTAGGGTAGCGAGCGATCTGACGGTGAGCGGCGGGCACAAGGACGGGGAGGCCGGCGAGCGTCAGGCTTGAGGAGGCGCAACAGACGCCGAGGGTGGCTAGGCGCAGCCAAGCATGGTGGGCACCAGGCATGGGCAGGCTAGTGCACTCCGAGAGGTTGAGGGGTGCTGCAGAGGGCGGTGGGTGGCGGTTGCGGGGAGGGAGGGGAGGCAGCGGCTACGGGGACGGAGTAGAGGTAGGCTTGATGGCGTGGGAGGTGGGCAGCCAGGCGCGTGATCTATAGCGATGACATTTTGCGATTAATTTTACCCAACTTTTGAGGGTAAAGTGCTAACTCTGCCCCGCATAATCTGTATAAGCTGTTGGCTACCCTCTTCTACTTCTCAGTTCAATTGATGATTACGATTATTTTATAAGTTGAGAATAATTTTTCCTGATAATCCGATTATTTTTCGAGCAGAAACTGAGAATAATCCGTCCCAAAGGAGACTTTAGTTATAAAGCTAAAAGCTGAACCAAATAAATATCAAATGAACTTATTTTTTTAACCTCAACATATTTTTATCAATATAAAGTGAAAGTTGTCTATTCACCATATTTTACAAATATATGTTTTACACTATCTGATCTCTTCGTCAATTTTTATGAACTTATTATATTCGTTGTTAACTGAGATATTAAATCGTCGTTTTCTATTGTTAAGTTTTATGGAATCGCTTTACCGTATATCCACAACTACTTTAACCAAATAATTTTATAATTTTTTCATACCTTATAGCTCATGAAAATATTTTCACTGCTTATAACAGTTTTTTTAAAATCTATATCTTAACCAAACAACCAAAGACACCTATAATTTATAACAGCTAGGAGATTTTGCTTTCGCTCAACTCGGTGGTGATCTTGTGTCAGAATTCTGCCATGTTTTAGCCTCAGTATGCATCCGTGTGTGTATGACACATAGACCCAATTATTAGACATCCCGGGATATATCGAAAGTGTAGACACCACTTAATACAGAAGACAAAAACTTGAATGGAAATACAGGCGTAGTGCTGTAGGGCGTCAACCTTCTCAACTAAAAGAAAAATGAAGGGAAAAAGAGAGGGGCACTGATTGCCTCTGACTAGATAGGCTTTGTTTATTTTGAAGAGATAAAAGATAGCAAACTGGAACACCAAAGAGCATCATCTTTTGAGGAGAAACACACGCCGCACTGCAAATTATGAATTGAATAAAGAGACACTCGCTGTCTCTGACTGAGTAGCCTTGTTATTTGCTACAAATATTCTAAGCACCACAGTAAATAATTAGGCAGCATACGTGGCAGGAAAAACACTGAACTTAGAATTGATCGTGTGTCGCGGTATGACCCACTAAAGTACAAAAGTGGCAGGGATATTTACGACGTCCCATCAAACGAAACGACTTTCTTTGGAGGACCAAAGCAAGTTGGACATCAACATGTCACACAAGTTGACGGAAAACAAGTAAGAAGGCGAAATTGTCAATCATTTAAAACGGATGCTGCACAGCAGCCAGAAACCAGAGCTAGAGTTCCTTCCAGTCATAGGCATCCCGATTTATTCTGGAAATAGTTTCATTCCGGAGAGTGAAAGCCACTGCAGGGAGACAAATCCCTTGTCAAATGTACACGTTGCCTTAGGCCTTTCATTAGTTCTTGGACATCGCCGCTCTGTCCTGCTGCCTGAGCCTCTTCCCTTCACGACAAAAGATAGTTCTGGAATTTCTCCTGAGAGAATTCAAGAAAAAAGTTTTACCTCCAATCAAGCGTTAAAAAAACTCATAAATATTGCATAGCTATTAGCTCCAACTTAAACAAAAAAACTGAAAGAAAACAGGAAACACATAATTGAATTGTGTAATCATTAGAAAGATGAGCATGATACAATCACAAATTTTCATCATTTAGTGGAGCTATATAAACCATGAACATAATCAATTGTAGCAGTTGTCAAAAAAAAAATTCAGTTTATTGTGAAGAAAAATACTGGCGCACACTCGGATTGGTTCTAGAAGGAACCCCAAGAACAGGTGGCTCAGTGGCTGTGGGCGACTTGGCATTAACAGGATTCTTACCGAGGGAAATCGACCAAGTTATGAACATATTTGCAGAATTCGGATATAGATAATGTGTAACCAAATTATGAACATGATAATTAAGCTGCTAGCTAGTCCAACATTAACCGTGTCTTTGGTTGCCTCTTTCGGAGAATGGTATCATCTTTTTTTCTGTTTAGTTGTCCGGACGGGTCTATCTCATAATTTTTATTTAGTTGAAAATATTCAGAAAATGGAATGAGTGTTAGTATTATGCCATAGAGGTAACATGGAGATTTTGTATGTGACATACTATATTTATAAAATAAAGTTATTTATTCCTTGAAATAGAAATTATCATTGTGGATCAATGAGTACGTGACTCATTCATGAGACTCGCAATGTAACTATTTCTAAATAATCTCTGATCAGTTATAAGTTATATGTATAATAAATATAACTAAGATTGGTATGTGTATTGATTGATGATTATGTCTCATGGATCGTGGGTATGGAGATACCAAATCAATAGTATGAACATATGTTGAATAGATCCACTATGAGACACTATTGAGATTCTATGTGTCATCAGTTGGTCTCAGTAGTATTTATGTAAAGTCCTTAGATTTGAGATCATCATGGTTCTCAACATACGTAGTAGCTTACTTTGAGTCTACCAAACGCTACTCCGTAACTAGGTAGTTATAAAAGTAGTCTTCGGGTATGCTGTGAAACATGTAGTGCGATGTGAGTGATCAAGATAGAATTTGTCCCTCCTTTTGAGACAGATATCTTTGAGCCCCTCGATGTAATGGATTATGAAAGTGCATGATCATGCCAACGTGATTAAGGAGTTAATCACAAGTTATAATCTAATGTAGAGATCGAGAGAGCGATTGAGCTATTGATAGGATTACACAAGTCTCACTTTGTGCTCCATCAATATCGTGAGACAAAGGGATTTATACATGAGAAACATTACAAGGTTCAGCCGATATGATCTTTACGTATACTTGGGTTAATATGCCTTACTAGAGGCCGCTATTAACGAAGTACTAGAAAGGAGTTTCCATACATTAACCAAGCTATATGCGAACCTACAGGATCACACACTATCAGGGATGTGACCCCAGGTACCCAATGATTAGGCTTATCAATTCGGACCAAGAGCAGGCCAACTCTAGCATTGCCGTCTGGTATGACCCATAGAGAGGGGTTCGGTTCCGATAAGGAAGGATGAGTCCTTATCGGGTGACTGGACTCCAGATATAGTATGAAGAGATATGTTTATACCAGAATCTTTGTAATTAGGGATTTAGTACCCAAGTTCGGTAGGCAATCCTAGGTCAACTCGGGATAGAGTCTTGGATTATTGGGCTCGCCTCCTGAGTATATAAAGGAGACGAGGCACCCCTAGAGAACAAGCTTTTAGCATCCAAGCACAAGTTAATCATCTTACGTCTTATCGTAAGCTCCACCATCATATTATACCCTAAAACACTAGACGTAAGATTATTATCCTCTGGTATACTCGAACCAGAATAAATTTTGGTTCTTGTGTTCTAGAGTCGACCATCGGGTTTGAAGGCGCTGTGCTTCCCTTATACATATCTATTCACCACCTCGGTTACCCCCTTGGGTGGACTGCTCGGTGATTCACTGACAGTGGGCACGCTAGGTAAGGGATCGTGTCGCTTTCGCTAGGATCCGATGGCATCTACTTCGAATTTCCTTGCGCCAGCCGGCTTCGTATTTTTGTTCGGGAGTTTGGCGTTCATCAAGGATTCAATGGGATGGCTTGTTCTATCGAGCCCATCATTGAGCGCTACTCACGGATCATCCAAGTGAAAGAATCTAGTCTTTCCTTCGGTCCTCGAACAAGGCAGTCATCCAAACCATACCCAGAGCCCGGTCGGCCCCGAGCACTAGATTATATTCTCTAGTGAGAAGGGTCAAACAGTCTGGCGCCAGTGGATAGAGGCTGGGACAGTCAGCGGGCTCAAGGCTGGTCGATGAATAGACATCCCTCGATTCTCGGCTAACCTCATCATGTTGGCCAAGGGAGTGGCATCCACGACTAGTAGCTAGTGGCGCCAATGTGCCAAAGGTAATGAGATCGGACAAGACGATGGGGTCCACTGAAACCTCAAGGATGAATTTATTTTAGAGTTCGACAGTGAGAAAGTTTTAAAACTCTGGCCGCCAATTTAGTGGCAATCAAGAGGGCTCTTAGCTCTCTTCCCAAGACACTGGAACTATGACGAGCAAAAGCCTTGGCCCAGGTGGCAGCGACACAAATGAATGCCCCAGCCCCGGTTCTAGCCCGACTACCGACTCCTTCCCTACAAGACAAGGAGAACGATAATCTGGGTCGGTACCAGCCGTCGCATGACCGAACTCCACCAGTCAACGGTCCGCGCGACCCCCAGGAAGATAGAACAGGATACATTCCAAGATCTGCAGGTGGGCGGATGATCTAGACTACATTGAAGACAGCGGCAGTAGTATTGGCAGCAGCACTTACAATGCTGACTCCTAAGCAGAAGAAGCAGAAGCCGAGATGGTAACGATGGCTTTCCCACGTTCATAAGTCAATTGAGACAAGTAGGATGACCAAGGTTATTCTGTCCGATGGGGATCGAGCCTTATGACAGCAAGACGGATCCCTCACAGTGGCTATGGCTCTACTACATGGCCATCCATGCAGCCGACGATGACAAAAGAGTAATAGCTAATTACCTACCGGTTAAGCTCTCTTTGTCTGCCAACAACTGGCTCTCCAACTTGCCCAAGAACTCTATCAACTCCTGGGCGCAACTTCGCTTGGCTTTTATCTATAATTACCAGGGAACCTAGTAGAAACCTGGGACTTGATATGACCTGCAGCAACTATGATAGAAAGAGGACGGGTCATTTCAGAGCTATATCCAAAGGTTCTAAGAAAAAAGGACCTCCATCATGGACTTCGAGGAGCAGGACATTATTAACTATTTCATCAAAACCCTAGACCACACTTCAGAGTTGCACAGGGCCCTCATAAAAAAGAAGCCAAAGACTATAGCATGGATGATCTCGATCGCAAAGAGCTACGCCGATAGTGAAGACGCTCGAAGGAAAAAGATAGAGCATTCACGCCACGAGAGTCGGTCTCGCTGAACCATGGACGACCGCCCTCGATCCCCTCAACGAGAAGACGATCGATCGAGATCCTCTCGAGGTAGGCAAGATCAGAAAAGAAAGACAGAAAGAACAGTAGCGGTGGCCTATAGTTCGAGACGCCAAGAAGATGAAGCCATGCGGGAAGAAATGGACAAGCCCTGCCCGTTCCATACTAAGGGCAATCATACCATGCGTAAGTGCTATTCCTTGCGTGATGCACTGGTCAAGGAGTCTCGAAACAAACCCCACGAAAGCAAGCAATGCCGGGACGACGACGATGCCCCGTGAAAAGATAATTGACCCAGGCCAACAATGATTTCTAGGAGCATCACAAGATGGTTAACATCATCTTCGGAGGTCTCTCATCAGTTGAGACCAAGCGGCAGCAGAAGATCTTGGATCGGCAGATCAACGCTGCCGGGTTCGAGGAGGTTAAACAACTACGATGGTCAAAACTTCTGATCACCTTTACCCGGGACGACCAGTGGACCAATGTCCCAAAGACCGGGCGATGGCCGTTAGTCGTCAACCTGGTAATATTCAAAGTACGAATGAGGTGAGTATTGGTTGATGGGGGGAGCGGGTTGGACATCCTTTTTTGCCAATCCCTCGTTGACCTCGATATATCAGTCGGCAGCCTCCGAAAAGAGGACAACTTTCCATTCTACGGCATCATACCAGGGTAAGGCTCGGTACCTCCTGGGTCGATCACCTTGCCAGTCATGTTCGGCTCTCGGGATAATTACAAGAACAAGCATGTAACCTTCTGGGTCACAGAGTATGGTATCCCGTTCCATGCCATCCTCAGAAGACCTTCCATCGCCAAATTCATGGCCATTGGGCACTATCCGTACCAGGTACTCAAGCTACTAGGTCCTAACAGAGTCATCACTATGTGAGGAAATGTCAGCACTTCTCGCACATGTGAGAAGGACATTCTCGCCCTGGCTGATGCCATCGACCTATTGACTCGCATGGAGGAAACCCTCAGACAAGTTCGGGCAGATCCCTTGGAACCCTTAGAGATACCAGCTAAAGCACCGTCTTTCTAGAGGATCTCCACTGCGCCCTCGAGCACTAAGAGGATCATCCTCTCTAAGGCCGACCCATCAAAGACAGCGACAATCGGGGCAGGACTTGACCCTAAATAAGAAATCATGCTCGTCAGCTTCCTGTGCTCTAACATGGACATCTTCGCATGAAAACCCTCTAACATGCTTAGGGTTCCTTGGGAGCTGATCGAACATAAACTCTATGTTTACCTGACCGCCAAACCAATAAAACAGAAGCTGCGGAGGTTTTTACAGGATAGAAAAGAGGTGATCAAGGCCGAGATCACCCGCCTCCTAGCAGTAGGATTCATGCATGAAGTCAACAACCCAAAGTGACTCAGCAACCCAATCTTGGTAAAAAAGAAGATGGGTCAATGGCGAATGTACGTCGACTACATCGATCTAAACAAGCACTGCCCAAAGGATCCCTTCAGACTACCATGGATAGATCAAGTCATTGACTCAATAGCAGGATGCTCTCTCCTATGTTTCCTCAACTGCTACTTTGGGTATCATTAGATCGGGCTCAAGGAAGAAGACTAGGAGAAAACATCTTTTATCACGTACCAGTGGGCCATCTAGTGGTGTCTCTTAGATTAAATCAGCCACAACGTCGAAGCCTAAGTTTACGACGTGGTCATAAAGTTCAAAGAAGAAGATGACGTCATCAACGACATTGCCAAGACATTCAAGAACCTATGAAAGTTCCGATGGAAACTCAACCCTGATAAATGTGTCTTCGGGGTACCATCTAGGCAACTAGTTGGATTCATCATCAGCAACCGGGGTATCGAGGCCAACCCAGACAAGATAGCTACAATAAGGAAGATGGAGAAACCCAATAATGCCAAAAAAGTTTAGAAACTCACAGGTTGCATGACAGCTCTCGGGAGATTCATCTCTCAGCTTGGAGAAAGGGGAGCTCATTTGTTTAAATTGTTGAAGAAAGAGAAAAACTTCCAATGGACGGCCGAGGCCGACAAGGCATTTTTGGCATTAAAGAAATTCTTGACCTTACCTCCGATCCTTGTAGCTCCAAACCTAGAGAAGGTCCTTCTCCTCTATATCGCCGCCACAACCAATGTCGTTAGCACAACTGTGGTAGTCGAGCGGCCCGAGGAGGGACATGTTTTCCCGGTCTAAAGCCCGGTATACTTCATATCAGAAGTCATCGACCTATCAAAAGCAAGGTATCCGCAAGTACAGAAGCTCCTTTACACTGTCTTGCTCACTGCCCGAAAGTTGAAGCATTACTTCTAAGCCCACAAAATCATGGTAGTCACAGAATACCCTCTGGGCAATATACTCCACATTCAGGCCATGACCGGGCGAATCATAAAATGGGCTGTCAAGCTAGGAGAGTATACAGTGGAGTTCTGATCCTGCACTGCAATTAAATCATAGTGGACCGATATCCATCTACCCCCAAGCCAAGGGGAAAAGGAGTGTTGGACGATGTACTTAGATGTACTTCGGCCGTGTTGTCGGATGCCTTGAATAGTAGCTACAGTACGTAACATAATTCTTCCCCATCTATGCTTAGGGAGCCATATTTGAGACTCAATATTTGAGTTTGTATTTTTTATGGAACAGTTTCTGTCTAGATGTGCATAATAAGAAAACATCTCAAAACTCATCTCCATAGTTGAGACTCAATATTCATCTTTAAATGATTTAATAGTGTGCTAACCTATAAAGTCTCAAACAACATCTTCAACCTATAAAGCGTCTCACACAACGTCTCTGTTTCAATTATAGTTCTAAAAAGAGAGTCGACTTTTAGAATGTCTCAAGTGAAACGTCTTAATACATTGGTTTTGTTGTAGTGAGCTTGAGTTAAATATGCTTACACATGTTCTAGCTGTATTTATTTCACCATAATAGTGCTTTTAGTTTTAGTACTAGCAGTTCTATCGCTCGTGCAATGTCGAAACAATCAAATTTGAATAAAAAAAGAAAAAGAAAGTGTGCAAAAGCACAGAAAGTTCAAAAAGAAAAGAAAGTGTGGAAAAGCATAGAAAGTTCTGCATTCATGAAAAAATATTTTGCCTAGGTCATCTCACGAGACTGCTTATCATTGTACTTTGATATTAACTTAGAGATAATCATAGATGACCAGACCATTGAAATAGGGACCGCTTATGTGTGCAAGAACCTCATAATAGGTCGTGTGACCGAAGCTCGGATGGCATCATCTGTCTATGGACAATGATCGCTGTGCTGAGATAGGCACCTGTGAAAATTTCATACAAAAGTTGCATATATCAAATCTAAAATTTTCAATAACTATGAATTGCACTTTTAAGAATACTAAGTGTTGTTTTGGTTTTGTGGACGTGGCTGAATTATGTTTAAGGTATTTCTCTTGAATTGGTCTGAATGAAAGCTAACATGTTAAATCTTCATTGCAAAAAAGTTTCTCAATGAAAGATCTTGGAGAGACAGCATACATATTGGGCATAAAGATCTATAGAGATAGATCGAGAAGATGAGTGTGATCCTGTATGCTTCCGCAATCGGGTCCATCATGTATGCCATGCTTTGTACACGCTCAGATGTCTCCTATGCTCTAAGTGTGACGAGCAGATATCAATGGGCGATAGTAAAGAGTTATCCTCAAGTACTTGAGAAGAACTAAGAATATATTCCTAGTCTACGAAGGTGCGGAGGAGCTCATTGTAAATGGTTACTCCGACGCTAGCTTCCAAACCGATAAGGATGATTCGAGATCATAATATGGATTTGTGTTCTGCCTTATTGGAGGCGCAGTGAGTTGAAAAAGTTCCAAGCAAGAAACGGTTGTAGATTCAACAACGGAGGTCGAGTACATAGCAGCTTCTGAAGCTATGAAAGAGGTTGTTTGGATCAGCAAATTTGTTTCTAAGTTGGGTGTTGTCCCTAGTGCGTCCAGTCCAGTGAACCTCTATTGTGATAATAGTGGTGCCATTGTGCAAGCCAAGAAGCCTAGGTCGCACCAGAAGTCGAAGCACATACTGCGGTGCTATCACCTCATCCGAGAGATCATAAATAGAGATGATGTAAAGACATGCAAGGTGCACACGGATTCGAACATTACCGATCCATTGATGAAACCTCTCTCGCAGCTCAAGCATGAGGCGCACTTGAGCTCTATGGGTATTAGATACTTGTGTGATAGAGTCTAGTGTATGTGAGAGAAGGAGCCTTGTCTATACTGATGTATTTTAGATAATTGGTTATCTTGTTCCTTGAATAACTATCATTTACATTGATCAGCAAGTATATGACTTGTTTGTGAGACTCTTTATTTTATCGTGATGTTATTCTAAACAATCCCTAATCTCATATCATCATGTGGGACATTGATGATTTATAGATTAGCACATCTGACTGATTGATGATCATGTTTCACGGATCATAGATATGGAGATATCAAATCAGTGATGTGGACATGTGTTAGAGAACATGGTGTTGGATAGACCCACCTTGAGATACTGCTAGGATTGTTATTCTTGATGTGCCATCAGTTGTCATCTTAAATAATGTACCTGCAGAATCCTTTGACCTGAGATCGTAATTGATTCCAGAATGTGTAGTAACACACTTAGAGGCTTCCAAACGCTATTCCATAACTGGGTAGTTATAAAGGTTGCTTTTGGGTATGTTATGAAATATGTCTTGGGATGTGAGTGATCAAGATGAAATTTACCCCTCCTAAATAACGGGAGAAACGTCTCTAGGCCCTCGAGATAGTTAGATTAGGAAAGTACATGGTCATGCCACTATGATTAAAGAGTTAATCATGATTAATCCACTACTTGATCGAGTGAAGTGTTGAGATATCACAAGGGTGGCACGAATCTCGTCTTGAGCTTGACTGATGTCATGTGGTAAAGGGATTGGTGTGTGAGTATATCAAGGTTCAGTTGATCTGATCTTTTGCATGCATTCGGGGGTCAGTATGTACTGCTAGGTACCGCTATTGACTAGCGATCCAAAAAAGGTTTCCGGGTAGCGGCCGTTTACATATGAACCTATCGGGTCACATGCTTAAGGGGATGAGATTTAAAGCTTACAAGTATTGTCACTGGTGCAAGTGGGAGATTGATGGTAATATGCCCTATAGACAAGTTCTTGAGGAACCGAAAGTTCTGGTTAGGCCGGAACTTTTGGACCTGCTCTGGTAGTAAGTTCTAGACGAACCAGAAGTTCTGGTTAGACCGGAAGTTTTGGGCATGCTCTGGCAGCGAGTTCTGGATGAATCGGAAGTTTCGGTTGGACCGAAAGTTCTGGTCCTGCTCTAGAGGCGAATTCTAGACGAATCGGAAGTTCCGGGCTTCAGCCGAAACTTTTAGGCCGAAATAAATTCGATACAGAATGTTATTTTTGGAAGTTTCGGTTGGACCGAATGTTCTGGGTTCAGAAGTTCCGGTTGGACCAGAACTTCGGGATCGAAATAAATTCGATATAGAATATTATTTTTGGAAGTTTCGGGCCTCGGCCGGAACATCTGGGTGTAGGACCGAGACTAGCGACCAGAGGGGGGGTGAATGGGCGCAAAATAAAAATAACACAGCGAATAAACAAAAAGAAATCTTTCAACCTCTTGTATCGAACTTGCGAGTGAATTCAAGATGCTCAGCACAAGGCTGTGCTAATATATTCGCTCAAGGCAAGTCGACACACACTCCACCAAAAAGAACTCTCAGAAATAGATTGTCCAAGGAAAAGACAAGTATCCATCAAAACGCATTCATAAGTGCAATATACGTTCTACAGAAAAAGACACGTAAAAATGCACTCATGTGCACAAGATCAAACACTTGGCGTTCAACCTCATGGACATACCATCGAGCACATGGCATGCACACAGTGAAACAGCACAGTTCAGCCTCATTAACATTCCATTGAACACATGGCATGCACACATAAAAAGAGCACAGTTCAGCCTCATAAATATTCCATCGAACACATTGCATGCATACAGAAAAACAGCACAGGCATTATATCGAACACTTGGTGTGCATACAAGGATGGGTAGAGAGGCTATACAAAGATCTCGTCGGAGAAGATTGCTGCTGTGCCGAGTGTGTC
>KE373112.1:1107387-1124834 GCA_000418225.1 Zizania latifolia | reverse complement strand
TATATTCTGTAGTGAGTTTTCATTTCATGATGGAAGAATCAGATAAAGATAGACAGTACTTTACTATATAAGTTAGCACTTGTTAAACTTCGGTACGATAATGATCTTATTCATCTCCTTTGATTAGTTAGTATATTTTCACATCCAAAGCTTTCATAGATAACTCTGGTGACGTAGTTTATTATATTGGGTGCAAACCAAATGACAAGTGTAAAAGTCTGTTCACCTTTGGAGATGATAAAGGCATTATAATTGCATTGATATTGACATCCAGGAAAGTATCCATCTGGGAATTTCTTTGGCTCCAGTGACTGCTTTACTTTATCTTATCCTCTAAAATGCATGAAAGTTTAGGTATATGTCATTTGACTTTAAGTTCTGAGGTAATACTATGGTTCGTCATTCTTTAACAGGGCAAAATTGTGTAGTTTTGTGGCATGTGAAGTCAGCCTACCAGCTTGTTGTCTTCTCCCCTAAGGAAAAACACGCCGTGCACTTATCCTCTTCATAATGAACAGATGCATGACATGCACGTCCTACATATGGAGGCCGTATAATTTCGAAAGGACATTCAATATTCTAGTTCAAATGTGATCCAGAGAATTGATTTTAGATTGAGGGGAAATGCACACATGTTTCTATCACACTGCAGGTGATATGCGTTGTACCTACAAGTTCAACTTGGCACTTTGTGACTAGCAGGTTGGAAAATTCAATGCATCTACAAAATAAGCTAACAAGTATTAAAGTTTCTGTGCTTCTGGGAGGATAATTACTGACATGAAAGTTGTTGCATGGCTTTTTGCAAATTGATTATATGTACTCATTCTTTGAGTTAGTGTGATGCTATCTTTTATTCCCTGAGGTGGTAGTGATGTCAAATTGTCAATTTGCCAGTCACCTAACATTGTCTGTCCAATCATCAGATGTAAAATTATCTGTTCTTTCATTATCATTTGCTTGCTTGGTAACTCATGGTGGATAATCATGCCAAATGTGCCATAGCATTTGCCTTAAGCTAGCATTAGATATGTTATTATTATTAAGCACATCAATCATGTAATCTCTTGCTAGTGCTTGTTTGATCAATATTTCAATCAAGATATATTTTTTTAATATCAAAACACAGTGATACTCTGCTCCAAACAGTTGGTAGCTGATTTGGATGTACTGCAATATTTATGTGAAGCTACTATGTTTTTTTCTTAGGTCAAGGTCATGTTTTGTTTTATAGTCAAAGGCACACATGCAATCTAAGAAACATTGGCGTGTGTGGATGTGTGTTTGTAAGGGTTTTCCTACCCTTTTCTTTTTCTTTATATAATGATACACAGCTCTCTTGCGTGTTCAAGAAAAAAACTATGTTTTTGTCTTCTTTTGTTTCCTTTCTATATAGAAATGTCCTACTTCTATACTGAATTTTTAGAAGGCATCAATCATCCTATTGTGCTGGTTTTGAGTTTAGACGAATGATGGAAATATTTTCGTCACACGTTACTTTCTTCTTCTGGGTATTTTTGTTGATACTTGATAAGCATACTTTTTGGGCAAATTTCATTTCCAGCCTGGTCCATAAACCTTAAATAATCATAGCTAGAAACATAAACCAACATTAAACCTGTTCAGTATGCATTTCCTGTTATAAAAATGAAAAAGGTGTTTCCAATATAGTACTTGGTCAGGTAGGATAAGTGTGCATTCAGTAGTTCACATTGGGTTTTTCGTCATCGATGAGGATTGCTTAGGGCACTTACCAAATGCTTTCAAGTGTTTGGTCAGATGTCCATATCAAGAACGTAGCAGATGCTGCCATTATGCACTAAAGACACCCATTAACTGGTGAGTATCAATATCAATGGAATCAGATCCTCTGACTTCCAGTTGAACAGGTGCGAAGTGCCTTTCGTCGTCTGCTCCATCTGATCAGAAATCAGACGTCCAATAACTAGGTCAGTGATAGACAAGTTTTGTTTTTTACTTTTTTGTTATTATCTTTCAAGAGAGACTGAATTTCTCGTCATCTCGATTCATGACAATTTTGTGTTGTTTGCATGTCACAGCAGAGGATGTGAACCCGAATGGGCATGCTTGTGCTGCCATTCCTGGAATTTCACTTAGTTGGGTCACATCGGAGCCGATATGATGCCTGTTTCATGCCAGTGCGTGTTTGAAGTGGCATACGGTTTGAGCCAATTATGCATGGGAACATGTTCAGGTGTCGATCTTAGGTCAAAGAAAAGGTTTTCTGTCTTGGCTAAGCATCCACCAGTGTCGTTGTAATCACTCTGAACAGATCCAATGCAATGTGATCTGCATCAGAGTGTGAGGGAGACATTGATAGCTGCAGCTTCAAGCCTTCAACCATGCATCTATTGGTTTCCAGATTTTACTAAGCTGAGGAGATGGGACCATTCGTACTCAGCATGCATGAGCAAAGCTGCAAAAGGCTAGTGCGCTGCTTTGCTTACGTGTTGATATGAGTTTTGTCAAGTGTGGTATGTGGAGCTCTGTGACCTAGGCTAAGGTCTGCTAGCACACATGATAGAGTCATAGGAAGGAATAAAATAGAAATGAAACCTAGGAACATGCAAATTCATGTGGCATCTCCATGTCAGGGAGAAACAAATGGCACATTAGCCCTTAAAGACTGCTTGCAGATCAGAGTCTACTGTGTGTTGATCTTTGGGAGCTCCATGTAGAACCAGCTCTAGATATATCCCTTCAGGAAAAGTTCCCCATGACATTATTATTTTGTGAAAAAGGACCTTTTTGTGGTGTGTGATGGATAAACAAACATGCTTGCACGATCATGCTGGTGGATTGGTTAGATCATGGGTGGTGGATCAGCAAGAGTGGGTGTACGATTGATATCTTTGTTTTGTGTCTTGATGAGGAATATTTTCTGCTTGATCATTGAAGTGGTTTTGTTGAATGATGCTGTGCCCCTAGTGTCCTAGTAATCTGCACTTATTGTAAAAGCCACTTTTCTGTGTTGGGTTTATGCTAGATGCAATCCATGATGTCTATGATGAGTTCCACATTGCTTTTGGCTGGCCAATTAGGAGTAGTTTGGTTGTGGAGTACCTCCAGTTACTACTTAACTACTTAAGTGCCTGGAGCTGTATGGAGCTGTATGCTTGTATACTACTTAGGGTCTGTTTGGTAGGGTTCCGGCTCTAGCTTCTTTGCCTCATGGAGCCGGAGCCGAGCCAAACACGCCTGTTAGGATGCGGATCTAGACCAGAGCGCTTCAAAATAATGCACTGTGGCACTGGAGCAGGGTTGGTCCGACTTCAGCTGCTTCACTCTAGAGAAGTCTGTAAAATTACCCGTAGTTGCTATCGGAGGAAATTACCCGCACTGCCATCGGGGGAAAATCATACCAACGCGAGAGAGACGAGCGGCGAGACGAGCGTGAGGCCAGCGCGAGGCCAGCGACGTCCGGGTGGCGCGCAGCGAGCGCGCGGCTAGGCGACGAGGGCACGGCCAGATTCGACTGTGAGAGCGTGGCGACAGCGGCTGTGCACTCGACGGCGGTAGATCCGGCGACGGTGGACGCGGTGGCGGCAGATCCGACGACGGCGAACGCGGCAGCGGTAGTACAAGCATCAATCTATTGGAGGATTATGTGTTTTCTAATCCTATGTTTTATTTCTGTATTTATATGTTTTATTTTCCTATATTTTCTATTCGTGTGTTTTGTTCAAAATTTAAGAAAAAATTCAATGAGAATTCCTTGTCTACTCTTCATCCCAAACACACTGCCGTAGGTGGATAAAAGGCAAAAAAAATCATTCATTTAAGAAAAGGCTATGTTACTATTGATTTGTGCTGCCTGTGAAATTACTCATGTGAAATGTTGGGTACAGAGATTTCATAATACATCTATTAATCAGCATAATACACAGGGAAAATATTGTCTATTTATCCTCTATCTCTCTATTCCAGGATTTTGGGAGCAGCTCAGCCCAACCAAACACTTTTGACCTACTCCAGATCACACATGGATCCATAGCTTCGATCTGGATTTCAGGATCTGAAGCTCTACCAAACAGGCCCTTAGTGCTTCATTGTCGTAGCTCCAACTCTTATAATAAAATAAAGTGGTTTAATTTTTTTAATCTAAAATAAAAATTAGATAGATAAACTAAATATTTTTAATCCACCCACATCTCTAGATGTAGGCTTTTATTACTAAGGAATTGGTGGGTATAGCTCTAACTTCAAGATCCATATTAGATCTTGATTTTGTACGATAAAATAAAGTAATTTAAATTTTTATTTTTAGTTCAAAATGAAAAATAGATAGCTTAACTAAATATTCTTAATTCAGCTAAAGCTCTAGATCTCTAAAAAATCTCTTAGATCCGAAGCTGCGCTAAACCGGACCTAATATGCTGTAGAGGTATCTAAAACTACACAGTATACTATATATATGTTGTAAATTCTCTAAATTTATACATGCTCTCTAAAATAACTGATAATGTCCCATCACTACTTCAAGAAAGTAGGTTTTAAAATTTAAATTTAGATGCAGATTTTTAGGGGAAGAAGAAATGAGCTAGTTTCAATACAACAAACTAGCATGAATGGTGAGAGGGGCACCAAAGTACAGATAAGAGATGAGTCAGGAATCATGATAGCTACAGTCCCAACCTTGCTTTCTGATAACTACAGATCCATTGGAGGCACTCAGAAGAATGCAGCCAGAATAAATTCAAGCTGGACAGCTCAACTGTGATGTTACTGTCAAGATAGATATTGCCTCTTGGAGCCCTAGCTTTCTGAACCTCTAGAGCAAACTGTGCCCATCTTTTTGACCAACTTTTTTGCTTGACATATACAGAGCCTCCTCTGCCATTTCATGCTAATCTTTCTATACACTTTGTAGAATGGAGTGAACTGTTCATTCCACTCCCTGCATCTGCTGGAGCTCTCCTAGATCTCACCTGATGTCGTCGAAGAATCCGTATGAATTTCCTGAACACCTTGGGTATAAAATTTCATACTTGGTAGAAGCATATCGGATTTAGAACGCATGAATTTCACATGAAGCTTGCGCAAAGCAAAAAATTCCTACAAAATCTAAATATATGCTCCTATACATATGTTTCAAATAGATCATATGGATAAATATTTACAATGAACTTCAGAAAAGAGATTAAATAAGTATTTTCCCTTTGACTATCAAAAACGAGCCGAGCTCAGCTCGGCAAAGCTCAGCTGTGAGCGAGCCGAGACTTGGCTTGTTTAACAAGAGCCACGAGCGAGCTCAGCTCAGCTCATAAACCAACCTTACCCCTCAAGGATTAGGTACTGTACAGACTGGAGTGGACAATGATGATGCCTGCAAATGCAAGCCCCAATTCTATTGCTGCTGGGCTCCACCATAGATGAGGCATGCATTGTGCCTCTTCAACCCGGCAAGGCGTGCTCCACTGTCTGGGGGGCCTCCCTCACTCTCATGGAAGGAAGAAGATGAGAGGCATGCAAAGAAAGGTTCTTCTTCTTCCTTGCTGCATGCTGCCCTATAATATCAAGTGGCTTCCAGATGTGTTGATCACTTTGAAGCATGCATCCTCAGATTATGTTTTGTTTTCTAAAAGAGGGAAGAACATGTAACACACCTGCTACAGGTGCTCCCTCCAATTCCTTATATAAATCGTTTCAGCCTTATCAATTATTTTTTCTTAGATATAAGTCATTTTAAAATTTCTAGGCACTTTCTCATCTTTTTCTGCCATGTTTACCTTTATCAAACAGGTGCTACCCTCTCGCATATAAATGACTTATATTTTACAAAGCAGAATAAATAAGAAATATCTAAGTCTTAAATTTTGTATACAAGTCCAGAATGAACCTATATAATAAATCAAATTGACTAATATATAAGAGCATCCCTTTGATAAACTCCTTAGCAGAATAATATTGGCATGTTAATTGTTAAAGTGTGAAGTGTTTGAATGTATTTTAGCCAGGATACTTGTAGAATGTAACCCACATAAGTATGCTGTTTAGCCAGGGTACTTGACTATTAAACATTTTCCAGGCTAACTTTATCCCCAAATTACCAAAACTACAGGCTCACTAAACTCCCTTGTGACATTTTCTGTTTTTGTTTCTCATGTATAAGATATGTTTTTTATTAATCAAAGTTCCATGAGCCATGAGGTGATAGAAGTCGTCAAAACCTAGCATACAAAATATTGTCAGAACATTAATTAAGTGACTAATTGCTGGTTTGGAGCACCTAAGACTGGCTTACCTTCTAAGATATATATGAAAATACATGCAAGTAGTTACAAAAAAATAACTACTTTTAATATATTATATGATAATATCCATCACCGAACAAAATTTAAACTAGAAAATAATGCTTGTATAAAGAGAAATTAATAGTTTTGTATCGAGAAAGATGAATGTTTTGCGCTAATTAACAGTCTATATCTAAAACTATCACCTGGTTTAATTATTTGATGGAATGGTGTACTTGGGTAGATGATTAAGATAAGTACACTTTCATGATCCTCCAACAGGCAACAGTATGTATAACATCCAATGCAATTAAATAATTTAGAGGCCAGGGTTAGTTCTCCATATATCTACACAGCTCAACTATGTACAAATGAAACATTGGAGCTTTCTAAGTTAGGGCTCAACTAAAGTTTGGAAATAATATGGACCAACAATTATTGATGGCCTTGTTCAGTATTGAATAAAATCCTCCAGTACATTATAGCTAGCTCTTATATACAGGTATTAGTGGTCCTAAAAAGAAACAAGATATTAGTGAAATCATCATTAATTTGAACCTTTTGATATGTACTACCTCCTCCGTTTCATTTTGTATGGGGTTTGACTTTTTTCAAATTTGACCAAGTTTAATTAAAAATATATTAATATTTACAATATCAAATAACTATACTATTAAAACATATTTAATGGTTGATTTAATAAAACTAATTTGATGTTGTAATTGTTAGTATATCTTTTTATAAAATTAGTGAAAGTTGGAGAAGTTTGACTTAAAAAAAATCAAATGACTTATAATATGTAAAGCTCTAACCTTCAATTCACTACTACATCTAATTGTGGTATAAGGGGCAATTCCTTACTTACAGTAAAAAATCACATTATCTCTTATTTACTATTGATGTCTAGCTAACAGGTGGTCCTAAACCCAAGTGTTATTAAGACAATGCATGGCAGATAAGGGAGTGAAGAAAATTTTAGTGGCATACAAGGAAGGTACCCTTAATTAGTATTAACACATGTACACCATCTCAAAAAACACACATGCACACTTGAATTCCCAGTTCTTCATGCATACATGCAGCATTAATTACTCCAAAACAACACTTATTGGGATTTACAAATGCACATAAAATGAATTGAGACAATCAACAGAGACACATGCATGCATGCATGGGCCCATGTGCAATCTCAGCTGTTTGCATGCATGTAAGAATTATTGGTTAGAAGGTAGGTAGATCTAGGGATTTTGTTTTCTTTTGCCAAGCACAGGGAGGGAGACCTTGACATGGCATCTAATGTGCTCATGTGAAGACATGACACAATCATAGAGACTGGCCCTTACATACTGAGTTCACAGACCCAGTGAGCATATAGTACACAATGCAGCATCTATTGGTGTTTGTATTCTTACATATTGAGTGCATATGACCATATTGCCATAGTAAAATGACTGCTTATGAAAATAAACTATTACAACTTGTATGCATAACTGGCACTGATATGCCAGTTTGTTGACATTGGTGCATGATGTGGGTCATGCTAAAATTTCTCCTTGGGTTGATCATGCTTTGTAAAATCCTAGTTCCCCACTGTGCCTGTCAGAATGTGTGTAGGATTGACTGCTCTTCCATTCCATGTAGAAAAACTGCCTAGATAGAAGTTAGCTCAATTTTTTTTAAGGAAAAATGACAAGATGAGCAATCATAATCTAACATTTTGGATAAACACACACTTAGCTTAAGATTTTTCTGTCTTGTTTTTCTCCATGACTGATATGCTGGGTAGATTTGTACATGATTATGAGATGACTAGACAAAAATATTTTGCCTGCCAAATTATGTCGTCTCTCTCATCTGAGCCGTCTGATCCACGAAAACATCATCACACATGTTCAGCTAGCTGTCTGCCTTTCTTGGAGCCTTCTGCTATTCCGTTTCTCAGTTTCTGTTATACGGCTATGTGAATGTTCATTATCTCTTCAATTACTTAATAAACGGTAAGACCGTATCTTTTTGTGGTCAATTGTAAAAAAATCCGAAATCTTTTTATGTTACGTTCTTCCCCTCCTTGCAAGGAGGTGCTGAATATGTTGACTTCAAGGCAATTTTGAGCACATTTTTGTCCAGATATTCAAGTCATCCGAAACAAAATTTCATCGTAAAATCGGTTTAGTATTGGTTGATAGGTTGGTACTATTCATGGCCAGAATCACATGGACCTGTCCGACAATGAGTTATGAGTACCTATGTTTTATGACAAATTTGTTCTTGTTCAGCCTACCTGATATTCCAGGTACAGCTACAAAAAAAATCCAATTGAATTTCAACAGTTCATATAAGCTTAATTCATCCCCACCTCTTGCAGTTCTTGAAATGAGGGATTTCTTTAAAAAACTTTAGTAATTTCTACATAATTATGTAATGTTGATCTTCTGTTTTCTATCTACTACAGGAGATCAGGATCAGGTAACCACATGGAAACAAAACAAGAGGCACTTCCAATAATGCATGCATGCAATGATGCAAAGCATTAGTGTGCATGGAAAACTACCTACAAAGTCATGCATCTGCTTAACCAGATCACAAATATTTGGGCATCAAAGTCCAGCTAATCCCTGGGGAGAGGTGACAGAGACATGCATCTGATAGCAATGAGATGGACAATGACAGGGCTGACACCATGGTCTGGAACTAATTATGGAGTGTTGGATTTTCATAGCCTGACCTGTCCAAATCCTTGGGATGAATACAGATCACCATTGAGAATGAATAGCTTCCTTGCATTGCAGGCCTCACAAATCTGAGAAAGAGGGGTGTGTAGGGGACCAGCACATGTTATTGTTACCAACTACTCCACATAACTCACTGTCCAATCACATTGTCCAATCTTGAGCTGCTTATAAGCCAACCCAAGATCCAACTTCAATGCTGAATCTGATCAGGATTGACCTGCTGGATCTAATTTCCTGCAGGACTCAAATCACAGGAAATCTTGACTGACCGTGCCACTGTAAGAAAGCATTCAGCCTGGTAAAAAGAATGACAGGTTTCTCTACTTACATCCTGCCATTGTCGCAACAGGTAGGGGCACCTTTAATTATTGTAGTTTCTTTCCATGTGAAGCTTAGGCAGATGTTCTGACTTTGGATGACAGTAATGCAAGTATATAAATTAGTTGAAAGACAAGTGGTTATGGCAATCTTAATCCAATGCACATGTGAGTATGAGATCTGAACATAGCATTTCCTAGTTTTCTGTCTAGTGATCCTTCTGATGCTTCTGATCCACACACAAAAAAAAAAAAAAGATTCAAAATCAACATAGCTACACAACCCCATGGAGAGCACCAACAATTGAGCAAAGTTCAGAGAAAAGAAACCTTGCATGTCACAAAATGAACAGATCCATGCACACTTGCACCATCACCATATAGATTCAAGCCCTTCGGCGATCAAACGACGACGAAAGCCTTCTGCGATGTAGCATCAGTGGGGGTGCATAAGATTTTGGTGCTGCAAATGAGAATATAATAGCTGGGGCTTCTTATCTTGGTCCTATCCTTTTCTTGGAGCTACTTAGGAGCATCTTTGGCACCTTTTCATACTTGAACTCCATTGGCCTAAGTAACTTGGATTTGTTTGCCATGCCCACAGGCCCCACAATGACAGTAAAACTAATGACAGGAGAGAATCTTAAATCCCCTCCCTCCCCATCTGCCTCACCAGATTTGATGCATGCCAACCTGTTGCCTCTTAGCAGAACCAAAAGCTTTGGCCTTGGCCTAACAGTAGCTAGCAGCAGGAGATCTTGTGAGAGGAAGAGGAGTGGTAGCTTTGGCCTTGTTTCTTCAGAGGAATTCAGCAACAGGAATCCTTTGTGGAGGTGAGCACCAGGCTCTTATGATCTTCCTCATTATTGCTTCTTCTCCCATGATTCTCTCCCTCAAGGAACTGCACTTCAACTTTCATGGAAGTTCGCGAAGCTCGTTCTTCGATTGTGCTTCATGCTTCTTGTAATTTCATGTTCCAGGAGCTGTTGCCGTGTCGTTTAGAAAGTGTAACATCATGCTTCAGTTTGCAAAGAAACTGCAGCTGTTCTTCCCCTTGTATCTTCTAGAACCCTTTGGTAGTCCTTGTTAGGAATCATAGTCAAATGCATGCATATTCTTGTGCCAACAAACAATAGAAGAAGTAAAACACACGCAGAATTAAGGTATATGCATCCCCTTTTCTGCTTCTTCCATAATTCTGTCTGCAAACATTAAACATTGCTGCCATTCAAGGTGTAATTCTGTAGGTTTCATTTGAGTCATGAAGGTGTGGGAGAATTCATGTCTCCGTTAGTTACTCTGTTTCATTTAATGTACAGGCAGCTAGACACAAACTTTATGGAAATTCCAGTACAATAAGATCCATAGTTAAAGTGTAAACCCTTGCATAACCCATCTTTGATACAAAACCTGAAAGAAAATTCATCTTAATTTACTACATAATTATTTCTCTCTGTTCGAATGTTCAAGTTTCCTCTACTGACCTACAGAAATGTCAAGTTTTCTATACCTATCTACTTCCTGCATGCTTTTTTCATCATTTTATACAAAACAATATAAAAGTTTGCAATTTGTTCACAGTAGATGACACATTATCAAGAAATCTCACCCAAGAAAAGCTAGACTCCCAAATATTATATTTGTTCTACTGAAAACCAGTGTACTTGCAAGCATAAACACACACAAATAAATGATTGATGTTAGGTCACGTTACATTAATGTTTCCATAGGATACTCATTTATACCTAACTAATGCAACTTAAATGCTTCGTAGTATCACCTGCCTGATTTAATTGCAAAGCTGAGCACTTGTCTGAAAACGAGAAACTTCTCCAAACAAGAACAAAAGATTCAGAAGCTTCACTGAAAGGTGTTAGCAATAAACAGTGTCCAAATCACAGCACGAAAAAGGATAAGAGAAGGAACTCACAAAACCCGCACTTAAACAATGCTTCAATTATTGCAGTGTAGATGTAATGTCAGCCATTGCAATTGTTGCAACAGCAACCATTAGTACTCATCATTTTTGTCATCTTCCCATGAAACAGACTGCCCATGCCAGTGAGTTGACAAGAGAAATGGAGAAAGAACACATCAAGATGGCCATCCTGAGGCAGGAACAGACATTCAGACAACAGGTATACCAAGTAACCAACAATGCCTGATCAGAGATTGTACCATCCTCTACAATCCTTAGTGTACAATGATCCCTTCTCTTGTTTCGAAGCAGGTCTGTGAGCTGCATCGTGTATACCGGGTTCAGAAGCAACTGATGATGGAGATGCAGGCTGTTAAGATGGCCCAAGCTCAAGTGAGCACAGAGACTCAAATCAAACCAAGATTGGAGATGGATCAACAATGGTGCAGTAACTCAGGCGAGAAGAAGGTCCCCTTCATCGAAGATTTTGATCTTGAACTCACACTAGCCACTGGGGCTGGTAGGAAGCAAGAGAAGCCATCCAGCTCAGATTCTGGAGCAACAGTGTCATCATTGAATTCTGCTGAATCAGATTCAGAGCAGAGGTTCCCTGAGTCCAATGTGGCCCTAAGGTTTCCAAATGAGAGCAAGAGGCATGATGATCAACTCATGCAGTCCCCTTGGCTCTATCAATGTTTAAGTCTGAAGACAGCATGATGGCTTAGCTATGGGTAGCTTGAGTGTAAGCCCAAAAGTCTCAGACAAAAAAGCTTCTTATATGTATATGTAAATGACAAACTAATTCAGATCAACTGGAGGAATGAGGTCAAAAGAATGTGATGAAAACACAGAAAAAACAACCAACATGAAATGTGGCTCATAAATTCTACAGAACTTTAGCAAAATACATAATTATTTTCTCAGACATAGGGGGAGAAAACATACATAAACATGTTAACAAAAACTGCACTGTTTGTAAAAGATGTTGAAGCAACCTTGTTTGGTCTCACTTATCTTGCTGAAAAGAACAAATTTACCCAACATCTCCATAACTGGTTACAGTGCATTTGGTGAAAATTGCTTGCTTCTGAGCCACAGAATGAGAAACCTTGGAAAAAATAGAACGAATGCCTAGTATCATCTATCATCCAGACTAAGTGGCCTGGCAAAAAAAAGAGGAAAGAAATAAAAGAAAAGAAGCAGGTAGAACCAAGTGGCACTATACACCACTAAAGAAATAATATATAGGTAGATGTTCATCTCTGGTTCTAGCCTTCAATTGAGAGGAGCTTAAATGAGTAGAGTGTGATATTGGCAGTTTGCAGTCACATGTAGTTCCAGTAATGCCTGTGAAGACTATCTTGCAGGAATACTAATAGATAACCCAGGCAACACATGGAGTTCAACTTCATTCAGCTGACTATGAACTCATGGCCACATCAACGTCTGCTTTCTTTAAGCTAGCCATGTATGTTATGTAGATGGTCCAAAGAAATGAGAAGGAATTGCTCACTAGTGGCTGGGGAAAAAATTCAGTTAAGAACTGCTGTCAGATAATGATTTCAATTAGGTACAAAAATGTCCCGAAGTAGTTGTTACCTGTAAATGAACAGGGATAAACTTGAAAGTGATAAAGTCACAAAGTGGCCAGTATATTAGTCCACTTTTGATGGTCGGAATTAAATCCCTCTTCAGTCTCGCAATGATCTCTGGGACGGTCTCACCTATGAATCATATCAAACCAGCAATTAGAGCACACAGGAGCTTGCTACCCACAGAAGTTTCAACAAGAAAAGTTTCTATTTGGAAAATGTAGTGGGAAAGGTGTACTGCATGTAAGCTTATCTGAACATAACTTCACCCATCATGCTCAACAGTATATAGTGGGGTCAAATGTTTACTACATGCAACCTTATCCTAAAATCGGTATTGTGGTCCATGATGCATAGATCAGACACTTCACCGGAACTCACTTGAAATGACTACTTAAAAAACGTAAGATTACAATGAGCTATGTAATAAAGATTGAACTGGCGATACCCTAAAGTCAGCAACTTACTGACTTCGCTTACATATTTTTGCTAAGTACATTACTAAATTTTGTCATATGAATCTTGGATCAAATGGGAAATTTCAAATTGTATATAATAAATTAAAATTGTGAACTGTCATGTTTCATAGTACATGAGGATGTACGTTAGTCAATCTCCTAGTGCATCTGATACAGTTTCCTCACTTCTTTTGATATCTCAATCGCTTGCGGCCATGCAAACATATTTTGGTATAGAATTTGCATCTTTAGTTGCATTTAGTGATATCTACTCAACGCACATTGCATACCAATGTATACATGAATGAGACATGAAATTGAAACTTAAACATGAACAGAGCATATCAGCATGTGGAAGCGGCTTTTTTTTTAAGTTTTAGAATGATTCTGACACGAGAAATGATACAACATAGATGATATAGTTATATCTTTGAAATTTTAATCACCCATCGACCAAGTTTAAAATAATGAATATCCATATAGCCCCAAGGCCCTGAACTAATCAGATAAGCATGAACACAAAATATTGCCCTCAGTCATTTCCCACTCAAACATTCAAAAACTGCAAACCTACTTTCACACGGATATCTTGTTTGTGTTCATACAATACAGACAGCGGGACAGAAGATTTATAACTAGCATGCACAATGTTGGTGATTTCTACCCAAGACATTAATTGTTGCACCTTACAGAAATCATATAAGGTGGTCCCAAGCCAGAAGGAGAGACGATCCCTTTCCCCTAAAATATTGTTGAAACCCAAATTTTAGGTTTCAACTCTAGTCTATCGTAACTTGCTTAAGAAAGAATTTGAAGAAAGACAGTCACTGCATCAGAGATGTCTTGCTGTGAATGCTGGACCACTAGCAGTGACGGTTCTACAGGGTGGTCTAGGTGGGTCCTGGACCACCCTGTATTTTGGCCCATAAGGTCTCTAATAGTTAAAAACAGCCCACTTAAATTGCAGCCGTAGGTCACAGAAACACAGTCACTAATCTACACAGCTGCGCCTCGCACGCCGCCTCCGCCCCTCCTGCACCGTCGCTTGGCGATGGCTTTGCTGTTCCGCGCCCTGCCGACCAGCCCCCTAGCGCCCCTCTCGCCTCCGTCCCGGCGCACCTCCGCCCTCCATGTGGCCCTGTGCCGTTGGCCTGGCCATCGCATCCGCCCTCCATGTTGCCCTGCGTCCCCTCCCTCTGCACGCTTTCGGCCAGGCAGCCATCCGCATGCCTCCGCCATCCTCTACGGCTTTGCGCAGTGGCTCTGAGCCAGCGCGGCCGCATCTCCCCCACTCGAAGCCTTCGCCCCCTGCGCCCCTCCAGCCAGGCGGCAACCTGCGCGGCTCTCACCTCTGGGCTAACTTGGTACAAAATGCAGGCGTGCTTTTTCTCTGTTGTTCATCGATAGATTTGATAGATTTGCTTGTTCGTAGTTATTTATATAACTAGATTATGTGTGCAGGGGATTGTATGTGCTAGTTTATTTTGTTAAATATGTGAAAATACTAGTTGTGCGAGAAGAATATGGCAATTTGTAGGTATTACATATTAAAACAGATGAAAAATACTAATTGTGGTATTATTTTTAACACATGATGTAACATAGATTGCACTTCAATTGGCTACACTGATAGCTAGGATTGTATACTTTGATTATCCAAAAGAATGGTATGCAGTTATATTCCATTTCTTGTCTATTTGCTTATGCTTTGGTAACTATTGGAGAAACTATCAATAAAATGTCCTGCTTTTAATGAGAGGAACTACTTGCGAACTTGGTTTTAGTGGATTTATAAAGTTACATGATACTATTACTATATTTATGTCATATTTTGAAAAAAAAATCGCATTGTATTTTAAGTTCATGATCTTATAAAATTTTGGAGTGTGGGATAGGAACACCCACGAAAAAATTCCTGGAGCCGCCACTGACCACTAGTGTAGCAATATTCATTGTACTTTATTGCATTACAATCTCATATGCTTAGTTATCTCCTACTGTTGAACATAGATAAAAAATATAATACAAATTACAAAAACAAAGTACGCCAACCGTGTGCAGTCTCAACTTGCACTCTTGCAGTCAGTAGTTTTTACACTAATATTATCAAAATAGAGTAACCAGGAATGGTCAGTACAAGAAGCATCGCAATAGTAGTTAAAGGGTAACATTTTAAGATGAGTCACAGAAGCAAGTCACAGGAGACCTATATTGAGTTTTGATCAATGATTTGCATGCAAAAGTGCAAGAATACCAAAAAAAAGACCCAAAAAACGATTCTAAGGTTCCACGTAAGTTCAGAGGCATATGCGCATCATACCTTGTAACCCTGCATTGTATGAGTAGAAAACTGAATTAATAATTGGTCCATAAACCGCTTGCCCAAGAAACATCTTCTTCAAGGTGTTCACTACATCCTTCTTAGGGAACACTTTTGAGACAAAGTTGAACCAAAGATGCAAGGAAGGTCCTGAAATCAGCAGCCCATAACTAGCCATGCGCAGAGTCCTAACTAGATCAAGTGAATCTTCAGAACCAAGTGTGATCATCTGATGACACGATAACAAAAACAAAAGAAATCATGTGGCAAGCAGCATATTAAGGCAAAAGAAAAACATTGTACTTGAGTTTTAGCCAATAGTTCAGTACACTATATCTTTTTAGAATTTTTCTTGCATAAATGAACATAAACTCACTTGAACTAAACATGAAATGGCTGCTACAAAACTCAGCAGATTTCTACCCAATACTACATTCTAACTAGAAAAATGCACTAGCTATGACAATTCTGGCCTAAATAAAAGGATCACACACATTCAATGGAAAATAGAATGCTGCCTTCAAAAGTGGCAATCTGAGGAATAATCATAACACAAATGGCCAAAACGTTTTCATGGAGCACGAGAAAATCAGAAGCCAATACTGCCAATGGATATCTCATATCTACAAAGTTTCATTGTTTTATATTCACCATTTCTACAAGTGTCATTGTTTTGTATTTGTACATAGTCAACACAGGTAGTTCAAGCAAACAATATTCAGATTCCCAAACATATTGCCCAACATAGTTCCTATTGCAAGCCAGTTTACCAGCCAATACCAAACAGCCAAACCCATATGCCAGAAGGCTGGCAGGTACATTACCACTGTAAATTTCTCATAATCAAATGCACAACAGAAGCAATTATTTATCATGTTCCAAATTTCTAACGGAACTTTGATCCCATTACTCCGTACTTAACAGGTTTAGCTTTTGAATCGATTATCTAGTCCCTTCCTACAATCTGATTCTCTTAATATCACTGCTGGTAATGTATTAAAATGTAATCCAAACATTGTCGGTACTCACCACATTGTATATTTAACAAATAATATAGATTATAGAGCACACTCTCTATAACATATTAACATATAGCACAAAAAAAAACATTTACTGCTTCTACAATCACAAAAGACCAAGGCCGTGATACATGATCAAAATTGATTTTAATACAAGGGAGTTCTACTAAAAATAATAGCATTCCTGTTCCAAAATTTTAGCGCCACAAATATCACAACCAAGCCGCGTTTCCAGGCGAGGGGCAAAAGATTGGGACTTTACACGGACGATCAAGTGAGATATACCGGAGACCCACCTGGGAGGAGAGGTCGGCGACGATGAAGATGGCGGCGGCGGTGACGCTCTTGGTCAGCACGGGCCGTGCCTCGATCGAGCCAAGGTACCACGCGACCACCCCGGCGCCTACCGCGCCGCCCCTCCTGCCGACGGGACCCACGATGGGGGCTGCAAAGCGCGGCGCCGCGGCGGCGGAGGGAGGCGCCGGCGGCGGTGGGGGAGGGCAGGAACGGGGCTTAGCGGAGATGAGGTGGGAGCGAACGTGCGACCAGGGGGCGCCCGGGCTGCGTCGGAGAGGGAGGAGGTGGAGGCTGCCGGTGTGGAGGACTCCGGCGGGTGCCATGGCGGCGGCGGCGGCGGCGGTTTTGCTTGGCTGCCCTGCGTTCGCGGGCTGGGGTTCGGGGAGGCCGCGCGAGAGGAAAGGAGAAGGAATTGCAACGGCCAAGAAAGTTTGGAATTTTTAGCATCTTTGAAATACAAAAATAGTCAATGACTAATAATATGAAAGTTTGGAATTTTTATCATCTTTGAAATACAAAAATAGTCAAGGAATAATAATA
>KE373112.1:1078531-1092063 GCA_000418225.1 Zizania latifolia | reverse complement strand
AAGACTAGTTAAGAAAACTTTGTTGCATAAGAAAATTTACAATCATTAAATCTCAAACAGTTATATCCAATTTGATATTCAAAAATCAAGTGAGATTAGTTTCCCCTCTAGCTACTTGTATTACCTTAGTTCTGCACTAGTGAGCTACCCCATTTTTCTTAAATATTTTAGTAGGCGCCCACTTTTTTCAACTAACTCTCATCACCAAACAGTCTATCAATTTATTCACAGGATTAAAGTCCAGCTATGATTTGGGTAACAAATGACAACTAATCTGGATGTCAATAGCGTCACTCAGACAAATAAGGGAATCTGATGATTTATATATAATAAAGTGCAATCTAATGGTGATTGAGGTTTCGTTCTAAATATCTAGAATCTGAATGCTGGCGAGAATGACAGTCATCTTTGAGGGGAGCATGAAGAAATCTAAGAGGTGCTCATCAGGATCATGGCTAGTGCTGCAATTTCAGATCTGGTAAAGTATGGTGATTGCTGTTTTTGGTCAAGTTGCTACCATGTTAGATGAGATTTACATCATATAGTACGTCAATCTTTGGTATGGCTCTGCTACCATTATTTGGCATGGATAAGATAATATATATGAATATTTTTCATCAGCCACATGGTGCTGTGCAGAGAACAGTGCACAAACCAACTCATCTAACAATAATTGATACTTTTGGACACATATTTCAGAATAATCTCATATGATGAAATATTCAAGAAAATGGGGGATAAAATGGAAGATTAAATATTGTGTGCAATGGCTTTCCCAGCCTTAAGCACATAATGTTAATACAGCATTGCAGTTGGCACAATCTATTCATTAGTTTGACATGCCTGATGCCTGGCTACTGTTTATGCTCACTTTGAGCGTGCACTTGCAATGGTCTTCCTCCAGGTAAAAACTCAGAAAGAAAAAGAGAAAGGAATCATGCCAAGGAAAATGAGGTAGTAATTATCCTTTTAATAAGCCATATCAATCCTCTAAGAGGCATGAAGAAAGAGTGCTTCATATGACACTAATATTACACTGTTATGGTATTGCAAGATGGATTATCCAAGAAAAAAGAATATCTATATCTGCCATCTGGCATAGAATGAAATCAAAGATCTGTGCTTTGGAAAGTCAAGACAGCAAAATACATTAAAATGAAAAAATTTGTTGAAGCACACTAAAAAAGTATTCAAAGTAAGAACGAAAAGAGGATCCAACAGATGCCATAACTGCTGGAATATGTTTTCCTCCAGAGAATAGCTTTCTATACCTTGCCTGCTTTGGGATTATAGGGTAGTATAACAATAATATATATGAAAATGACAGATAAATCACAAAATGAGTGTTGCAAAGGTAACCAACCTTGGATGAGGGTTTCCTTTGACCACTTTCTGCCCATACTTGCGCCATCTATATCCATCATCCAAAAGATCAACCTCGCTGGTTGTTTGCACAATAATCTTAGCTTCTGTTGAAGTCCTCTGTGAAGATATTTGAATATTCCTAACAAGAAGGAAAAAATTTAAGAAAACAGCACTGTAATAAGATAGTGGAGTTCTATTGACCGGTAAAATACCTCTTTTTGCTGTCACTCTCTTTATCATCTGCTTCGTGTGGCCTTGATTCACCATCATCCATATCATCTCCATCACTTAAGCCAGATAGTTGGTCAGACATTCCATATATAGCTTCCTGATCTCTCTTAATGCCTGACAGACCAGATGTGGTATCATTGGATTGCTCATTTTGCTCAGCTGCCGAAGATCTGCCATCTTTTCCCCGCTTATTTGGTGGACGTTGGTGATTGTGTTTGCCTTTGTATATGATCTCAGATATCTGACCATCTTCTGCATGCTCTACCTGTTTCTTGACTGGACAGTTGGGGTGAGTACATTTGTAATAGCTTCTTGGGCAATCACTGCCCTTCACCACCTTCTGACCATATTTCCGCCAATTATAGCCATCATCAGCAGGCTTATCAACAGGGGCATTGACTTGATACCTCTGAGACGCCTCAGCGGATTGAAAGGCTACATTCTCATTATTTGTTGTTCCTGTCACCATGTCTGAAACTCCTGCCATATTAGCAGCTGAATTCATATGTTGCATAGCTTCAGATGATGTTGGAGCTGCTGAGAACGATGGTTGTTCAGTGTGATCGAACATTCCAAGTGGAGAATGGCTTGCTTGGGCTGTGACTTGAGCAAGAGCTTGCTGATGTGACATTCCAAATCCCCCCTATAGAAATACAGAGCATGCTTCATCATCAGTAAAATTCCGGTTTGCATTAATTGTTCAAAACTAGAACTGCGCTACAACCACAAAATAAAAATGTATAAAGTTTTTTGTTCTTCACCATCAAATGGTTCAATGTAGTCTGCTCATACCAAATGAACTTAGTTCAGACTTCAGAATTTGTCTTTACAAAGTAAATGTCCAACTAGGCAACTACAAAACCTCCACATGGCTCCAGTGCTCTACCCACCATCCATTGTGAATAGAATACACAAAAACAGTGAGCTATTCTGACAATAGAGATGCTCTCCAGAGCAAGTGGGTGATTACTATACCCACTTTAGAGTGAGTAGCGCATTTTTGAAGGATCCTACCACGCATGAATAGATCAAGGCCATCAAAAGCATGGAGCTAACAATACTGTTTCACCGGGAGTTGTCCCATCTGTACTAAGATATCATGCCCACTTGTAATTGCATCATGCACTAGAAAGAACGATTATTGATACTAACTAGGTAATGTGCCAAATCACCACTTGCCTTATCTAAAAACACAAGAACCAGCACCTCTCTTTGTAGGTTAGGATTCTCTATTGCGCCATAACGCCGCATGCAAATATAGTAAGGTGAATTTATGTGTTATCGGGCAAACCGGCAAACCTATGGGGCCGATCAGCACACTAGGTGTTGTCACCTCGGTGAAAGTATAAGAAAGTTTTTACCATTCTTATGGAGGTGCCACATTTTCTACTGTAAATTTTAGTACCTCTCTCGAGTGTGAAGGTACGACTGTAAAATTTCTCAAAGTATAATCGTCACCTCGAGAACTTTCAGATTCCTAATTTATAGTACTCCACAAGTTTAAAACACCAAGATTAGTACATGGCTCTTCCAGAATCCGGATAATCAGATGTCATCCCATGTCACACACCAAAAGAAAGAGAGAGAAGCTTAACGAACTAATGGCACCAATCAAGGTGAATTAAGACCTCGTGCATACACATGGCAAAAAAAATGGAGCATCTTTTACAACAATCTATGAACCTTGCAATAAGGAACCTAGTGAGCTCTTGTATTCTTACGATTTCATTAAAATTATCCCTATAACGCCCTCAATTTAATGCATATAAACGCTTGAAGAAAAGCGGATAAAAAGGGGAAATATGTAATGTGTTTCATCAAAGCTAATCATACTCAATTCAAGAACACCGCAAAAGAGGGAAAACGAGGCCCAAAAATCCAATCTTTCATGTCAAGCTTTAAACTTTGCAGTAAAACTGCAACAAAATGGAGTTCATGAGACGTACCATGGTCGGCGAGAAGAGCAACCCGGGGGAATCGAGCAGGCCTGAGGGGCTGAGCCCGGGTGGCACGGTAAACACAGCCCCGGTCCCAGCCGGCGGCGCCACCGACAGCGCCGGCCCGACCCTCGCGACACCACCTCGCCCCCGCTCCGCCTCACGCTGCTGCTGCTGCGGGTGGGATGCAGGCTGGGGAGGCGCGAGGTTGCCCGTGAGGAGTTGCGTGAAGCTCGTCGCCCCCGAGGAACCTCCGGAGGACGACGACACGCCGCCGCCTCCGTCAGGCTCGGAAGGGAAGAGCGCGGAGGCCAGAGTGAGCGGGCCGGGGCTGGCGTCCCCGGCGCCGGTGAAGAGCGACTCCGCCACCGAGCGCGGCGGCAGCGCCAGGCGCGGGCGCGACGGCGGCGGCGGGCGCGCGGACATGGTTGCCGGAGAGAGAGAGAGAGAGGAGAATTGGCTTCTTGGCGTTGACTTTGGTTGGCTGGTGTTTCTCTTTTCCTTCGTTTCTTGTTTGGGTGAGTATGACTTTGATCTCTTCTTGTCCTCTCAGAGGAAGAAGAGGTGAGGGATGGGTATTTTTTATTTTGTTTGATTTTCTAAAAAAGCTTTTGAGAGAGAAAGTTATTATTACTTAGTGTAATCTTCAACATAAAACTTTAATCATTAATTTATCTTAAACTCTATTGTTATTCATTCTATTGTTATTCATAGTGAATAAAATCGCATCGAAATAGAAATCTAATAATATCATTTTTATATACCTAAATATATATATAAGTATTATAATAATTGTTAGTAAAAATTTGTAAGCTTTAAATCTTAAAATGAATAGACATGTTGTATTTTGAAAAGTTATACTCCTGATAGATATGTGTTATATATACGCCTCCAAGTCTAACATTTATATCTTCTAAACTAGAACAGAGTCTAGCCTATACATCCATCTATTTTTCGCTAGCTAGCTCTGCTTGCCACGTACGGTAAAGGCTCATTTGGATTGAAGGAATTTTGTGAAAATTTCAAAATATTGAAATCATTTGAAAACTTTCCTATCTAGATTATTTGGAACATAGGATTGTTGCTCGAAAATTTTCTCGTGTAGTTTTTCTATACCCCATTCCATAGGAAAGTAAAATATAAGCTCAAACCTCATTTTATTTTTGCTTTTAGAAGTCAAATGTATCGTCTTTGTCTCTCTTCTCTCGCTACAAGTCCCTCTATTTATTTCCTATGAATCATCCAAACACATTATTTTTTAAATTTAAATTCATACGTTTTAAATTCCTGTGGGATTAATTTGTATAGAACATTTCAAACATATGTTTCTCCTATTCATTTATTTCTTAAATCATGTGTTGTAAAGAAACCCTTAACTTAATTACTTGGTCCAAATATCCAATTCACGGGAAGAGGAGCACACATCAGCTAACCATCAAGGTCTCCATTGCATTCATTGAGTGAGACAGGACACTTGAAATTCCAGCCTGCCGACCAACTTGCAATCCCATCGATGATGGAACCCTGCAGTGAGGTTTTCTTGAAAGCTTAGGTGGCAAATAATGGCAGATTCAGAGTGTGCAACTCATGACTCATCATCAGCGACGCCGTAGGGATTTCACATCAAGCTGTTGAGCTTACGAAATAATGCTGCCCTACTTGCTTGCAGTGATGTACCCAAATTCCCAATGGGCGTACAATTACAACTTAATAGATCTTTAATTAAACACAAGATCTGGATCACATGCAGATCGAACCATGGTAGCTGCAGAGCTTAGCATGGAGAAGTGCGTGTAAAAACTGAAGGTGACAGGCGTCAAATGGAGAGCTGCAATTAATTGGGCTCTGCTCGGATCCACTGCAGCTTATAGGCCATAGCAATTTTTGTTTCAGAGCTGAAATTTAGGATGAATTTAAATGTCTTTTTCCATCGTTTTCTATTTTTCATCGTTGGCTTTTAGAACTATAAAATATGAATGTAAAAATATAAAGGCCAAAGGATGCCTCGGTACCTGGTTCAAAATCAAATCAGTGTGCAGTATCCTCTTAATTAAGTCTAATCTCACGTACTCTAGCTAATAAATTAGTAATATAAATGATTAAGTGACGCATCTTAGCTCTACCCCTGATTTTGATCATGTATCTTGACTTATAAACCGCATCTAAAAAGTTAGTTCATCGATCTAATCAGATAGCGCTATGTTTTTCGTCTTTTGGTCATGCATGCGTGCGTTCGCGAGAAGGAAAGGCTGGAGAAAACGAACACGGTGTGGCTACCATTGCCAGTGGTTGCTATCTATACACAGCACGTGCCAAGAAAAAATTTGCATGGTGCAAGACAATTAATCCATCACAAAAGGTGATTTGTCACACGTTGCAATCCAAAACCCTAGCTAGTGTCGTCAAGCTTTGGTTTGGCTGCATGCTTTCAGCTCGAGTTGTGCATGACTACTTCCTTATTTTAACCTTGCCTGATGCTCTGGTAGCCTCCTGCTAGTCTGGATGCTAATTAAGTCTCTTAATAATGTCAGCACTTTCACACGCTTAATTACTTTGATAAGTATGCATGTTTGGGTAGCACATGCAAGTAATACCTATTCAGGGATAGATTTAGATAAATTCACAAGAGCCAATGTTGGGAGACAAATTCATATCGAGAGGTTTTACTGCACACCATGATCTGAAAGTACGGAGGACGATGGAAAACCCCATGTTAGTTCAATCATCACCAAGTTAGTTTGCCTGCAAGTTGAGTGTATGTTTCAACTATAGTAGATTCTTAGTTAGTTGATTTGAGTATCCAGTTGGCTGATCTGAATAACTGGCTGACGAAAATACGAAGAAATTATTATTTCTTAGCTTCTAGATTCTAATTCATTTCCATATTCTACAACTACTAATTCTCACAATCTAGGTCTAACATCTAGATTGTTTATTTAGCTTCAGGTTTTAGAAGTAGTTGTAGAGATTAGTGGGAGTAAGTTTTTGGCCAACTTGATAGTGATAGAAACCCATGTTCCATGGTTTAGATGTGATACCCGGCATGGGTTGGATTGGTTGTCTAACCACAAAGGTTTTTTATCGTGGGAATATGATTATTACATCCAGAAGCTATATTAGAGATGAAAGGTGTGTTTGACACGATTCTAGCTTCTAAATCCTTATCCGATAGAGTTGGAGCTAAACCAACAACTATTAGATTATTAAAGAGCAAAACAAGTAGACCTACTCTAGCTAGAAAATAGATATGAATGTTGAAACTATATTTCTTCGGCAAACTCCCTTGGTCATTAATATAACATCAATAGTGTGGTAAAGTCATAGATCCACAGTGGTTTCAATTTTGGTGGACACCAATATTACACACACAAATATGCTTTCAATAAGAATTTAGTGAGGTTAGAGATTTGTCATGAGTGTGGTGTGCTAACACTATTTTAGGGTTAAAACTTATAGAAAGGTATTGTTTAGCTACAGAGGTGTGATAAGCTCTTAATTTATTTTTGACCGTTGACTATATTTTCATTGGAAAAATGTTGACGGATTTCTTGAACACATTTACGTTACTAATTCAAATGGCCTCCTATGATACCTGATTTTGCTTCGACATAATGCAAGGTTTGTGATTAATTACCTATGTGGCTGTGCTTGAATGGATTGTACCTTATAAACCGTAGCTAAATTAAAATTCTAAAATTAAGCTTAAGATTAATTTAAGGATTTTTTTTGCAGATTTCTATTTTTCAATATTAACTAATACAAGTATAAAAGTCTTACTATAAAATTGTTTTTCTTCACTTTGTTATGTGTCTTGGCTAAAGCTCTGCAGCACAAAAGAAAAACTGAACCTATGAACCTATCAAAATCTACCACTATCTGAAGAACATCACACAGAATTTCAACACCAATATTCCAGATGCCATAAATTCAGAAATGAAGAAAAAAACAAGCACGATAACATAAATTAGAGAGATTTGATAATTTACCACCGCCAAGAAGTGACTTCGCATTTTTATCATCATAACCCACGTGCCATTGACCTAAATGGTCCCACACATCATTGTCTTAGAATTTAGACCATCTTAAGAGTGATAAATTATCATTTTTTTCTAAATTAACATCACATTTGCTTTATTTTACCTGCAGGCAGCAGCACCATGTAACTGTCAAAAGTTGCACCTGCAGATGCTAGTAGTGGTAATGGTGAAAACAGAACAAAGGCATGGTTGGAGAATGCATGAGAAGGTTTATCACAAATTCACAATGAGATTTTCACCTTACGCACAACCCAACTCCATATTGAAAGTTGCTACCAACACCCAGAGGGTCAACATAACCCCTAGGAAATGGTGTTTTAGGGTACAGGAACTGAAGAAATTTAGGACAGTGAATCGAGGAGAGCCCCAGATAAGTAAGAGCCTGACTGAGCACCAGTTTTGACATGCAATTCCTTAATGGTTGTGACTCTATGTTTTAAGGAATCTTTGTTCCTACATACCCAAACCGATCATAACTCAAGAGACAGTAGTAATAACATGCGCGAAAACAGGAGAGTTTTACTTCGGGCCAATGTCCTTCAGTGCACAGATCTGCTCCTCTCCCATGGCAGACATAACAGTCACCACCAGGTCCTTCCCTTCCCCAAAACCATCCTTGATCTGCACCGGCAAAAGAAAACAGGGATAAAAAATAGTAAGGATCCTATTTATTTAACGCAATACTACGAAGAAATAAAATTGTTCGGCCCTGTTTATTTCAGCTTGGTATTATGATAATCTAGCTTATTGGTTGAAATTGCAAACAAACATGCAACTTATTGGGCTAGCTTATTATAATCTGCAACCTAGATTATAGTAATCTAATAAACTGATGGAACATAGTTTTTCAGTTATTACTATAGAAAAGACTAAAATAGGCATTACACTTTGGTGAAAATTACTCACTGCCATCCCATAACCAAATCACAACCGCCCTCCATCCAAACACTTCATTTTGATGGCATTAGTCTTTTACCATCCAAACACAATAAACCAGACTACAAATAATTCAGACTGCCAAACAGCTCCAAGCTTTTTTTTCTCTAGATTATTAGAAGCCAACTTATTATAATCCCCACCTATAAGATGGATTACAATAATCATATTTATTTAACACAATACTACAAAGAAATAAAATTGTTAGTCCATGCAGTGTTTGGGCACATGGTAATCTGTATTTGAGGGGGGGATTTGGAACACACAATGGCATACGGAGATAGAAACAGCCCATGTATAAGGAAATAAACAGTAATGAATAACAATTGAGTTGTGAAGACTTTTATCTACAATGCTGATGAGTAAAACAAACAATTAATAAAGGAGCTTTCCCCTTTCTATATATAAAAGCAGATAGATAGACAAGTGTAGATTCAGTTCATCCATGGAACTATAAAAATTCTAAACCTCGGAAAACTGTCACTTTCTAATAAATAAAAGAGCAGATTATTTCCAATCAACAGATATTAATAAGCTGCCAGATTTGGTTGCCATTTTAAATATCAATCAAGAATTGGTACAAGTATATCAAGCCTGCTTCTAATTTCAAGTGTAAGAAGCCAGAAATATATGCAAAACATGTACATACCTGACTAAGCAGGCTGTCATCAGTAGGGAGCTTCAGGTCATCCTTGGTGTTGCCATTTTCAGTCAGCAGACTCACCTGAAAATGGTTTAAATCAACACACCATCCAACAAGATGAACACACATGAGCCATTAAGAATAATCAAACGTACAAATCCATCCTCAGATATATCAATGAGCTGGTACTCAGTACGATTCACATGTGGGACCTGTAAAACATTCATGTTTTTAGTGTCACTGGAAGTAACATTAACATGGAACTATGGAAGAGTTGAAGACATGTACTGACATCACAGTTGTGAGAAGAGGGCACAATATCTTCAAGCTTCTTGCCAGTAAAGATATCAATAGCAACAAAATGGCACTTGGCGTGACCATGCTTCCCAGTTTTAGAGGTTGAAACCTCGACAACCTGCATATTTACATTTGTTTCAAATGCGTAACAAATGATCCATCGACACAAGACTAGATGGAAAGACGAAAGTTCAGGCCTATAAAACAGATCTTGAAACCCAAATTTGAAAAGGGAAGACTCAAGGAGTCAAGGTAAATGGTTCTTTTAGGCAAATAGAGTACAATGAATAAATTGCAGACCCAACGTAATAAAAAGAGACATTGCAGCATTGCTAGCATTAATGAATTGCGTAACTTAACAATTCTTAAATTATAAATGTACTTTCACACATATCATTGAGTACTACAGTTCACAGTGAGAAATATCACCAAACCCTTGACTATTACCTGGCACGGTGAAAGTACCAAGTTGCAGAGACGTTTGCAACCCTGCCACTATACGAAGAAGTGGTCCAAGAAATGAAATTACATGGACCACGGTACAAGATACACACCACAATAAGTCACCGCAAGGGTTAAACTGTGAGTGGTACCAAGTTGCAGACAGTGTAGGTGTCAGCATATGCCACTGTCCACAGTTGGTGCAAGAAATGAAAACCCTGATTCTTTGCAGCATGGATACAAAATCTAGTACTACGCTAAACAGAACTAACTAGTGAGATTACATTATCGTTTTGCAGCACGAATAGAAGATCTAGTACTGCACTAAATAGACTAACCTGTGAGATTACATTTATCAATTTTTCAGAGGAAACATTATCTTAGCCACAATGTATAAAATAACTCAAACTTAGACATTGGATTTGCAAGATACATTAGATACCAAAATAGCTAGTGATCCTAGCCTAGCCATATGCTAACTTAAACCATATCTAACAGCAACATCTACTAATACCTGAGAATTCAACCGTACTGTAACACATACAGTCAGACATTGGACTAGAAAAAAATGAACTTTGCAACACAAAAGATTCATTAGCACATATCAGCACTAACAATAACCAGGCAAACACCCAAAAAAGCAGAGACTAGTCCAACACCCATGCAATTTTCTCTCATTCAAATTGCACCATCAAAACTGCAAATTTACACTGAACAAACAGCAACTGAGATGGCGAGACGACCATACAGATCTACACGAGCTACACCGAGCGGACCGAGATCTAACCGGACACAAGAAAGGGACGCGGCCCGAGCAATCGAGCAGAGGACGGACGGACAGATGGATGGTGTACTACCTTGCAGGGGCGGTTCTTGATGACGATGAAGCCGTTCTTGCGGATGGTGCCGGCCTGCTGCGGGTAGGTCTTGGAGGCGCCGGCGTCGGCCTTCGACTCGAAGTGGTGCTCCTCGGAGTCCGACATC
Source organism: Zizania latifolia (assembly GCA_000418225.1). Classification (NCBI taxonomy): domain Eukaryota; kingdom Viridiplantae; phylum Streptophyta; class Magnoliopsida; order Poales; family Poaceae; genus Zizania; species Zizania latifolia. Next base: position 1,081,192 of record KE373112.1, on the reverse strand, counting down.
TCCGCTCCTCACTCCTCGGATCAGAAACCCCTGAAAATTCCAGCAAACCGGGGAGCCCTCGATCAGAGAGGATGGCGGAGGTGTCGATCTGAGCGGAGGATAAAGGAAGTTCAGCTTTTATCAGGGTTTGGCACCTTGGGAGGAGCTCGCGAGAGCGGCGGCCGGCGGCGGCGGCGGCGGCGAGAAGGGGGAGGAGGACGGAGTGGCAAGTGGCAACGAAGTGGATTATATTGATGTTGCCGCTATTATGCACTTTAGCCCTCCGATTACTTCATTATTGCGTATTGGGGCTATATATATATATATATTGCTTCCATCAGTCTGCAGAACACATTTATGGTTGATGAAATTTATCAAGTTTTAAGTTTAAAATTGAATTTTTTTTGACTTGTATTTGATTGAGATGCTACAGAATGGACTTTTCTGTTGATAATTTGACTGTTGTATGGAAGCATTCTACCTCCAATTTAGGGTATACCTTAATTCCATCCAGGTCTGTTTTGATTTTCATAGGAAAAGCACATTTCAAATCTGTATATTAATTTTGACCAATGGTGATTTAATCATGTACTGCAATGAAACTTCGTATATATTAGCATAATCTCTCGACATTTTGCTAAGTAGCAAGGCACCGAAGATTCAATACAGTAATGGAAAATTTTCTGATCCGACCGTAACATAATTGAATGTTTGAACAATAAAAATGGAATTGATCAGCTAAGTTTTGAAGGTATAATATTATTACTACGGCTGATTTGACCGTTGTATGTTAAGTCTATGGCAGGTATCAATATATGAGGTATTGAAATGGTTGATGGGATTTACTCTTCGTACTTAGTTTTGATGCAAGGCAGGTAAACCATTTTATTTTTAAACAAATGCCGGTGTCAATATAACAACACTAACCCTAATTGTTAGCATAATTGATGAATGTTGTGGCTACATAGCAATGAACCTGTAGTGAGGCCCAACCACAGAGCGCCCTCTGGATGGTGCCATGATCCCTAGGATAAACACTACTAGAAGGATGTGATCTGAGAGGACATTTGACTAGGATTAAGGATTTGTCGATCACCACCACACCAAAGCCGAGATGGTAGAAGAAATGTTCTCGTGAAGCCCTCAACTACATCTTGCTTGATTACTAATGTCTAGGCTTAGACATGTGATCGCTTGCTCGATCATTTTACATTAAATATGTGTGTCTAATCATATTTTATCTTGCATTTAATGTGTTTAATCTAATGCATTTAACGTGTTTATCTTACCCCGCTCTTATACTATCCGAAGAAAAGAGAATATTCCATATGATGACCAATGAAACACCAACCCAAGTGGAGATGTACCAAGTCGATAAGGCTAACGACGAGTCAGGACAATATAGTATATAGAATAGAAAAAATAATAATGCATATAGAAGTGGTATGCTACAAATACACATTCACCTTGTAATATTATAGAAAGAGTTAGAAACTCAGAAAAAATGAAAAGAGGATATCTAAGTCTAGCACACTTATATGTAAACACTAACATGCCAATTGATTAATTAATTTATGTATTACAGGGAGGGAAGTATTTCAGAAGCGGAGGGGATACCACGCAAGCAGGAGGGCGTATGTGCAAAAAAGTAGCCGAACGCCGAAAATATCTGGGGCGCCGCCCGCCGCGATCACGTGGGAGGGGGACAAACAATCGGAGCGCACGGCCATCTCTCGTCCGCCGTCCGATCGCTTCCTCGGTCCGATCCTGGCCGTCCGTCCGTCCGTCGTTGCCCGGCTCGCGCGGGCCTGCGGCGATCCGACGGCCCAGGATTCCTCCAGAGGTGGTGATGGATGGTTGACGATGATTAAGTAATACCTGCAAACCAAAAAAATTTGTGGAGTCGATGTTACATACATTAACGATGATTATTGTTAAGCATCGGCACTCCAAAATAAACAACAGCCTAAAAATATTCGTTTTTATTAGCTTTTTAGAGCTAATTAAAATCTTCAAGCAATCTGGAAATCCCTCACCAAGCAATTTGCCGAATTCACTTGCTAACAGCTAGACTCGATAGCAAATCAATGCTGAGATTTTGTTTCTTGTACATACACTGAGACAGAAAAAACGGATTCTTCTGCTCTCCGAGCTAAATGATGTTTGTTCTTTTGCCGCACCTTATGTGTATGATAATTGAACTTAGAGACCACATATCATGCTTATATGATACAGTCAAAACCGACACAATGACACCATTCTCCTTCATTCTTTAAAGCTGCATGCAGTATTTATACCCAATTCATCTAAAAGAGCAGCTGAACCTGAATCAGCAACATGCAGCCAACACAAGCATCAGGATATCACACACTTGAACACTTGATCATACCAACAATACATCAGGGGGCAGCCACCTCAAGGCAGCTAAGGGTGTCATAACAAGTCAATCAGAATAGCAGCAATAATCTATGATTCTATGGTATGCAAAATTGCAAACTACACCTGGGAGATAGCTAGAACATAAACGAATCACATTATCTGTTATATAACAGTATAACACTAACACAGCTAAGTTCACAGACAAATTAACACAGCCAAAACGATTTGTTATGAGCTGCTAAACATTATGTGGCAGTTAAATTCGAAAATGAACAGCATTGAATGGATGTAGTAAGTAAGAGC
>KE373112.1:1065544-1076416 GCA_000418225.1 Zizania latifolia | reverse complement strand
AGCCTCCGAAACCGAAGAAAAATCTCGTCGAGATTCAGGATAAGGATCGTAATGAAGAAATTGTTCAGGAAGATGCAGCGGTCGCAGCAAGTGATATCAAAGAAGAGAAATCACACCACCCTGTTACTCAAGAGGAGAAATCCAGCAGGGCGGCAATGGCGCCGGCGCACCGGAGAGCCAAGAGCATGAGCATCACCGGCAGCAAATCGGTGCGGTTCCCCTTCACGCGGCAGGCTAGCAGGAGCTCGGCCACCTTCAAGGTCGTCCGGTCCAAGAGCAGCAAAGCTTTGGCGGCGGCGGCGCCACCGGAAGAAGGACACACGAACCCAGCGCCGGCGACACGGTTCAGGCTCTTCAGGAAGGGTGACGCCGGCAGCAGCAGCCGCGGCGGCGGTATTCAGCTCAGGATCAAGAGCCTCCGGAGACGAGGCAGCATCTCCGGCAGCACCGCCGCGGCGGCCGGGTTCGTCGTGCCGGCGGTGGCGCTCCGGCACCAGAAGACGCTGGAGAAGAAGAAGAGCCGGAGGCTGTACAACAGCGTGATCGAGGAGACCGCCGGCAAGCTTGTCAAGGCCAGGAAGAGCAGGGTGAAGGCACTGGTTGGGGCCTTTGAGAGCATCATCTCCAAGATTGCAAAGTAGTAGGGTTCAGTCTTACAAGCTCAAGACTCAAGAGTCTTTCATGGAGATTTTGCTGGTTCTTGGCAATTGTGATTGAGTGCTTTGCTTGGTGTTGTGTAAATAACCCTGATGAGTGATGATAGAATTCTGTATAATTTTGTGTGAATCAAGCCCAACTGTGTTTGTGTTTCGAGCTGTAACTTAAATTTTGAAGATACTTTTATTGTGCCCGAAAGTTTACCAGAGAAACGTTTTGGATCATGATTTCATCCAGAAACATTTCTCCAGAGAAACAAAATCACTTTTATGAAACTGTTTGGCAAGTTAGCTGAATTCAAATTCTTGGAAACGATGAATCAAAATCACGCGAAACTGGTATGCTTTTAGGCAAAAAAGATAATCATTTAAAGTGAATCATGGATGGAACGTTTCACGTTTTCACCGTTTAAAAGTATCTGAAATATATGCCGCAGAATGAGGATTCTTTTCAGCTCATTTTGATGATGAGGTTCCACAGCGAATGAGATGGGCAAACAACACTCCCATTTGTGCCAGTTTTTATAGAGAATTCAATGTTGAATCGAATACAACAACAAATACTAGGAAGCAATTACGAATCAGCGATTTCCAAACGTAGCATCATCCATCGCCTAACAAATTTAGACAGGTTCCATTGGCATATACAACATGAAACTACATTGTACAACAGATTTAGCCAATTCCTGTTTGTGGTTAAAATGATCACTGAGACACCAGATTCATTACCCCAGCTAGGGCACAAACGAATCTTCTGTCTCTGAAAGCCAGAAAAATGTATTGATTTCTTCGCTCACAGGCTGATAGTGTTAGCTTGGAACCTGCCTTCAATGATGCACACCACAGGCTTACTTCACTGCATCATAAACATTTTCCTTGCAAAAGAAAAGAAAGACCAAAGCCAGTTTCAGACTTTCAGCACAGGTAGTAGAACAAAAAAAATTATGAGCTATGCAAAAATGATACATGACAAGATCTGACAGTGAAATACCTGTCTAACCGTGTGCAACAGTTGGTGATAAACTTTAGATAGTTCTAGTGTCAACAAGATTTGCATCCTCGTCGATAAATAACAACACAGCTGTCATGACAAGCCTGTCAAATGGATCAAATATGCAAACAGTCAGATTATGCAACAGAGACGTAACATCATACTGGCAGGTATTACATTCTTGAATGTTTTAAGTTATCATATCTGGAGAAAATTAATCCTCCACTACAAGCTTAGGACAAAAAACAGACCATGATCTTAAACAAGAGAAGGGAAGGTCATGATAAGCTCGCCGCTTACCTTTATAATACTGGATAAGTCTGCATATTTCAAGGGCTACTCATGATGGTTTGTGTATTCAAAACCATGGTATAAAAACAACCACCTATTTGGTTTGATGCTAGGGTGCCAGACTTACATGAACCAGGAAAACTGACATAGAAATTATCCCAGCGCCACCAACAGGTGGTTCGATTTTAAAACATTTCAATATGAGAGCAAACCAACCAACTTATGTAAAAACAATCAAACTGAAGCAATTCCTACCCTATAATATGGAAGGTTAAATATTAACTGTATAACCTTTCATCTAGATATATACTGGAAGTTTCAATGTTATCTTGATGAAACAAAAAACGAGGATTCTCCACAAACTGGGTGGGACATACAAGGATTTACCACCCTTACAAGTGCATGTGGCCCCATCACTCACATCTCAATGAGAAATTGAGTGACAGATTTTGAAGTGCCAATGAATGGAGTGGCACATCCACAAAATCCCCAATTTAGAAGGGGCGTATAAGGTCATACAATATTTTGACTGGGAGTCTAAATAGAACTATCTTTCAGACAGACAATCATATGCTGTTGCAGGATACGCAGATTCCAATGATACAAAAATTAATGAATGCAAAAAAATCTGAAGTCAAACCTGTAGATAGTTATAATAAACAAGCTAAAGTAGAAGGCAAGCTTGATCATCCTGTACTTTTTCTCCCAATTCAGCTGCCGGAATATCTCAGTAACATCTACAAGGTGTTTCCGATCCATATACCTGATTTAAAAAAGGCAAACCTTTTCTTTAATTATCATAACAAAAATGAAAGCATAATAAGGACGTGTACTTAAAAATACATGATTAACATCTTAGTAGGAGACTCTATGCCATTAAAACACAACATTCAAACACCTTTGCTATAATTAATTTTTATGCAGGATATGATTCTTAGCCCAAGGAAATAATTGTTTTGGACATATATCTAGATGAAAATGCTAAACAGTTATACTTGATCTCAACCAATGCAAAACTCAATTTTCAATGCAAATCAGCTCCAAGCCTCCAACATCACAGAAATACTTGATTTCAAGCCTTACTTGCAAAAAATCCAAAATTTACTAAACACCAGAATAGTCACAGTACATGTACAATTACAAATGGAATGTCTAAGTACAATATCACCAACCAGAATAGAAAATTTCTTAGCCAGCTGTTCCTTCGAAGCTTCTAGATTACTTCAAACTCTGTTTGTCTTTTTAAAGGTCATTTCGTAATTGTTATGTCCTTCCCTCTGTCCATAAGTTGAACAAATATGTAGTGCACAATAATTATTTTTAATGATGCTTATTGAAATCCAATCCACACAGAAACTCATAAGATTTTTTAGCAACTAACCAACCTAGTACATCAATCAATCCATACAAAGTAACTTATCAACATGATAGGCACTGACAGCACAAGAACGAAAGTTTGGATGGATTAAGTTCAGGACTTGTAACAGCAAGGAATACGTACAGTTTTGCATGGTAGTATGTTACAGGTGCCATAACAAGCAATGGGAACCAATGCAGTGTCAAGAGGAAAGAAGCACACAATGCCCCTTGGAGTGAGTATTCTATAAGGACCACCGAATTGATGCGAGATGAAGAATCGTATGGGTTGATATAGTCAAACTCCAAATCAGATAGACAGATAAGCTGGTACAGAAAAAAAGAAGACAAAGTCAGTGGAATTAATGACAAGAGAGGCAACCTATCTTGCAAGAAGCTAAGCAGACCATAAATTTATTTGTACCACTTGTACTGATGTACATGTTAGATTTATGTATCAATTATGAAAAATTCTTAGAAGTTAGAATTGTAACAAATCTACAATTTTCAGGCCCAAGTTTGTTCTGTACTATGAATTCAAATTATGTTGGGCGTGAAGCTAATTAGTCTAGATCGAGATGCGATAACTATTAAGTACCAATCATCGATCATTGTACTTTCACAGTTGGGGCAATGTAATCTAAACGTATAAGAAAAAGGAAAGATATTTCCATCTAATATGGTTGCAAACAACCAAAACCTATTAAGAGACCAGGCATTTTCATACGATTTTTTCCTTCAGTTCAACAGTATACATGAATCACCGAAATTAAGAGACGGAAAAAATCTCACTCGCAGTTCACTAAACCTACCCCATATCCTCCTGCCTCCCCATTGACCACCTAATGAGGTAAGGAACAACACCAAGAACTACACCTTTGACCAGTTCCGCATCAAATCGGGTAAAATTCCGACAGAAATCTAAGCCTACGCAGCCAAAACTATCCGGAGATTCGCTGGTTCGCGTCGGATCTTGGAAACGATTCGCGGTTTCAGAAGTGAAACGGGAGGAGGGGAGCCGAGCTTGCCTGGTAGGCGGTGAGGCCGATGAGGACCATGATGGAGGCGAAGGAGAAGAGCCACAGGATGAGCTCGACGGACATGATGCCCCGGCCGCACGGCTGCCAAATTCCAAGAAACCGCGGGTTGACCTGACCGGCCTCCCCTCCGCTCCTGTGCACTCGCTCCTCCTGCTTCTGCGGTCGAATGAGCCGGTCGGCCCCGAGGGAAGACTAGCACGCCCGGGCGTAATGGCGCGGTGGTCGCCGGAGACAGAGGAGATGGATCGCGGTCGCGGATGGACGCGAGGAGGGAGGCAGAGAGGAAAAAGCTGCTCGTTTTATTTAATGGAGGGGTTAGACACCAAGCAAAGGGGGAGATTCGCCAGTTCAGCTCAGCGTCATGGAAAATCTGAAACCTGATTTAAGACAATAATAATGGGTTTGTATCTTGTCAAAAATCAAAGACTCTTATTTAGCGTGGGTATGTTTGATGTGAATTGTATCCTACTTCTGTCTTAAAAAACTTAATTTTAAAATAAAGTTGATATATTAGCAACGAGATTAAAAAACTAAAATGCTTTTATTAATAAAAATTTAGTATTATGGAAGAGGGCGAGCTCGGTAGAACCACCGACGTGAGAGAGAACGAGCTCAGCAAAGCTATCAGCGTGGAAAGGAGCAAGCTTGGTCACATGAGAGATGGCAGGTCACAGGAGCAACGAGCGGTGAGACGAATCTTAGAGAGATTCTTCAACCAAACAAAAATTAAAATAGTTTCATTCTTAAATCCAAATAATCATTTGGTTTGATGTACGAAGCCATTCTATCCCTAAAACTAAAGATGGATTCATTCGATTCTAACTCGCTTCGTAACAAATACACCTTAAGCTCATTCCCTATACATGTACGCTTTTAACTTGTTGCCATGGGAGTGTGAAGCGACTGCCAATGGTTACAACTTGGAGTACAAAACAAAAAACATGATACAAGGAAATGTATGCATACGATTTGATGCGTATCATCTAACAAAATGTTTGATGTGGAAAAACACTACGAAAATGTCACAACCTTGTGAGCAATAAGTTTAGCTTCTGCGTGTACAGCTCCTCAGTAAGATCCAATAACAGATCGATGGTTTGGAATTTGGACCCAATCTCTCTGTTTTCATTAAATTTTATTGCTAATTACCAATAGTAACAACGAAATGGAAACTGGTTCTAGAAATTGAGATCACTTAAAAATTTAACTAAGATGAGTAACTTATCCTTCCAACAACATCCCTTCTCATGCTATGCACATCTTTTCTAGGTATTACAATAGATAAAATACCTATATGTAGATGTGCTTGTATCATACCTAACTTAAGAAAGTCATATCCATACTTACATATATAAATTCTTTTAACACCTATACTTAGGTAGTATTTGATACTCGACAGATACTTATACCCATGACATAAAACCAACAAATAAGCCAATAATATAGAAAGCGTTAGTGCCGCAGCGGGGAGAGCGGTGCCATGATAAGAGAAAGTGATACCTATGCATAGCCAAAAGGGGAGGGGTCGAGAGGAAGAGGAGCCATCTACTCATTTTTCATAACTTACCAGCTTACATAAGAAATATGGTTTTTTTCTATTTTTATAAATGTGAATATTTTTTATATCTGTTTTTTATAGAGCAATTATATATAAGTAAAATGTGTACCGGTTATCGTCATTGACATGGCTAATCTTTTTTCATTGAAATAAGAAAAAACAACCAATAATGCTTCATTTAGGGCATCTTAAGACTTGAAAAAAATCGGACAGTGTTTCAACACCCAGTGAAAAATATTTTATCACGTTGTTAAAAAGTATTTCAAACAGATGCAACATTCGACGATATCATTTACAACACAAATAAACAACTATATGTAACACCCTTGTTGTTATGTTTCACTAATTAAAACTCAATATTTCATATGTGAGAGTAAAATATTTCAATTTAATTGTGTTTTACTGGAATATTTTTTATCAACTGATGAAATACTAGTAGTGTACCCGTGCTAACGCTATGATAAAAATCAAAAGAACAATAAATGTCTTGAACTTGAAACAAACAAAATAAATTAAGATTCACATCAAAAGAGGTCGACGACGAATTAAAGAGTATGTCTTGTGCAACAGATATTCCTGATACATCATACAAAATATTTTGAAACAAAAAGGATTCAGATTGAATCATTCAACTGAAAGAAACATGATTTTTTTACTTTTTCTTTCTTTCTTGTAATAAGTAATAACAACAAATGTAATCGTATTATAAACCTAATTTGAGTTTACCGCACAAAAAAAGGAGTAAAGTAAAGTTTGGTAAATATGTATAGGTCTGTAACGTATTTACAAGAGGGATCGGTATTTTTTTCCTTTTTCAGAGAGGTTAAATTGAGAGCCAAAGAGGAAAAGAAATAGTTATGTACGTGTATGGCCTATTTACTGTGTGCACCATGGAGTCTCTTAGGTAGTTCTATGTGACTGATAGTGTCCCGCCCTTAAATTTTTCCTGGTATTGCTTTAGAAGATCTCCAGCAACCTACAACATCATGATATGAGGGCACATTATTTAAGGATAAGTACCTCTATGGCAACTTAGTAACTCGTCCCAGCTTGTATTTAACCCATAAAATAATCATGTATGTGCAGTTGTGCACTCAAAAAATATATTGCTACGACTATTAAAATTTTGCCAATCAAATATTACATAGGTCAGGCTGAGTGTTCAAGTCATTGCCATTTGCTTTAAAAAGGATGCTGATTGGTACCTGCTGCAGAAGAACTGTATTGTCTCCTTCAAATGTTTGAAATATATCATGGTCATTGCGCAGAGCACCAAAGCGATTTACAGCAACATACCCATGGCCACCACATGATTCTCGGCATAGGTGGACCAAATTGGCATCGAAGTAGAACATACCTATGCAATATCGAACACACATGAAAAGGTAGACCAAACTATATACCGTGTAATCTGCATGCCTTGCATGGAAAGGATCCTGCCGCACATCTCTCCTTCCATGTTATGGTAGATGAGCTTAGAAATGACTGCAGAGAAAAAGCAAAAAAATATTTCCTAAAGATAGTTTCAATTCTAATATCACAATGCATAGAAACATATCTACATGCACCTAGAAGTTTTATTTGCGTTCTTTAATTATTTTGTTTCTTACTTAAATGCACGGGCACATGCCATGTAAATTCTGGTTCATATGCAACCTATAATTAATGTCAAATTATACCTACGAAATATTTGAGTATCACATAAAAGGCCTGGAAGATTTGAAGGACAATAGAAACATAGAAGCCCAGCAGATATTTATAATGGCAAACAAGAGCTAATACGTAATTGTTATCAAATCAAACCAAAACAAAGACATGGAGCAAGCATGTAATGACTTAAATCAGGTAACATGGATCAAGCATCTAATGACTTAAATCAGGTATTTACGGAAATGTGAAATTGGGGTCTCCATATGTGTTCACATCAGGGGCTGATCCATATTCCCTCATGCAAACAATACGTGCATCTTCGCTGGCAATTTGAGCCACCAGCATGGGGGACAATCTAGTGCTTATGAGTCCTATAAGTAAAAAATAAGTAAAAAATCCATATGCACCCACAAGATATATTTTTCAAATTATTGAGTATTGACAAAGCTTTTAGCCAGTTACCTGGCAGGAAATGCAGAAAGTAGGACCAATAAAATGAAGTCATATATCAGTGAACTAAGGCATAAGGGGGTCCATTACATCAGTAGACAGACTTTAGGAGCCAAGAAAGTGTGCTAGTAAACCAAATAGAGCACAAGAGATCTAAAGCAAAATGAGGACCTGATCAAGTTGAAATACAATGTGATGAGAAAGGAGTTCTTGTCTCTCCGCCCTTTAATAGAGAGATAAGTGAAAAAAATCCCTTCTAATAAGTCATTAAGTCAAGCCGACGATTTCAGATCAAGCGTAATTGGACCTTGCTTCCCAACTGCATACCTGTGTCAACAAATCATTGTTACAGTAGGCGATTTAGCCATGGGATAAACGGGGCGAAAAATGACTGATATGCTGCCATAGAGTTCAGTATATTCGAGCGATCAAGGAAATGCTACTTTTATGTTGAAAAATATAAGATGGAGATGTAAAGTGCAGACCAAAAATCAGATTAACCACCCCAAGAATTCACTTCTATACCAGTAATGGAGAAGCAAAATCATTGAACCGGTATGCAACTTCCAAAGGCTTCAATTTTGCTGTGTATAATCTTTTTAAGCCATCGATTACAGAAGTAACAGCAGTTAGAGGCACCTGCATCTGCAGACCAAATGAAGGTACAAATCATTGAATTGTTGAACTGCAGACTCCAGTGCTACACTTTGCATTACAGTACTAAAAACATTTCTATCATAGTATGACTCAACTACAGTCTACAGAGTAACAAAATAATATTCCCCTGAAGTTAAACATGATAAAATTAAGATCACAAAATGCACAAAAACTCTGTACCTTCTTTTCTGATTTTGAACCAAACCAATTATTAGAAGAAGGCACTTGGACCTGAGGGGTGCCTGCATGACAGAGAAAAGTTAGTGCCACAACTTATATTTAGTAACATGATTCATCAGATGGTGCCCCCAGGAGCACATTTGTTACCATTTTCTTCTCGGTGTACTCTCTTTACCATGGCCATTGATCTCTGAAAACGAACCATCCATTGCAACATCATAGCGAGAGGTCAAAATGAGCTATGATGACAATGAACCCATCAATTATATAAACTTACAGCAAGTAGTTCGTCAAGACCTTCCATCAACCGATCAGCATAGAATGTGAAATCATGTGTTGTTGTAGCAGCATCCCAAATTATAATGTGCATACCTCTTATCTGAAAGAATGCAGATCAAAATAGTCAATAATTATAAACGGTACAAAAATTCTGAAAGAATTGCAGATTACATTGAATTTACTATGAGAGTATCAAATGCAAACAATTGTTTTTATAAGAAAAAAATGCACAACATATCTGTAGAGACAATTTCAATATACATAAGTTAAAAACAAAAATATTGAGCAAAGCCAAAATAGTAATTTCAATTCTTACTCTCCAGATAAAGTTTGATTGAGACAAAAATTTCCTATTTCTTTTGATAGCAAACTCCAGCCTGACCATATCAAGTCCTTTGCGCTCAATGTTCTGCATCAAGCATGCCTTGAAGTATTCCAGTATTAGGATATAAAATGTAGATTCAGAATGAACACACACCTCTCGTAAGCCTCCACGTAATTGATTAATTCATTTTGGCAGGAGAAAAGAATATCGAGAATGGCATTGATCATCTCCAAATTAAATATTGAATGTGAGCACAGAAGAATAAAGCATTAGCTGAACTCGCGCTAAACTTCCAAGCGATCAACTATATAGTAATTAAAAATAACAAACGACCGATATTTTATTGCCAGCAAAGCTACAGTACAGTGAAATAGCTATGCATTTACCAAAGGAGGTGAAAAAAAATCATTTTTAGGCACCCAAGCCAAAGCTCTGGAAAGCTGCAAAATTACTTGCACTTTCGGATATAAAACAAAGAGAAAACTGTACTTGACAACATCATACTCGAAATTATCTCTAATAAACATTCTCGCACCAATGAATGTGTTGCACATAAGCAAAACACGACAATATTACCAAACAACGGTAGATCAAAACTTGCAATTTGAAAGCAGCAGCACATACCAGTCGTAATTGTTCTTATCGCCACTGTCCAAATTGAGGAAGTTGTCAGCGTCGCAAAGCGCCCTCCTGAATCCACCGGTCATCTTGTATGCCATCGCCTTGGGCTCTACCACATAGAACCAAAAACCCAGACCAGGTAAGCTAGGGTTTCACGCAACACAAGAGCAAAAGCGAGTAAAAAGCATGCGCAGCCAGTCAACTCCGGCTTTATAACCAGATTCTCGTGCCTCATCAAATTTGAACCATGCACACCTGCAAGCTCCCTCACTGCAATACCCCAGCAAAATGACCAAATTTTTGTGCCCAACTTGCCCGATCGTTGCCACCTCCACTCTGAAATCTTTATCTGCCTGGCCCCTGATTAAGCACACAACAAATGAACGCCCAGTGATTTTTTAAAAAAAATGATGATCTGCTACTTTGCTACTAAAGAGAAGAATACAGTTTTAAATATGGGTCCTAGGACGCCAGGAGAAGCAGTTACTGCTTTTACCATTCAAAATTCAAATCTAACAACAACTATATGTGAGGATCAACAGAAACCTTAGAAATGAGAGATTTATCTGGCAAGCAAACAGTGGAATAAATAACAGAGAGACTGAGAGTATGATCGGAAGTGCAGATCAAGAGAAGCTTTGCATTGCAAAATCAATCCACGTTTTTGAATCAAACCGAGCGCCACCACCTACCGTTGGTTGTACCCTAGCGCAGCCTTAACCACCGGCGAGATGGCGCCGAAGAGGCGGTGGTGGGGGAGGAGGGTGTAGGCGGAGGGTTACAGGGGAGAGGGCGGTGGCGGGGGAGAGGAGAGCAGG
>KE373112.1:1030967-1048546 GCA_000418225.1 Zizania latifolia | reverse complement strand
TCGCGGTCGAGTCATCTCCTCTTCTCCTTCATCCTCATCGTCCAATCTTCATCACCCGGTTGACAAGCATTCATCACCTCATGGTTCATACCATGACTTCTCATGCATTACTGTAAGAACTACTGGTATTAATTGTTGAAGTGTTGCAGATCCTAGTTCTTAACTTTGCCTGTTTCAGATGCTCCAAAGGACTTGGAGAATGGAGCTTCTCCAACCAAAAATGTTACCAGAGCTGAAGCAGGAACTGCAGAATATTTGATTGAGCTCGAAGAACGGCGTTCAATTAAGGTAATTTGGTCACTGTCATCTTTCTATCCTTATCACGCCTGTCAAAACAATCCCAAAATGTGAACTGGATTGATCTGTTGAACCTTTCCTTTGCACAGGTATTTGGATCAAGCACTTTCATAGGGCTTGGAATAGTGTCCTTCTCAGGTGTCTGCTTCTCACTCTTCTCCCCAGCATTCAACCTTGCCACCAATGACCAGTGGCACAACCTAAAAGAAGGTGTCCCTCACCTGGTTGTCTACACCACCTTCTTCTACTTCTCGATTTCATGTTTTGTCATCGGCATTGGTCTGAACATCCTGTTCCTGTACCGTCCCATGGCTGGTGTGCCAAAGTCATCCTTCAAGTCATACCTGAATGACTGGGAAGGCAGGCAGTGGGCTCTTCTTGCTGGCTTCCTCTGTGGCTTTGGCAATGGCTTCCAGTTCATGGGTGGTCAGGCTGCTGGCTACGCTGCTGCTGATGCTGTCCAGGTTAGTGCAATGTCCTATCTTATCACTTTTCACTTCATAAGAGAAATTCATCATGTCCGCAATCGGTGTTGCGAGATACTGAGCACTGTACTACACCTTTTGGGCACATTCTTTAGGTTTAGCAATTCACACAATCTTCAGAGAATTGCAACTTTCTGGAGCATGATTCTAACTGATTAAGCATTGTGTTCATCAGGCATTGCCACTTGTGAGCACATTCTGGGGCATACTGCTGTTCGGGGAGTACAGGAAATCATCGCGGAAGACGTATATCCTGCTAGGGTTCATGCTGTTCATGTTCATCGTTGCGGTTGCAGTGCTCATGGCTTCATCAGGTCACAGGAGCACAAAGTGATTGATTGCCTCAAATCCTTGCATCATTTGTCCATTTGTGTTTGCAAGCGCCAACCATCCTTGCTGTCAGAAGGCAAAGAAGTTCAGGCAGCAAGGCAGATCTTGCCAGCACAAAGTGAAGCTCCATTCATGAAATTTCCATTTGGATGAAGCTGTACATAGCAAAAGAAAAGGAAAAAACAATTAAGTTTGTTGATTTCTGATTTCAAGTTTGTGCCGGATTATATAAATGTAGGGTTATCCTTTCTTAAAGATCACTTGCAGATAGCACAAGGAATTTGGGTTCGCCTGAATTTTATGAAAGATAGTTATGTTTGATTCGATGTTGAAATTAGGTGGCAAATGAGTAGTGATACTGTTCCTGTTGCTGGTGAAGTGCCAACGAAAGTGACCTGAGCACCAGTAACAACAGGCTCAATTCTCAAATGCGTACAAATTAACATCTCATTCATGAGAATTTCGGTTGCTACTTGCTACGGCTAAGAGATCGGGTGGTATGATATCAGCAACACATAACTGGAGACTGCGGCAAAACAATTACAAGATGGATTGTATTTCAATTAAAGAATAATAATTAGTTCTTTTCTCATTCTGTACCAGAAAGCAATGCAACAAAAGACAACACCTGCACTCTCCAGAAAGGAGGAAAATCGCTACTGCACATATCAAAATTGGGCTATAAACCATATGACTTCAAGTCGATGTGCTAATCAATTTATCAGCATCAACTGAGATAAACACAAAAAAACTACTTATTGCCCTCTTCAGCGTTTTTTATGTCGTGCTTTCAGCATTGCGTGACCTGTTTCTTCCAAGTGAGAAAATAGATTGTTCCTGCAACGGGAAGTATTTGAGCACAATCATAAATGTTTCCATGTTATGATGGCAACATATGATGGGAAAGAGAAAGAGAGAACAATAGAACATAAAGTTATGCTTCAAGTGTACCTTGACTCAAAAGTACTTCCACACGTTTCACAGTCATTACTGGGTGCCTTTGAAACCTCCTGGTACAAGGTAGCTTCAAATGTTATAACTAAAAAAAAGGATGTATATAGAATTATATCTACCGCCAATGCGTAGCACAATATCATCACAAAACATATCCAATACTGCAGAACCAGATATAGAAGAGTTTTCATGTTAAGGTCATCATGTTACACTAAAAGCAAATAGTGAAGTGGTAGACATAATTTGCAACATACGTAACTCCGAGTGGTATGTTCTACAACAAAGATTTTTGTACTTGACCTCTACAGATGGTTAGAAGGGCTTTGTTGTCAGACAAATTTTATTTCACAGAACAGCAATCCAACATGTGAGTGTTGATCACATAAAAACCATTAGATTTCCTAGACACCCAAAGTTTCTTTACTAAGAAACTATGAAACTTTAGTGGTGTATTCCTCAAAAGCTAAAACATTTGGTTATTTCCTCTACACAATATTTCACACAAATTTTATGTAAGCATTTCTAGTAAGTGGCATCAGCAGTTAGGTGGTTCTACAAGTAACTAGGCAGTTGCATATGTAGTTCACATAGCACTGAACAGGCTAACAGTTTTTGCTATCTGACTTAAACATGGAAACATAATACATGGTTTTTAGTCACAAACTCATAACAAGTTTCCTGCCAACTATACAAGAAGAAATATGAAGAAGCCTTAGCTTAAAAAGGAACAAGAGAATGTAAATGTACCTTTTGCTTCTTTCCCTTCGATGTACTCTTTTGTTCAACAGATATAGTTGTGTTCTTTTCTGTGCCTTTCTTGTTCTTTTTGTTCTTTTTAGGATTGTCGTTTTTACCTTTCTGCTGATCTCCTCTACTTGCTGAAGTACCGTCTTCATTAGAAGATGGACCTTCCATCTTATCATCAGCATCATTTTCATCATTGTCATGCCTAGATTCCTCAGGCTGAATCTCACTCTTCCCACCTTGCCCGTTATCAGCATCAGTACCTTCACCTTGTCCCTTCTTTGCTGCTCGCCTCCGGCGTTCTTTCCTTTTGACATTATTAGTTTCATAGCTTACTTCGTCGCCATCATCATCCATGGCACCACCTGACGAAGCTTCCTCTTGAAAAGCCATAAAACCACTCTTCCTATTCTTGCGCCTAGACAGCATTTCCTCCAACACACTGGTTTCATCGTACGAACCAACCTTTTGCTCCCCATTATACAAGTTCTTATCACCACCCTCTTCATCCTGCACCTCCAAGCCCTCGCTCAAATCTTCAGCCAACTCTTCTGCAGCATCTGACCAATCACTCTCCTCTGACTCCTGTGCAGGCTTAAAATCGAACCCCACATCAACTTCTGAATCACCACCAGCTTCCCCTTCAGCCTCCTTTAAATCCTCTTCCTCTTCTTCAAACACCATCCTCAGCTCGGCCACCTTATCTCTATGCTTTTTGGATTGTTCATGGTTCTTCCACTGTTTGTCTGACTTGAACTTCTTATTACATGCCACGCAGTAAAGCTCCTCCTTCCTCTTTGCACTCATCTCCTCTTCCTCATCATCCTCAAATGCAGCCTCATCGTCCTCCACCCTTGCCCACTCAGGCTCCTGATACGCCATCGCTCGCTCCTTCTTTTTCCTTTCCTCTTCCTTCTTCCTTGCCATATCCTCTGCCTTCTTCTTATCCTCCTCAGCCTTCTTCTTCAGCGCCATGTCCACCACCCTCTTATCCCTCTTCTTGCAGAAAGCCGCCAGCCCTCTGACAGCATCATTATACTCTCGCCGAGCCTTGCGCATCGCCTTCTTGTTATCCTCCTCCATGAGCCTCCTGATCCGGCGGTTCTCCCCTCGCGCAGCATCCCACTCGGCAGCCCACCCAAAGTCCATGACAGTGCCGAATCCGAGCCAGTAGTTGTAGAAGGCGGTGACCTGGGTGTAGGGGGAGTCGAGGTTGCCGATGACCGGCGGCATGTCGACGGAATCGGCGGACAAGCCCATGCGGCGGGCGTACGCGAGCTCCTGCGCGAAGACCTTGTCGAAGACGTCCCCGTAGACCTTGTAGAATCCGCGGCCGGAGTCGGAGAAACCGGAGAAGGCAGAGGAAGAAAAGAAGGCGAAGAGGTCGGGGACGGGGGAGGCGGATGTGCCGCCGCCGCTGCCACCGGAGGAGGCGGGGTCGGAGAAGAGGATCTGGGAACGGTGGGAGTCATAGTAGGCGCGCTCGTGCGGGTCGGAGAGGACGGAGTGCGCGTGCTGGAGCTCCTGGAAGGCGGCGGTGGCGGCGGCGATGTCGGAGCCGGGGGGCTGCTTGTCGGGGTGGAGTGAGAGCGCGAGGCGGCGGAAGGCGAGCTTGATGTCGGTTGGGGAGCAGTCGCGTGGGAGGCCCAGGATCTCGTAGTAGCACCGCTTCGGCGCCGCCCCCGCCACGGACGGCATCGCCGCCGCCCCCGCCGCCGAGCTAGGGTTTCAGGGGAGGAGACGTTGCCGCGCAAGCGTTGTTTGGATTGATCCCCCCTCCCAAAAGAAGCCTTTCCCAAAATTTTGCTAAGAACAATATAGATTTGCTATGATTTAGTTTGTTGTTTAAAAATTTAGAGTGTAAATTCATGCCAACACCAAAATTTTGTTAATTTTCATAGGTTAGTCTCTTGTTGGTCTTAAACCAAAATTTTGACAATAAATCAAACATTTCAACTTTGCCAAAACGGGTATTACCCCTAACTGAATCTTACCGACCGTCTTTTTTATGGTTTTGTCATTTAAATGTTATATATAGTACCAATATATATTAGTAGCTTTTGGCCTGCTTAGCTGCCTGCACTAGCCCATGAATTAGGATGAGTGGACGTAAAATCGCCCTCCCGATTAGGCTGAGCAGATACTCGCTGCATGTGCGTGCTGGCTTCAAGGCTGCACCCGCACGTGCAGATGTTGCACCAGCTATTGTTTGCAAGCTAAACTATGGACAGTGAAGTGCTGCTGCCCAAAGATTCAGGGATGCTGCCATCAAGATTGTTGCTAGGGAGAAATAGATGTTCAAGGTTAGGGACTGAACCGATCCCGGGTGGGATTGTTCTATTGAGCTTGTTGTTGCTAAGAACAATTTCTGGGAGCTTGTTGTTCTATTGGAGATGCGAGCATTCAGAAAGTTTTGATGGGATCTCACCTCCGATGGAGTTGTTCCACACGTCCACAAGCTAATGACCTAAGTTGGGTGCACATGCACCATGAGATGGTGTCCGGGATCATCCCATGATGGAATTCACGCTAAGGTCCAGGTTCCTGGAATCCTGGGCTGATCAGTCAGCCAACCTCAGGAGGTATCCTGCCATTGATCTGGTTGTCATAATTATAATTTTGTTATGAATAGGTGGTAATCAGGCAATTGTAATTTTGTAATGGACAGATGGTAGTGAATACAATGTTATTTTGTATAGCACTTGGCTAGGTTGATTATGATGATAATGAGACACCATAAAATGTATCATTGGTTAATTGATGTTTAAGATGGTAGTGAACACCATACCATATACAGTGCTTCATGTTTTGACCTGTAAGTATGCTTTATTTTTTTACTGTTATATATGTATATAGTTAGGACTTAGAATTTTTTTCGTCAGGATAATTCATGTGTATACAACTAAACACCATCTACAAGATACAGCGTCCAGAGATACAACCAACCAAACATCATCTCAACTCATCCAGTATCACTCGTACATACAACCAAATGGAACCAATTGCATTATCCTATCCAGGCTGAGGACAACCAGGATAACAGATACAAACTAGGCTAAGAACGTGTGAGCAACAAAATAGACCCTTACTGCATGGTATTTAACGAAATTTGAGTCTAACGGGATAGAAGAGATTTCTGGTATGGTGTTGGATATGTGTGGACTATGTCTAAACAAATTCTACAGTGACCAAAAAAACCAGCATTGATTTATCAACAAACATTGTACGAGAAATATACATTACATTTAATGCTAGTGGCCATCGCATTCAAGCTCAGGCTCAACAAAGTAGCCAAGATTATTTATGTCCTGCTTGGCTGCTTGGTTTTGAGAAATCATTTGCAAGCTCATTGGAATTACATCGAACCGAACATTCTCCAAACCATGAAACTTCACAGCATCCATATCTTTGCAGGCTTCATCGTGCTGTCAAAGTTCACAGTCAAGTAGTCAACCAAACTATTGGATCATCTTGTGTGCCGCACAATTGATAGACAAAAGAATCTGCTGATTTTTTTCTAAATAAAATGAAAGGAGGCACACCAGATTTTTTTTTCTAAGCATTACAGTGATGAGGTTTTCCAGTTGCTGTCAAACTTCCGGTGCTGCAAAATACAAGGCAACAAATTGTTACAGAAAAAACAGAACTTGATGGTGCTCTTTGACAGAAGCAATCGGTTTCTCCGTGGGAATTTACCTCAGATATTGGCATTTTAGTTCGCACTGCCTCAACTTTCGACAAGTCGATATCTGCTACAGCAAATCCAGTGGACAGGCGATCTGGAGCCAAAGTTAGAAGATTATTTAAGTGGCACATTATGCAACGCTTGTTCCAGATAATTTTAGAATATTGTATTTGAACAAATACAAACACAACACATGCAGTATGGTAATGGCTAACTACTACATTTCACATGACAAGATCACAATAGGTTCAGACTTTAAAGTTAGCAAATATTGATGGGGAATTTAACAGAAAGTTCACTTGATGGTTGTCAAGGAACAAGGTGCTAAGAACTTAATAAAGTCTTCAAAATCTCAACAGAAGAATTCTGAATGAAGACAATAACAAAATGAAAAGATATACCTGGAAGTCGAGCTATAACTGTTCCCCATGGGTCAATAATTATAGAATCACCATAGCTTTCTCTTTTCTCATTGTGTTTTCCAGCTTGAGCTGCAGCAATAACCTATTGAAAATCTTGGAAATTTAGCTTACCTAATTCCAGAGAAGGCAAATGCACGTATGCATATTTCATGGAATTCTATATGGAGCAAAGGTTTTTGAAATAAGCATAGCTCACTTATGCTGAATTTGCGATCACAAATGTGTATATGCCTATATGGTGGATTTTATATTGTTGTTCTCACACCGCCAACTATATGAAACAACCAAGCAAAAGTGAAAGAACTATAAGAATTAGGACTTCATACATAACATTGTGTCTCAATAGCACGGGCACGGAGAAGAATTTCCCAGTGCGCTTCCCCAGTTACTTTTGTGAATGCGGATGGTACTAGTAAGACCTGAAAAGGTCACTGGCATATTAGGAAAAGACTGGAAAACGATATGCAATTCACCTGAGCTTTTCCTAAGAAGCATGACATGTAAGAACTCAGGAATCAGGATAAGGCAATAGGAAAAGCTTATGTCAGTATAATATTATAAACCACCACCTGTGCTTGATGCTTAAAACGCAAACGTTGATAAAGCTCTGGAAATCTCAAATCATAGCAAACACTAAGGCCCAGTCGTCCAAAAGGGCTATCCACTGCGACAACAGTATCACCTGATAAATAAATAAATACAACATCACATATTGGTTTTCAACTGCAACACACCGCATGTAATAGCTCACTTCAAGATATCACTACTGCAGCACTAGCTTCAATCACTTTTGCAGTCAAGTCAGTCTCACTAATGCAGTACTAGCTTCAATCTCCTTTGCCGTCAAGTCAGACAATATTTGGCTTTACAAGAAGAAAAGCTTCAATGGATTATGCCTGACCCAAGGATATACAATATAGAAGCATAAGCTAGTGTTCCATCTTTTGCTCATAAAACTATCTTGTTGAGAGTCATGTGCACTGTCAGTCAGATAGTTGGGTCAATTATGCCTTGGGAGAAAAATACTGAGTTCAATATTAATCTAATACTTAGCCTAAGAGGACAGAATATACAAACATAATCAGATATCTATAAAGACTGGCTCCAGAACCAGAAACTACTAAGGCAGTGAACTCAAGTGCAAACCGAAAACACAGCATAAAATCTTGTTCAAAGTAACATATTAGGACTAAAAATATACAGGGAAAATAATAGTGAAAATTGAACTGATATGGTGGTACATATACTATTACATTTAATTGAGCATATTGAAATAGACATTAAGAAATTATTCATAATTTAGGGATTGTAAATTAATTTTTAATATGAGAATAAATTTATGTGACAAACACAATATTTGAAATACAAGTGCAACTAGTAAAGTGATCTTTTAGAACCAGCTCTGACAAATTTGCACATTACAAGTAAATAAAACAAACTAAAAGATAATGAAAATATCAGTACCTGCTGTTGTAAAACGACTTTCCTTATACACCATATTGCCTGGTACATCCACATCGAACCTTCAGCATAACAATTGTGAAGATGAATATCCAAACTTATGATGTAGCAGTGTACCACGACAAGCAAGAAGAAATAAAGAAAGATGCAATGGCCATCTTTTGACCAAAAGTTCACCATTTAGATAGTAATCCAGAAATATACTTCTGGGCTATCGTGATGATTTCTTATAAATCTATTTTTATCCATGGCTACTGTAAGATAAAGGTTCTCTTATTAGAAGCAACAATGACATGGAACTTCTAGTACATAACTGTCACGGCCAGGCATTGGCCGAAGATTGTAGTTGTGCCGCGAACGCGGCCACAGCCGCGGTGGCTGCGACACGACGGAAAGAGGGGAACAGCGCAGGGGTAGGGCGCCGGCTGGGGAAGGGAAAGAAGACAGCACGGGATTGGGAAATAGATTAGGGGGAAACTGGAATAATTCTATTAACTTTGCTGATCCAAATAGGTCTGATTACAACCCTTTATATAGGGCCAATCTCCTAAACCTACTAGGACTCTATTAACCTTCTAAGAATCTCAAGTACCAACTATAGATCTGGACTCCCTAATCTCAATTACCAAATATAGACCTTGACTCCCTAGTCTGCCTCTTCTGCTGCCGCATGGGCCTGGGTGGCCTGGGCCTAGGCAGCCTGGTCCTGATCCGGCACCAGGACTCCCTTGGGCTTGGGCCTGTGCCGGCTATAGTGCAGCCCCCACATGACATCTCTCCTCCTGCTGAAGCAGCTCGTCCTCGAGCTGAAATTCTAGGTATAAGCGCCGAAATTCGTCCAAAGAGACCCATGAAGCTTCGAAAGAAGACAATCCTTTCCACTGAACCAAGAGCTCAAGAACTCCTCGTGCAAGCTGAGACCGAAGAACATGTTCTGGTGAGGGCAGAACACGACCATGAACCAGCAGTGGCAAGGCCGGTGGCGCAGTTGGAGGGTCTCCCCTGAATGGCTTCAACAGACTAACATGAAACACATCATGCAGTTTTACCTTGGGAGGAAGACGGAGCCGATATGCCACTGTCCCAATACGTTCTGCCACTTGACAAGGTCCATAAAAGCGCTGGCTTAGCTTGGCACGTGGGCGGATGCCAAGGGAAGCTGCTGCCCGATGAAGCAACCTCAACCAAACCCAATCACCCACTGCAAATTCCAAATCACGATGCTGATCATCATAATACTTTTTATAAACTTCTTGAGCCTACACCAATCTATCACGAATATCCACCAAAAACTCATCTCGTTCACGGAGAGTCTTTGCCACCGCAGCCACGCGTGAAGATCCAGGCTCATAAGACTAAATAGAGGGAGGCGGCCGACCATAGACCACAGAAAATGGGGTCTCGCGTAAAGATGCCTGAAAAGAGGTATTATAACAATACTCAGCCCATGGTAACCAGTGCAACCACTGCCTTGGCCGATCACCTGTCAGACACCGTAGGTACATTGCTATTGTTTTGTTGACTGCCTCCGTTTGTCCATCAGACTGCGGGTGGAATGTTGTGCTCATGTTTAACTTAACACCCGCTAGTCGAAATAGCTCCTGCCAGAATTGCCCTGTAAAAACTGGATCACGGTCGCTGACAATTGAAGATGGTATACCATGGAGGCGTACAATTTCAGAAAAGAACGCGGTTGCGACCGAGCAGGCTGAATATGGGTGGCCGAGGGCAATAAAGTGAGCATATTTGGAGAATCTGTCTACCACTGTCAGGATCACTGATTTGCCATACACCGTGGGCAGCCCCTCCACAAAATCCAGAGATATATCCATCCAAATCTGAGAGGGAATCGGCAGCGGTTGTAGAAGGCCGGTGGGATGTAGGTGATCAACCTTGTTGCGCTGGCACATATTGCAGCTACTGACGTGCTCCTGAACCACTTGGCGAAGGCGTGGCGTGTGGAAGTCAGCCTTGACGCGATGCATGGTTTTCTGGATTCCCTCATGTCCGGCCGAGTGTGCTGCCGTCAGAACCTCTGGTAGCAGTACGGAATTAGGGGGAAGATATGCCTTGCCACCAAACGTGAGGATGTCGTCCACCAATGTCCACGGCCCGGATAGCTCCCCTGCCTGGAGCTGATCTTTAAGCGCCTGGATGGCCAGGTGCCTCGCATGTTCTTCACGGAACCGAGTGAAGAACTCAAATGTTGGGGCCGAGAGGGCAGCCAATTCGGCGGTATCTGAGTCGCAGCGTGACAATGCATCAGCCACGATGTTCTGTCTCCCCAGCTTGTACTCCACTTGAAAATCAAATTCGAGGAGCTTGATCACCCACACATGCTGCGGAATAGTGGACAGACGTTGATCCAATAAAAATTTTAGACTGTAATGATCTGTACGTACCACAAAGGATCGGCCCCAAAGGTACGGTCACTAATGGCAGACTGCTTGGACAAGGCCGATGAGCTCTCGCTCATAGGCTGCAAGTTTGGCATGGCGAAGAGCAATCGGCCGACTGAAAAAGGCAATAGGGCCGTCGCCCTGGTGCAAAACCGCACCGAACCCTGAGCCTGATGCGTCACACTCCACCACGAAGGGCTTGGTGAAGTCTGGGAGTTAGAGCGTCAGGGCCGATGTTAGTGCCTGTTGTAGTGCTGTGAAGGCTTGAGCGGCATCTGGGGACCACCCGAATGCCGCACGCTTAAGGAGTTGTGTGAGGGGTGCGGCTATCTCATCGAACCCCTTAATGAAGCGCCGGTAGTACCCGGCCAAACCCAAAAATCCACGTAACGCGTGGACTGTTCGGGGTGTTGGCCAATCGAGGACGGCCTGTACCTTCTGTGTGTCCATGGCGACGCCCTTGCCGGAGATGATGTGGCCCAGGTAGGCCACGAATGTGACTCCAAAGAAGCATTTGGAGAGCTTGAGGACGAGGCGTGGGAACAAAGGCAGGTGAAGACCACTCATACATGCCTGAGATGATCTGCCCAAGATGGACTATAAACCAAAATGTCATCAAAAAATACGAGGACAAACCGACGGAGGAAGGGCTGGAGGACATCATTCATCAATGCCTGAAAGGTGGCTGGGGCGTTGGTGAGACCGAATGGCATCACAAGGAACTCAAAGAGTCCCTGATGAGTCCAGAAGGTGGTCTTCTCGACATCTGCTGGGCCATGCGCACCTGGTGGTATCCCGAGCATAAATCCAGCTTAGTGAAGAATTGCGCGCCTTTAAGTTCATCCAAGAGTTCCTCGACCACTAGGATCGGGAACTTATCTTTCGCCATCTTATCGTTGAGAGCCCGGTAGTCAACGCAGAACCACCATGTGCCATCATGCTTCTTGACAAGGAGCACCGGCGCGGAAAATGGCGATGAGCTATACTTGATGATGCCTTGATCAAGCATGTCTGCACACTGTCTCTCGAGTTCATCCTTCTGGTGTTGTGCGTAGCGATACGGGTGGACCGCCACAGTAGCCGTGCTGGGTAAAAGAAGAATGTGATGGTCATGACGACGAGGTGGAGGAAGTCCACGCGGCTCGGCGAAAAGGTCACTGAATTCCTTCAATAGGCCGACAAGAACCTCGGGACCGGAGCAAGTGTGGATGCGCGGTTCCTCCAAGATTGTTGCGTGAATGCCGCTCCAGATAATCGACTCACCATTGCGATGAAAAGAGATGCGCTTGTTGGTGAAGTCCCATAGGATTGGTCCCTAAAGTGCGTAGCCACTGCACGCCCAAGACCACATTGAAGGTGTTGAGTGGCATGATGAAACAGTCAGTGGGAAAGACCTCGCCATTAATACTCACTGCGACGTTATTGGCGAGCCCACTGCATGTGACGCTATCACCGTTGGCCACGCGAACTCGAGTACCAAAACAGGGGTTGAGAGGAAGTCCCGTAGTGGTAGCAGCCTTCTCTAAAAGGAAATTATGTGTGGATCCTGTGTTGATAAAAGCAACCAGGTCCACCCCATTGATACGTATTGCCAGCCTCATAGTCTCGGAATCTTGTGGTCGTACGCCGGCAACTGCATAGAGAGAAATCCCCGGGTCATCTGTGCTATCGAAATCATCGGCTTCATCATCACCAGCGGACGGGGCACACAACCAAAATAGCCGCTTGGATCTGTGAGTTGGGCTGAATTTTTCGTCACAGTTGTAGCATAATCCCGCCTCTCGTCGTGTTTGCATCTCCTCTGGTGACAGAGCACGGCGCTGAAAACGACCTGTCCTAGTGGTAGGGGTTGTACAGGCAGGCACCGCCCATACTGCTAGTGTTGTATTGGTCGAAGGCTGCTGCGTTGCTGACCGAATGGTAGGCGCTTGTTGCTGATTCGGTTTGGCATCTGCTCGAGCCGCTTCTTCTAGCTGTGCGCGCAACTCAAAGGCATGGACAAGGCTCATAGATGTTTCTAATGAAGCGGGCGCCTGAAGTTCGACATCAATCTGCATTGTGCCCTACAATCCTTGCGTAAAAAGTTCAATATGTTGAACCTCCGTAAGTGTTCCTGCCCGGCTGAGAAGGGCCAGGAAGCGCTCTTGGTAATCGGCGACAGACCCGGTCTTGCGTAGTGCGGCCAACTCACCGAGTTTGTTATGCCGAAGTGGAGGTCCGAAGCATAATTCCACCATCTCCGTAAAACACCTCCACGGAGGGGTACCATACTCGCGTTCGATACCAATGTACCATTGCTGCGCTACCCCTGTAAGGTGGAACGCTGCGAGCCAAACCTTCTCTTCTTCTAGAGTTTGTTGGCCACGAAAAAATTGCTCGCAGCGACTGAGCCATGTGAGGGGATCTTCCCTCCCATCATAGGTCAGAAAATCCCACTTGTGATAGCGTGGAACTCGGCCATGATCTTGAGAATTATCACCGGAGAGGTTGGGGCGCCCGAGAATCCCCTTGCCGCCCTCTCCATTGCGGGCCACAGCCCTTTCTGCCTCCAATCGGTCCACCTTGATCTCCTGCGTTTGCTGCCTTGTCTCCATTGCATCTATTTTCTGTATCAGCACTGATAACTGGGCGGTGATGGTAGCAAGGACATCTCCATTGCTGCCGGACGACATATCCACAGGCGCAGGAGGTTGCTCTGATACCAAATTGTCACGGCTAGGCCTTGGCTGCAGATTGTAGTTGTGCCGCGAACGCAGCCACAGCCGCGGTGGCTGCGACACGACAAAAAGAGGGGAACGGCGCAGGGGTAGGGCGCCGGCTAGGGAAGGGAAAGAAAACAGCACGGGATTGGGAAATAGATTAGGGGGAAACTGGAATAATTCTATTAACTTTGCTGATCCAAATAGGTCTGATTACAACCCTTTATATAGGACCAATCTCCTAAACCTACTAGGACTCTATTAACCTTCTAAGAATCTCAAGTACCAACTATAGATCTGGACTCCCTAATCTCAATTACCAAATATAGACCTTGACTTCCTAATCTGCCTCTTCTGCTGCCACATGGGCCTGGGCGGCCTGGTGCTATAGTGCAGCCCCCACATGACAATAACTGTGTAGCATCAAATAACAATTGTCCTTACTAAATCAAGTTAAATCTTAAAACCTACTATCTAACATTCTAAGAATGCCATAAAATAGGCACCTAAAGTATACTATTTGCAAAATTCTTGAAAGCATATTTCAGCCCAAGTGCTGAGAAAGAAGAAACACCTACAAATGTATTTTTTGATATGAGCTCCTAACTTCTCCAGAATCATCAATTATTACATGAGTATTGTACTGGTGTGAATCATCAGGGCCCTTTTCTTGAAACCCTCCAAGAGACAACCACATACTTGATTCTCTGCAGAGCTAAACTATGTTAAGTCAAGGACTGAAGGTGCAATCCGGTAACTGAAAAAAGGAAGTCCTTCAAAAATACAACGGAAATATTGGCAATACTCAAGACATAGTTAGCCTCCATTTGGCCTTGTGGTGGATAATGGAAATCTCATTTAAACCTACCACATTTGCATATTTTGATGTTTGGCTAGTTGCTTATTTTCTAAATCACATTGTGAAAACAGTATTGGAGCAGTCACCTATCAAAAGTTCGTGCAAGAGGAAATATAGAACAATTAAGCTATTATATGACAGGGCTTGTTAAGCTACAATCTAATTTGCCAAACAGGGTAATAGAAGCTTTCAGAGTTACTTATTCAAGGCATTAGACACGCTTGCATTCTTTTGTATAAGCCAAAATAGTTTGCGATTTAACAGATTGACCAAATAGCAAAGCACATACTGAACACGTAGGTGTTTAGAAGATTCATTTGTGAAATTGTAAGGCAGATAATTCAAGTTAGACAACACAAAACAATAAATGCCTAAATTTAAGATTTGATAGAATAGAAATAATAATAGCTGAAGTAGAATGCGAAATCAAACAATATAGCCAACATAAATGAAGAGGGACTTCTCTAGTTCTCTGAAATGGCAAAAGAAATTCAGTAAGCCTGTTCTTACTAACTTTGCAAGTGAGCAATATCTCTGCATTATTGGGCCATCTAGTGGTTCAGCTATCTTAATAGACTCGCCATCCTTGGAGCCTATGAATGAGAAGACCTCTGGAAAGCAAAGAAATTTGACTCCAGCTGAAGCTGCTTCCTGGAGAAAATGTTTCTATGTTAACAAAGAAGGAAAAAGCACGTACAACTCAGAAGTACCAGCAAGTACGGAAACAACAATTAGGCATGATTATACTGCAAGGTCAGGCTTTCAAGATGCTCTGAAGTCTGAACTACAAATCTTATGAACATTCATCAATATTGCGCACATCACATATCATACATTTCATTCTGAAATGATTGCTCAGGCATAGATAACATATTTTTCTTTCCCTATGAGAACAACACAGTTGTGCCGTGCCATTGAACTAAAAAAGCATGATCATCCAACCAATGCTCTGCATTCACTTGCCTTCGCCTGAAACAGAAGTCAGTACACGAAAGACAGCAAAATTTAGCTCCCCACTCCGATCCATTTTACTGTCATGAAGCATCACATAACTTATCCACCCCAAAACGCGCATTTCCCACGCGAGGATGATGTCGTCCAGAGCATTTCTCGCGAGAAATTCCCACCAACTCCACGACCATAATTCATAAACTCCCTCGCGGCAGATAGACGGAAGACATGGCGACCCGGATTGTGCAGCGGGGGGTGGACCACCGCGGTGTAGGTCTGGTAGGGGAGGGTAAGGAAGGGCTTGCCTTGGTGAGGCGGGAGCAGGTGGAGTAGTTGGCGTCGAGGTCCCCCACGGAGGTCATCTGCACCACGCCCACCCTCGCCGGTGACGCCGCCAATCCAGCGGAGGAGGATGACGAGGACGAAGCCATGCCGCGGAGGAGTATAGATACGCGGGACCTCGAGGCGGCAGCGGCGGCGGCGATGGGGAGAGAGGCCGCGAGGGAGGCCAAGGCCATGCGAGATGTGGGGAAACGGCGACTCCAACCAGCGGGGTACACTTGCGCGGGTGCGCGTAGCGGACGCGGTGCCGAGGCAGACCACACGTGGACGCTCCCCTGGCCGTCGGATCGGAACGGCCGTTGCCTTGCCGTTATCCGCCGTTAGATTCCGTCACTACGCATCTTGTTTCGCTCCCGTTGTGAGATTTTCTGAAAAATGATAATTTGTCAAATGACTCTTTTGATTATAATATCACTCTGAAATAATAACATATAGAATTATTTAAATCAATGATATGTGGATCAAGATGATAAAAAGAAAATTCATTTTTATTGGTGATGCCAAATTATCAAATCTCTCTAGATTTTCAAAAGTCAAAACTAACAACTGCAAGAGTTCGTTGGAGGCATATCATGAAAAGGTAGAAGGACGTGAAAATAGTTTGATCATATTGCTATCATGAACAATTAAAATGAATTGAGACTTAGATGGAGTAAGCATAAAACAATTGACAAAGATTTACAGCGGCAAATCACTAAGGAGAAAGAACGGTTGAGGCAAGTTTTATTAAGAATAGTTGTCATTGTGAAATTTCTTGGTGAATGCAATTTGGCTTTTAGAGGATGTAGTGAGCAGTTTTACAATGAACATGGTAATAATTTCTTAGCTTGTGTTGAGATGATTGTTGAATTTGATCCGATAATGCAAGACCATCTTAGTCGTATTCAAAATAACGAGATTTATTATCATTATCTTAGTCATAAAATTCAGAATAAGTTGATTTTTCTTTTGGCTTGTGACATTACAAATTGTTTTTATAAAGATTATTGAAGAAGCTAAATATTTCTCTATAATCCTTGATTTACTCTAGATGTGAACATCAAGAACAAATGACCTTGTTAGTTCGAAGTGTTAATATGTCTCACATCAACATAAAAATTAAGTACTTTCTTGGATTCTTGAAGGTGGACGATACATCTGGTTTGGGGCTTTACAATTTATTGGTAGATTCTATCAAGTTGTTTGATCTTAATATTGATGGTGTTATAGGTCAAGGTTATGACAATGGCTCTAATATGAAAGGAAAACACCATGTGTCAAGGATATGGCCCCAGGTACCCTTTAGTGTGCTTTTAATGGACCGCACCAGACATGGGCCTAGCCTGTTCGGCAGTCCGGCGTAGATAAAGAAAGTTGAGATAAATTAGCAAAGATATCCCTGTAAATAGTAGATAAGTTAGAGTCCGGTTGAAATCCTAGTTATAGGAGATCGACTCGGAATATGATTTCCCAAGTGTAACCCTACCCCTCAGACTATATAAGGGGGCGAGAAACCCCTCTAAGGGCATCAACTTTTGCATCGAGCATTCGGACCTAGCTTTCGCATCCACTTTTGTATCTAGCTTAAGATCCGGTCTTAGCATCTAGCTTTTGCATTCAATCTACAACCTACCACACAGGATGTCAGCTGTCTCATGCTTGCTTGCATGTCCTCTGAGCTTCAGAAGCAATATGTGGACAGAGACACCTACGATATGATCGTTGGGCTGAAGGGCATGTTTGAGAACTAGGCGAGGACCGAGAGATATAATGTCTCTAAGTCTTTGTTTGGGTGCAGGTTGGCAGAGTGCAATCCTATGAGTCCTCATGTGATCAAGATGATTGGTTACGTGGAGAACTTGCAGAAACTTGGCTCTAAGCTTGATGATGACTTGGCCACAGATGTGATACTTCAGTCGCTCCCTGCGAGCTTCGAGCCGTTTATTATGAATTTTCATATGAATGGCATGAA
>KE373112.1:989149-1003073 GCA_000418225.1 Zizania latifolia | reverse complement strand
GAACTTCCGGCTACACCCGGAACTTCCGAAAATAACCTTCTGTACGGAATTTATTTATGTCCGGAACTTCTGGACCCAGAACTTTCGAGTCATACCCGGAAATTCCGAAAATAACATTCTGTATCGAAAATTATTTCGGCCCGGAACTTCTGGTCCAACCGGAACTTCCAGAAATCCGACGACAAAAACAATAGATCCAATCTATTTCCATCACATATCACCATATGTGATCGATCCAGATCGAACACTATGCATGTAGGCTCTGATACCACTGTTGGGATATGGGGAGGCTACGCTAGCGCTTAATTTCAAAAATTTACCCCGTTAGCCCAGGAACCATGCGTGTAATGGAATCATGGATCGTTACCTTGAACCACGAGACGCGCTCGGGCAGTGGAAGTAGAGTTGGAGTAGCGTGGTCTCGAGCAACTCTTCTCCCGGCTTCGTTTGTTCGTCGGCGAACCGGCGATGAAGATGACGCGATCCGATGATCCGGCAAACTCCGCAGGAAGAAGATAAGCATCGATGCAGCAACGGTGCCTCTACGGTATTTACACGTATAGGGACGGGATCACCTCGCGCTGGCGTGCTAGCACCACTCGCGAGATCTAGAAGATCAATCACAACACTTGTGATCGTGGAGAGAGGAGAGGTGGCGGCTAGGGTTAGGGGGAAGTGACAATGAACAGCAGCCTCCACGTGTTAGCCCCACCCCTCTTTATATAGTGCATCAACGTGGGCCTTTAATCTGCATTAAAGCCTAACAGATCTAATCTGTTCGCGCGGTCCGGAACTTCCGGCTATAGCCGGAACTTCTGGATCCCATCCGGAACTTCTGAAATAGACCTTCTGTATCGAATTAATTCTCAACCCGGAAGTTCTGGTCCAACCGGAACTTCCGGTTCGTCTAGAACCCGGAACTTTTGGCTCCAACCGAAACTTCCGGTTCATCCAGAAAATCGAACACTGGGACTGACCCGGAACTTCTGGTCCTACTAGAACTTCCGGATGCTCCAGAACCCGGAACTTCCGGCTATAGCCAGAACTTCCGGTTCCCCCAGAATTTTTCTTGGGCACAATTCCATCAAAACATACGTGCGAGCGGCTTTAGAAGACAATCACATCATATGCATTCTAAATCTGTCTTTTACTCTCCAATTCTAAATAATTCTAAATGTAGGTCGTGTTATCTTCTAAATATAAATCATTCCAGAACTTCCAAATTCTTTTTATTTTTTTCCTTTGTCAATAATGATACTAGTGATCTTATGAATAAATGAAGTACAAATGAAGAGCAAAGATCATTTGAACTAGCCTACTTCAAACTCCAGTCTAGAGTTAGGTGGAGCCAGCCAAACACTCTAACTCTATCTTTTTTGGAGCAGCCTAACTCCATGAAGTTGGTAGAGCCCCAATTCATTTTCACCTCTTTCTATACTCCAAAACCATCAAATATAAACAGTCATTGAAATTGTGGGTAATTACCCACCATTACCACTCATTACATAAAAAATAAAAAAATAGTTCAGTTCTTTTATTCCTCCTCGCGCCTATCCATCTCCAACCTTGCAGCTTGCGCTGCTAGAATAAGCCCATATCGATGCCCCCACCCCACCCATCGGCGCTCTAGTGGACTACTCCGCACTGTTCGCTAGTGCCCCCGCTCTATCAGACTGCGCCCTTGCCCCGCCGGACTACGCCCTCGGTCCATCGAACTGCTTTGCCCCACTTGTCAGTGCCCCCACCTCGCTCGACCGCACTCTGCCATGTCAGACTACGCCCCTGTCTCGCCTGTCGACGCCTCACTTTTCTCATAATAACAGTACAACCAAGAACAACAATGCCAATCCACCCTAAAAACCCTCTTTTCTAGGGTTAGAGGCACCCTCGCAACTAAACACCCAATCTAGATAGCTCTAACTCTACGTAGAGCAAGCTCTAACTAAAGTTATGAAGCAGATAAAAAGATAAGCCATGCTAAATAGGCCATAAAACTACTTGTTTTAGAATCTTTTAGTAAATGTGCTAAATGAATTTTTAATATGGCCCCTGGGATCTTGAGGTGGGCCTACAATGGCTTTTATGGGACCCGCAAATGTTAAAAATATCAGCAGCCTGTTGGAGCTTGATGCCCTAACGAATCAAAATACCATGGATGGACGGATTCACGTCGCCGTGACTGTAGCTTACAACTGCGAACCGTATTTCAGTACGGCAGTAGTTTACTATGGTATAATTTCTACGCCGTCGTAGCATTTACAGCAGCATGCCGCAAATCCCAAGTCCTGGAAGAACAGATCACAGATGTCTGAAGAGAAATACATCTAATTCATGCACATTTTTGCTTGAAATTTCTTTTTTCCAACGCCATCAAGGGTAACAAAAGCTTCTGAAATCATGGAAAATGCCCAATTGCAGCGTATACCAAGAACATGGATAACACCAATTAAACATACCCATAAACACACATGGTAATTTTAAGCGAGCCAAAACTATGCTGCAAAATAATTCCTCATGCATTGAACAGAACTTCTCTATTCCAAAATTGGAGATCGAACAAAGTAAACAGCGTTCTAAATGCATATCGCGAATGGAAGAGAACTAACTGGTAGATGTGAAAAACCAGACGGATTTAAAGCACATCTTCATTGTCACCTCAACGTAAGAGTAACTTGCTTGATGTTACGTTATTACAATCTCTAGACAGCAGGCATCTATGGAGAAAGTAAATAACAGAAACCCATCATTGCAAAATTTTCTGGAATCGGATGTGACCTGGATAGACATTCACCTCACACTTGCGGTTCATCACTAGAGATGCAAAATGAAGGTCAAAAGGATGTAGACTAGCCCCTCTTGTCAGCGTAGTTGTCAGGCTCATCATCCTTGAAAAGGTTGTCTAGGACTTCATTGTTCTTGCTGCTTTCAAAGCTATTACCAGTGGCACTAGAGAAATCACCACCGGTGTAACCTCCAGCAGAACCATAGCTTCCAGCAGGGTTTCCACCTCCAGCTCCTTCTGCAACTCCATAACCATCTCCGCTGTCACCCCTGTTGCCATAGTTGCTACCATACCCTCCACTCCTGTCACCATAACCACCTCCATAGCCACCACTGTTGCCACCGCCGTAGCCGCCACCACCATAGCCACCGCCGCCATAGCCGCCACCACCTCCATAGCCACCACCACCACTACGGAAGCCACTCGTCCTCTCAGTGGCATGGTTAACCCTTATGTTCCGCCCGTCAATATCCTGACACCAGTGAGTAAGAAATAGGTTGTCAGATAAGATGATGCAAAAACGACTTGAAATTTAAGAGATTCATTGTTGCTTGTTTTGCTGACTCCAAATACAAAGGTAAATATCAGAAACAAGTCAAACAACAACACTACAATGCAGAGAAAAAATAATAAATAAT
The DNA here is from genome assembly GCA_000418225.1 of Zizania latifolia. NCBI lineage: Eukaryota > Viridiplantae > Streptophyta > Magnoliopsida > Poales > Poaceae > Zizania > Zizania latifolia. Next base: position 999,653 of record KE373112.1, on the reverse strand, counting down.
AAGCTCAATCACGATTCTTGAATTGACACATGTCCAATTCCTGTAGCCATGAGGAGTTTAATTTAAATATTAAAGTGATCATAGTGCCATACATGCTGATCTGGCAGCAAGAAAATTGACAATCCACAAACCATATTTTTTTGCGAAATAATGGTCTCAAAAGCTAAATTTGGATAACATTCACTAGATGAGGCAGTTTACAATTAAATTAAACCTAGTCTGTGCAACTTAGTACCATACTGGGTGCAACTCTTACTATCATGGAACATAACAACCATGAAGAAGCTTAAATTCATTCACCATAAATTTACCTTTCCATCCAAGGCCGTGATAGCAGCTGAAGCCTCCTCAGCTGATGTGTAAGTTATAAAGCCAAAACCTCTAGACCTCCCAGTTTCACGGTCAGTGATAACCCTCGCTGGACAGAACAAAAGCATATACCGTTTAACAAAATATAGCACCAAGATGAGTGCCGTGACAAAATAAGGACAAGATACCTTCAATAACTTGACCATAATTGGCAAAAGTATCTCTTAGTCTCTGCTCGTCTGTGCCATAGGAAAGGCCTATAACAATAATTTGTAGCCATCAGAAAATTTTATACTGAGAACAGATTTCTGAACAGATGATCAGACATCTAAAATATAGTAGTTGTGAACCTCCAACAAAGATCTTTGAGGACGACATGCATCTTATTGATTGATAAAGTGCTGGACTTGAGCTCGTGGCTTTCTTAAGCAGATTACCAAGCTTATTAGCCAATGCCATCGTTCCAAACTACAGTGAGAAGACATGATTAAACAAAGAAAAATATAAAAAGAGTCATCAAAATAAAACAAGATAGCTGATGCTTCAATGTAATGATTTCAAAAATTGAAAACAGAGGTAAGCCATGTACACATTAAGGATAGAGCATGGTTGATTAACAACCAGTTTGTTGGGATTGTATATCTAACAATTTCACATGTCTCAGATCTAATAGTTAAAGAAGACATCTCAGACCGTGATTAACTACAGTACCACTATAGAACTAAAAAGAGTGTAAATAGTCTGCCTATATCCCTTCAAGAATGATGGAATGGTTTGCAAAACTACAGCCCTTGCAAGTGAGTAACAAGGCACAAGAAAAAGTTGTTTATCCCTAAAGACACGCACCTGATAGCGAAAGTTGGCCACCACAAGCTTATGTTGAGAAACACCACTCTCCATGTATCACCTTACAATCCAAGCATGCTCGTTTATCCTCTCTTCTTGTTAGGAAGAAATCGATCTGGTTAGAGTGTTGGCCACTACTAAATGTCACTAAATGGGACACTCTCTTTCTAAATAAAGTGTTGGCTATCATTATGTTAAAAGCTATAGCAAAGTCCAAGACTTTCTCTCCCTCTTGATTCCTACTACCGTACCCAAAACCTCCATGTGCTGCCTCATAACCTGCCCTTGTTGTACCTACATGACCATTGAGATCTCCTATGATAAGCTTCTCACTAATAGATACAACTCTAACCATATCATCTAAGTCTTTCTAGAACTGCCTCTTAGCACTCTCATTGTGGCCTACATAGGAGGCACACACACTAATTACGTTTAAGACCATATCACCGATTACAAAGGTTGACTAAGATGGTCCTATCTCCTTGCCTTCTCACATCCACCACACCATTCTTGAGGCTCTTATCAATCAATATTCTTACTCCATTCTATCTGCAGTTGTCCCTGTGTACCAAAGCTTGAAGCCGGTATTGTCCACCTCCTTCGCCTTCTGACCCTTCCATTTAGTCTCCTGAACGCACAAAATATTGAATATTTACACGCCTCCTAATTGCTACATGAACTAACTCTCCTAAGTTGACTGTAAGAGACCCTACATTCCAACTTCCTAAACGTATCCTAAATTTGCTCGACTAGCTTCGTTACCCTTTGCACCCGTCGAGTTAGATGTAAAGACCCTTGCTCATTTTTCACTACACCTAGGCGATGATGTAGCGTGCCACTAAGGAAACGACAACCTGATCCTTGCTCACTTGACACCATGTCCAGATCACAACATGGCGTGTCACCAAGGATGCAATGACTTAGCCCTAGCCCATTTAACACCATACCCAGGTTCTAATATGGAACGTCACTAAGAAGGTTACGCTCTAAGCCCCAACAGTTATCTCTTGGGTTTCATCTCAATTTGAGTGGCTAGGTTTTCAATTGACTCACCAAGCCTATCACAACATTTTAGAGGAAAGAAACCCTCTCTCTCCTCCTTTACCAGGACTTAAGACCTGCTATGTTGAGACAACATAGGCAGAGTTAAAAGCTGTATCTCAAATGTTACTAAGAAAATAACAGCAGCTACATGCTAATATACACTTGTAAAAAATGGAAAAAATACACCATCATCCCTGCTGGAGGCAGAAAAATCAAATATTGCAGTGGATGAAAATCCGCAGCTAAGCATATACCGACCAAAACTTCCATTCATTCATCACCACTCCACGGTCGCATCTCGATTCTCGACTACGCTAGCCCACCACCATTCCCAATCACCTCAAGCTCCAGCTAAACCCCAAACCCCAGGAGCCCCGCATGAACGCGAGACAAAACAGATACCACGCTCAATCACACGAGCCAGCACGCACGCAGAGCTCGACAAACCCTAGCACGCCACCACAGCCAACGAACGATGCATCCATCCACCCATCCACCATGAAACCAAAAAAGGTGAAAAAATAGGACCAAATCTTCTGATCACATCCACGCGTTACGAACCCCGCACCACCACACGAGAGAGATCGAATCGTTGGGCGAAAAATCTACGAGAATAAATTGGTACTATCAGCAGCTAGGTTTAAGGGCTCACCTGAGGAGAGACGGAGGGGAAGCGGCGGCGTCGAGCGATAGGAAGAAGACGCGGCCGCAAAGGCTGATAAAGGACCCGAGGAGAGATATCAGCCGTTGGATGCAGATGTGCGGCGGCGGACCCGCCGTTGGATGTGGTCGTTGACTTTTCAACGACAGATTTCTTGGAGAGGAAGAAGCGGGCCGCGATGTCAGTGAAACAATGGGGAGCACGTGTGGGCCTGTCTTGTCAGTGAGCGTGGAGGAAAGCCTTCATTTGCGATTTCGGACAGTTCGAGGGGGCTGGTCGCAAAAGTCAAGCTTTTTTTTGGCCAAATCGGCGGACACATCCGGGATCTGTCGCCGGCGGCGATGGCGGCGCAGAGGGAGAAGTCCGCCGTCGCGGTCGCGCCCGCATCCTCCTCCTCGTATTCCGCGGAGGCACCGGCGGTAGGGCCCTCTCCTTCGTCCTCCGCTCCTCCGGGGGCGGCGTCAGGCGGCGAGCGGTGGAGCGCCGCGATCGGGAACCTGGGGGAGCTGGGCGCGAACGTTGAGTCGCTGCAGAAGCTGCTCGCGAAGAAGGCCGTCTTCGTCGACGAAGACATCTTCTCCAAGGCCTCCCTCGCCGCCGACCAGGCCCGCACCATCAAGGTACTACTTGCTCTCTCAGTCTCTCTCCCTGCTGCTTCCGATTTCCCAAACCCTCGCCGATCCCGATCACTCCTTCCCCTTGCCTTCCGGTTCCAGATCCTTGGGCTTGTAGATGTGGCCTTCTTAATCGGTGAGATCAGTGAGCATGGGGTGCGCAATTGTTGATCGCATGTCAGATGCATCTTAAATTCTATGTGAATTCTACTAGAGTTTTTTACTGTTATAGCACTCAACAGAGTTGGCTTCTCTAAAATAGAACTTATATCAGAGGCTTATCTAAAATAGCATTTTCAAGGGGACTAATTACTATAGTAAAATTTTTGAACCAGTTAATATTATTTTTTGGTTTTCTATATTCTGAACCACCTGAGGTGACTGTTTTACCCATAGAAAAAAGAACGCTGTTTGTTCATCTGGTCCAACGCGACCTCCATCAGAACGCCACCGCCCTCGCCGTGCATCAGGAGAAGGCCGCCGCCCTCGCCGCTCGCCAGGAGAAGGCCGCCGCCTTGCCGCGCGCAGGAGAAGGCCGCGCGCCAGGAGACCGCGCTCCAGGAGAACAAGGCCGCGCGCAGGAGAATTTTCCTGCCAGATACCTGGCGCCAGGAGACCGTGCGCCAGGAGAACAAGACAGCTTGCCTGCCGCCGCTGAACAGAAAGCCTGTGACCTGTGCGCATGCATGCACGCAGATGAGCACACAATAACCACACAGATCGACGTTGCAACCACACAATGAGCCACAGCATCCATCACAAACATGAACATCGGGATTCAGGATAGCACACAGAGCTCTCAAATATGTTGAATTCATAAGCACATTGTCTAGCTTCACATCAAAGTTGCAACCATTAAAGTGATACACCTAACTGCATTGTGCTCAAACATGTATGAAAAAAAACATTCACAGTGCTCAAACATCTCATGAATACAAGCAGAAGTCATGACACATCAGACAAATGTAAATTTCTCTTGTCTATTTTTGGTGTCATCTTTTTTGGAGCTGATGGGCCTTCTCCCATCGCAGTGATCTCTAAAGCTTGAGAAGAAGAAGCCTCTTGAGATACGTCTTCTCCCATCAACATAGCAAGGCGTTTGCACATGGATAATATATTTATCAATTAATACAATGTAGTAATGAATACATTGATAACATAGTGAATACAATCAATATAATGAATACATTGTCAAATGTAGTAATCATGTACCTTCTTGTTATGATTCCAGGACTCTCTTGAATTATTTGTTCTCTTCTATTAGTTGGCCTTTCTGGTGATGCGTCTTTAGGAAACCACCCTTTGGTAGTATTTTTTCCTTGGCTTTCTCTTCCTGTGATATTAAAAGTGGTTAAGTAAATAACACATGGATGAAATAAATATGAGAATCAACAGAAAAACAAAATTTACCTTTTCTTAGTTCCATTAAGTGGACATTTGTAGCTTGTTTTCCTGTGTCCCAACTCTTCACAGTTAGGACAACGCACTTTGCCTCTGACCATTTTTTTGGTCTTCTCATTTTGATTTTCAGCAGCCTTTGAACTAGATTTTGATCCACCACTCCCACCTTCGAGGCAACCTTTGATCCTATTTTTTCTTTGCCTTCCGACACCCCTTTTTTTAAGTGGTGCACCGACTTGAAATGGCAAGTCCACTTTGGGCCACTTTTCCTTGCTACAAAGAGACTATGCTTCTAGCATATGCCTTTCTAAACATTTCCACGGAGTAGTACTCATTGACAAAGTCCTCCATCATCACATCTCTGATTTGTTGAGCTGTTATCAATGACAAAGCATGATGGCAAGGCTTCCCGGTGTGCTGCCACTCACAGCAAGAACATTCATGCAAATATGCCTTAACCATAAATCGTTGGTTACGATTGTCCCACACCTCAGCAGAATAGTGGTCACCTTTGATAACACTCAAGTGTCCCAGCCCTCTAGTTCTAGCATTCAAGATTTGTAAGATTGCGGGTAGTATTCTTCCATACAACCTTTCTCCAATTTTTCTCCTCTTGAAAAAAAGAACCACAATCATCTCTCTTATCTTGTCAACTAGTTCAACAATAGGCAAATCCTTTATATCTTTGATCCAATTATTGAAAACTTCAGCTACGTTGCTTGTCACATAATCACACTTGATCTTGGAATCAAAGTCAAACCTATGCCACTTAAGCTTATGATTTGCCTCCAACCAATCCTTAGCTATAGGTTTACCTGCATAAACTGCATCAATGTGCTTCTCATACACATCCTTGTCATATGCCCTAGTCGCAGGCCACATGTGTCCAACACTTTCACCTGAAAATCTCTTGGTGAAAGCATTAGATGCCTAAAGCATTCTCTTTGATCGGCCTGTGGAAACACATCTCGCACTGTATTTAGCAACCCTTTGCAAGCATCTGAACATATAGCAAGTGTAGGAAGATCTCCTACAACCTTGTGTAGCTGAGTCATATACCACTTCCAATTATTTTCCGTTTCCGAGTCTATAAATCCATATGCAACTGGATACATCTAATTGTGACCATCCACACCAGTTGCAGCAGCTAAATGTCCATTCCACCTACCATTGAGTGCGGTAGCGTCAACACCAAGCCATGGCCTACACCCTGATCGAAAACCCTCAATACAAGGACCAAGTGAGCAAAAAAACCTATGGAAATAAGCCTTGCCCTCAACCACCTTGCATTCAATCTCAATAACGCTATTTGGCATAGTCCTCATGATCTCCGCCTTCCAATTATATAGCAGCTGAAAACTCTCTTGCCATGTCCCATACAATATATCCAAAGCCTTCTCTTTTCCTCTCCAGACTGTGTCATAACCAATTGTGCACTTGTAATCATCTTGTAGCTTATTCTGCAGCTCCTTAACACCCATCTGAGGATTTTTTCTTAGAATTGAAACAACCTTGGAAGCAACCCACTTGCAAGAAGGTGTAGTTGTCTTTCTCCTGCTGCTAGACGTACAAGTGTGTACATCATTCAACACTGTAACCTGTATGAATAATACAATAAAAATTGTAAGTCAAATATTTACAATGAAAAACAAAGACAATTCAAACGTGTGAACATGTTAGTTTAGTACCATAACAGTCACGTCGTCCTTCTTCTTGAACCCAACAATAGACCAAGGACAATTACCACTCTTGCAGTACCCTCTATACCTGGACTTGCTTGTTGCCTCAACACCCAGTTCAAATTCTTTATTTAGGGCATACTGCCTCACAGCCAATCGAAATTTCTCCATACAAGGGTATATGGTGCCTAAAGACATAGTGGGATTATCCGTGTCATATTCTATCATTGTCTCCTCCTGAATATAATCATCCACTAGCATAGTTTCACTTTCAATACCCTCTAAATTAGGAACTCCAGAAGCATTGGTTCCACCGTCTCTTGAACTCGAGGCCCTAGCCATGTCTTCTTCCCTCTCATCCTCGCGGCTGAACCCGAAAAGCGCATAGACTTGTTCTTCACTGCAAATTTCTATTATTCCGTCCTCCTCCCTTTCTTCCTGAATTTGTATTGAATTCCAATCTACCAATGGAGGTGCTGCCTCTAGCAACATAACCGATGATTTTATTGTGTTGTGCTCCCCATCCATGGCTACTGCAAAAAGAAAAAAATAATTGAACTTGGTAACAGAACCAAAAAAATTGCATGTGAATTTGCAGTACCGCATGTATTCTCCAAAACAGATGCCATTCAGCTCTCATGGAGACATGAACATAGAACAAGGAATTAACAGCTTACTTTTTCGCTTAGTTTCCCTTGTTAATTTATAACATAGAACATAGAATTTGACAAACGGTTAGTTCGCTATGCATCATTATAATACCTCAAGTGATATTACATCTAAAATAATCCCAACATATGGCCTGCAGGGATTAGGGATTGCAGAGTTCGCTATGCATCATTATGATTGCAGAGTTCTCTTATCAAAACGAATTTAACTAAGCAGGAGGCAGCGATGAGGAAATCATACGAAAAATCTGGTGAAAAATCTCGCGTGAGGCGTCGGCCTTCTCCTGGTGCACGGTTTCCTGGCGCGCGGCAAGGGCGGTGGCCTTCTCCTGGCGCGCGGTCTCCTGTGCGCAGCAAGGGCGTTGGCCTTCTCCTGGCGCGCGGTCTCCTGCGAGCGGCAAGGGCGGTGGCCTTCTCCTGGCGCTCGGCGAGGGCAGCGGGGATGGAGGTCGGTCCAATGTCCAGTTGGACCAGAAGACAAACATCCATGCAGGTTCTTTTTTCCAGGGGTAAAACAGTCACTTCAGGTGGTTCAGAATATAGAAAACCAAAAAATAATATTAATTGGTTCAAAAATTCTACTATAGTAATTAACCCCCCTTGAAAATGCTATTTTAGATAAGCCTCTGATATAAGTTCTATTTTAGAGAAGCCAACTCCGTTGAGTGCTATAATAGTAAAAAACTCATTCTACTCAATAGTGTAGCTTGTGTGGCTCTTTGACTTAGCTTCTTCCTTTAATAGAGCTAGGTACTAGATATCTGCATTGGTGCTAACTCAAGCCAAATGGGATTGATTTGATTAGTCATTCATGCAATGATCATGAAATCGCTGAAAATTATAGAAGCATTTTCAGCGTTCCTCAATAGAATGGTGGATCTGATATGATAATATCTGGAGTTTTTGCATTAGGGGAGCTGCTCAGCTCCTCGTTCAATGGCAAATTGGTTCAGGTGGCTTGACTGGCTTCAGTTGTGAAGATAGATGGATCTCATATGTGATTGGAGCCTAAATTTTGGGAACACAAATTCTCACAAAAATCAGAAAACTTTAACATATGAACTGTAGCTAATCCAGTGAATGTCATTTAGATAGAAAAAAATTAATTGATCATTTGTTACTCTCAAGATGATCTCCTTGATTATAATGCCGCTCTTGACAATGATATGTACAACTATTTAGATCAATGACTGTGGGTCAGGATAGCAAAAATGCGAAGCCACTTCTTGAGAGAAGCAAATTATCAAATCTTTTAGATAGATATTAGAATCATTCAGATTTTATTCTTTTGAATTTTTCCTTGTGTTGGCAACAATATTATTGGTATTGATAACAAATATCTATAAGACACATATTACGTCGGTTAGATGTAAATCATCTTTGCTCATATATGTTTAGTTGAAGCCACATTGTTTGATTTGCGCACAGATTCTTAACCTTTTATACCCTCTCCATACCTAAACAAAGGTTGATGTGAAATTTGCTCAGTCTATCTTTTCAATATATATATATATATATATATAGTATATTTATTGACTACACGGAAAAATTGCTTTGTCTTGCAAAATGTTTATAATCAATAAGTTCAATCACTTTTCTGGTATATTAAGATAGTAAACCATAGCCAAAATTGTTCATTGGAGATCGTGAGAAGTCTCCAATTTTGTAGCTGGAGGGAGTATTTTATATATCTCCAATTTTGCATATCAATGGCCACAAATGTGATAGCAATAAACTGGTATTTACACCAGTAATATATTATTTGTTATAAAAATATGTAATAAAAAATATATTTTTAATCTTGTACAAGAGTGCTGACATTACTGTTCATTTTTACTTTGCTAAAGTAGGATTCATACTTTTTTATATTGGCATTTGGTAATAAGCCACCAATCATGCTTGTGTACCTTTTAACTCTAATGTATGTTGGTTTTTAGTAAACATTATCCCACAATAAGCTATGTAAGATTCAATTGGCATTGGCACTTGTTACTGTGGATTAGATTCTTGACCAGAGGGTGCAGTCCCTGGAACGCGAACTAGATGCTGCCATTTCTGCCGCTGCCCGAGCTCGTACAGAGAAGCGCCAAGCTGAAGCTTCTCAACGAGCTGCAGAGTTACGTGCACAGGAAGTAACCAAAGAGTTGGAGAACACTGCAAGTATGTTATGTTTTGTAGCCACAGTAGTGTTTGCTAGTTGAGCGTGCCTATGAACTGAACACCACATCTGGTTTCATTTTACCGTCTTGCAGAGGTATTTAAGCTACACATGGAAGAGTTGAGGGCAAAACAAGAGGAGATTGCAAAGAAAGAAAGTGATATCAAGGTGTTAGAAGCAATAATACGGACCCTGAGTAATAAAGATGATGGGGGATCCAGCGAATAATTTCCAGTGATATCAAGGTTTTTCCAATGGACTTTACATGTTCTACTATCATCCATGTGCGTAATGTCTTTTATTGTAAGCCCTTAAGTAATAGATTTATTTACTGTAAATTGTCTCAACAAGATTGAGAATCCAGACAGATTGAAGATTGATCATTTACACTGATTTGTTTTGACTGTTCATCTGCCATTGTGCACCCCTACTCCACCACCTAACCTAAAACTGTTGGAGGGTCTACTGAAAAGTGAAAACAAAGTTCGTATCTGTTCTTACTAGGTTGGAACAGCTAACAATCATCAACCAGAAGACGCGGCATTTCCTAGTGAAGTTGGTTGGTTTCTGTAGCTGTTGATGTTTTACCAGTTTCTTCCTCTTTTTCTTTAGAGACTTCCAGGTTTCAGTTTATCCACATAGTATTGTTCCATGTTTATGCAGTTACGCATGCATAGCGTAGTTTGCAGTTATTATGCTTAAGATGAATACCCAAAGATATTCTGCTTCAGAAGAACTACCATACTTTTATTTGTAAACAAGCTTTGTTCAACGAAATTGTCGATGGGTGGTCGGACAATCCTCCTCGGGGGTGGTCCGAGGGGGTGATTTGTAGTGGCAGGGAAGCGCTGCACTCAAGACCCGATGGTTGCACAGCTCGTATGAATAGAACTGGCCGGAGTTGACTCGAGGGTTTAGAGTGGTTCGGCCCCCCGATAGGGTAATAGGCCTACGTCCACTGGGTTTTGGTGGGGTGCTTATCAGTCGGGAATGGAGTTTACAGTGTCGGATTACACGAGCTAGGGCTCAGAGAGTAGTGAAGGGTGTGTTACAACTTGAAGAAGCCGTCCTTGCTTGAAGGAGCCTCCTCTCTTCCAAGAGCCGTCCGTTCTAAGGCGAACGTC
>KE373112.1:959855-973758 GCA_000418225.1 Zizania latifolia | reverse complement strand
CGGCCATGGCCAGGCGGCGGCGTGGCTACAGGAGAGGGAGGGAGGAGAGAGAGAGGAGGGAGAGAGGGAGAAACCCTAACCCTAGCTCTGATACCATGCTGAGTGCCAAGATTCATTCCATTAAGGCAAAACCCTAATGAGGGCTGCACATATATACTCAGAGTACATGGTTCTAATGGGCCTTACCCACACACTCCAACACTTCCCCTGCCATCCAACCATTTAGATGTTCCTTGTGCTTGATTCATCGGTACCAATGGCATAAGAAGTTCACGAGTTAGGTCAACATCTTCTAAACTTGCCAATAACTTCTTTGCCTTAGACTACATGATGTACTTGATGGTGATCTTTTTCTTTATGGACATATCTTTGTTATCTGTTCCATTTATTGTGTTGTGGAGTTGAGTAGTTCTTTTTTTGGTTTGGTTGTAATATATGTAATCACCTTGTGCTTGAAATGTTGGCTTTGATACCCTACCACAAGGTCCTCGTAGCCTTTGACCAATGGTTTTGGTGTTGGCATCATACCCATCTTGGCCTTTGTCCTATAAGTTAGGAGGTATTCTAAATTCGTAATAATAAAGGTAATCTAAGTTTTCAAAATTACATGTTATATAGAAATACCTTGCTGATCTCATTGGATTGTTTGTTGCTATCTATTTCATTGCTGCTGTTTATATTTGGCGATTGCTCATTTACATCAATGATTTCATTGTTGCACAAATTTTCTAGCTGTAAAAAGCCAAATTGTTAGGTTGTGATTGTTCAAAAAATATATATGTTGAAACTATTTTTTTACTACCTGATGGTCTATACTCCTTTCATCATGCTTGCTACTGTATTTTGGATCACCTTTGTTATTGCATGCTTGTTCAGGTTGATATCCAGTTGTTGAACCCATGCACAAGGTATTTTTGATGTCCTGTATGTCTTGCCGATTCTTTGTGCAAATCCTTTCTATAGATAGTAGTTTAGCTGTCACTTTGTTCTCATTTAGTTGGATTGTTCGTTGCAGATCTAGTAGTTGATCGACAACAACATTGAAGTGTCCTGAAATCTAATTTTGAAAGGTTAGCTTATTTACTGATCATCCCGAGTTATGTTTTTGTAATTGATGATACCTCTGTGTCGTAGGTTGCATGTTCACATTTCTTCGCATGTTTTTGCTGATTGTGTCTATACAAATGGATGTTACTATCATGTTCAACTTCTGTGTGAGTGGTCTGTTCCTGATGGTGATCTTCTTAGTTGTCTTCAGATGTGCATAAGTCATTGTCATAGTATTGATTGCCTTGGTTGTCATCTGGGTCACTAATTTCATATAGAACCTGTACAAGTGTACATATCACATGCATTTTGGAAAAGGAAAATATTAGTACAAAGAAATTTAATCAATGGCAAGTGCGGAAATTTAAGTTAATGTAAAATATACCAATCCCTCTCCTTGACTGTGGTTTTTATCGAACTTGTTCCTCAATATTACATTTGGCTCATCCCAAAAAGAAATTAAGGGATATACACGCCCACTATAGTTAATAATGCATGCTGGATCTCCAACAGCATGCACATGCTCCCAATACCAGCACTGCAGTAAAGATAATTTTATATAAATCAGCAGTTATGTGAGGATAGTATTTTTCTCAGAACATGTTGAGTTGAATAAATTACTTGAAGGAATTGTAGATTGCCCTCCAGATTAATCATGCCTTCTTAATATGCCTTCAATGACTTGCACAAGTGATCCCTAGTCAAGGCAGCCCAGTTGTATTCTTTGATTTTGTCAATTTCTTTGACGAGAACCAAATAATCAGAGTTAACATAAGCCTTCGTTGTAGGGCATAAAATATATCCGATGGTGAATAGGACCATTCGTTGAATGAAATGCTCTTCCTCTTGATTTTCATCTAAGATTGCTTCCTGCAATGAACTTAGCGAAATATTTTTGCTTTTTTTATCCTTGTAAAGGGCAAAATTTTCATAGTGTTGTGCGTCCATTTGAGGCTTGGTCAAGACTATTCCTTCAGATGGTAGACCAAATATACATTTAACATCCTGAACTGTTAGTGGTATATTTTTTCCTTGGATACATATTGACTCGCTTGGAATGTCGTAGTTGTTAGCCAACCAAATGCACAATTTATGTTGAATAGTGACGTCTGGCATATACAGTAGACCTTGGAAGTCTATTTTTTCCATTGCAGCTCTCTTTGTTTCAGTAAGAAGCCTAACAACCGACACATATTTTTGGATAGAGCTTACGATGGTCATGTCCTTCCACTGTTTGAAACAAGTGAAAAAAGTTGGCCTAGTTAAATACTAATAGTATATGGTCATGCCCTAATCATGTAGCATCAACAGCATGCATTGAGAGAAGGCATACAAAACTGAATATAGTTCTGGAATGTACAATGACATAACTTTCTTTGCAAATATCAAACCAAGCTCATCAAGGACAGATCAGTTTTCTCCTTCTTTACACCTGTGGTACTTTTTAGTTTTTTAGTAAATACATGATGCTGTGCTGAAAATTTTCTGTGTTGATGCTTCAATGCTTGAAGAGTAGTATTCAGGTTATGTTGGATTTTTACTTCTTCGTACAGCTCATACAGGCATGTTAATGCAACCAAGATTCTATCATATATTGAACCCATGGCGTAACCTATGGCATGCTCTTGCAGGTTGTGGTCTGTACTGCCTATTTTTTCCTTGCAAGCCTAGTTCATTTATTATTTTTTGGAGCAGGCCTCGATTGTGGAGTTGGCGTGTAAGATATTAATTGAAAGAAGCAGGTTACGAGTAATGAGGAATATGTGTACCTTTGCTGCTGGGCTTTTGGGTTTTGTAGACAGGATTTTACTAACTTCTTTCGTTGGATTGATTTCCTGCTTAAGATTACAAAATTAGTCATCACTTGCATTATCTATGATAAGAATAGCAGGATCAAACGTTTCGTCACATACTTGAGGGGCTATGTTAGCGGTTTCTTTTCCATCCGAAGGCTTCATGTTGCACGGTTGGTCACCAAAATTTTGTGAGGAATTCATGTTCTGGCACACTTGGTTGTACTCTGGATTTTCCTATCCATAGGGCATGTGATCTTGTGACTTATATATAATAATTTCGTGTTGTGTGAACGTATAAATCATGTGATCGTGTGTTTTATCTTCGTTGATAATAATGAGGCAGAAACTTGTGTTTTATCTTCTTTCACACATCTTGATGTCTCGATGCAATGCGGAGTATCAAATGATCTGATGAATGGTAAAACATACAGTGCTTTAGAACAGAACAGCGGAGTATCAAATATTGTCTCCCAGATTCATGATTCATCACTTTTATCAACAGAACAGAAGATTTCAAAGGCGGTTTTCCCTCTCAACCGCCTATTTTCAACATTTCAACAAAAATACAATCGCAGGAAACAAAAGACATGGACAGCAACAGTGGCAGACAACTATTTACCGCAAAATGAACAAAATAAAACTGTTTTCCTTTCGATCAACAGCAGTATTGTAGCCACTGTATGTACGGGCAAAATGAACAAAAATAAATAATTATGCATCAGATAGCTGCTTCACACAACATGCAGCTAACAGGTCATCAAATCTATGACATTTCAGGAGTTCAAGCTTAGGCAACAACACAATATCATAGTCACTAATCCTAGATTTTCAGGAATCAAATGTAAATCTCGCTCAGACATCAACCGCTGCCTTTCTGCAATAACATGTACCATAATGAGGATCAAAAATATTATAAAGTGAATTTTAAAAATGAAATACTGGGTTAATTTCTATCTTACCTTAGATATATTGGACAAGAACGAATCATATGGTCAGGATGACGACAATAACCACATCTCCTTGTTTGTTTCTCTAGAAAACCTCTCATTCTTTTTGTCGGAGCTCCTTTAGGCACAACATTAGTAGGATCCAGCACATTGTCACCATTGCCAATGTCAGACCGCATACTTTTCCTACTACATGACCATACTCAACTTCATCTCTATGAACAGTCTCACACCCTTCAATGTCAATAATAAGATTCTCAAGTAGATTCATCACCTCCAATGTAGCATCTTCAGATAACGAGGCTTTGAAAAAAACTTCTCTACCAAAAGCACGCAACAGTCTATAACGTTCCATTTGGTCAGACCAAGTATACACCTCACCATACCTATCTGAAGGAAATGGACCTTTTGCTTTAATTGTCCATCTACGCACAATACAAGGTTGAGGAATGGAGTCTAACTTTACATAATTAATAACTAAAAATATATGCTCGCACAGAATGCATTCACACTGTAATTTTCGTCATAAGCACTCAATGCTAACCAATGAAGATGCCTCATACTTGCATGTAACAACGACAATTTTTTTATATTTTCCAGAGAAACAACATACCTGACACAAGTGTCCTCATCTGTAGTGTCTATGACCTCCCAATCCGTAGCTTTGTATATCTCCAACTTTACCTTCTTAAAAGCTCTCGGCGTGAATACAACTGAGGCGTGTTTCTCAATTGGGCTAGCATCATTGCTAGTAAATGGTACTGATTGTGAAGCTTTCGCATCTAACTCAGCTTCCCGGTGTCTAATACGTGACATGCAATGCTCGTAGTGCTCCACAAGAAGAACTAGACTCATCTTCCGACCCAAGAGTCTATGAAGTATTGAGTTTAGGCTCTCACTTCTTTGATTACTTTTCATGCCAAGAAAAATCCTTCCTTTTGTGTAAGCTGCAGCCCACTTCTTTCTCAATTTGTACATCCTTTTCAGCCATAAGTTATCATCTAAAACATGATGATTAACTTTGAACTCCTCCCACTTTCTCTCAAACTCATCTGCATCTATCGAGGCATGGACAAGGGTCCTAAAATCAGCAAGCATATCTGCTCGGAGATGACATGCCATGTTTTGCTCAATATGCCATGTGCACAAACGTTGATCACAGTTGGGCATCACTGCATTGATAGCTCTATGCATTGCATTATCTCCATCTGTGATCAAAGACTTAGGATACTTCTGACACATACAAATTAAAAACTGCTTGAGTATCCACTCATAAGTTGTTACCTTCTCATCTAAAACAATAGTACAACCAAAAATTACCGTGCAACCATGGTGGTTAACACCAATAAAAGGAATGAATGGGAGGTTGTACTTATTCACTCGATATGTGCTATCAAACATAACAATATCACCAAAAGCATCATGGTCAATTCGGGACTGCGGGTCCGACCAAAACAACCTTTTCAAACATCCAGCATGGTCGGTCTCATAACCAAAAAAAAACTCCATGTCATCCTTTTGCCGTGCCTGCATATACTTGATAACACGGTCTACATCTCCCCCTTCTATCCGTCTCTTCTTCTGTCTAACAAAATAATTATACAAGTCCCTGGTTACAAATCCAGCAGTTTCAAAACCACCATGATCCCTTTCGATTACATCTATCACTTGGCATTGATGAAGACCCATGTCCTTCAATTCAATTACCTTGGCCTTCTGTGCATCTATCAAACCATGGTGTGATCAGAGGAAAGCTACTTCATCAGGTTTACACAACTCATGATTATGCCTGCTAACAAATTTTAGAACATACCATTCACTTGTCCGCTTATCATGCTTGATCTCAAATTGGGCCTCACATCCACAACGAGTAAGTGCTCGTGACTGCCTACTTCTTTTAGACACATCCATATACATGTCTTTCCTGTACCCCTATCTCAAGCATATGTATCTCCTATGAAATACCATTTTTGTTGAAGAATCACGTCTCGTGTAGTCCTTCCTTACCCTGAAACCCTTCTCTTTGGCATACTTATTGTAGAAGACAAAATCTTCCTCCTCATTCCTAAATCTCATAGCCATCATCATATCATATTCTTCTTTCTCCTCCAAAGACATTTTGTCCTTAGTCATATCTGATCACAGCTATACCAAAGCAATGGAAATTAATTACATGTTCTAAGTACTAAAATTATTAAAAAATTGACAACAGTACAAAATGCCATACAACAATATAGATTTAATCACTATATGTTCAATACATATGCCATACTACTTGTACTAACAAGGATTTTACAATAGTATAAAATTTCTCATATCTCAAATGCCCGTCAACAAAGAGATCTCATATTTTACCTTTAGGTGCTTGCTGGCGGATGGGAGGAAGAGGATGCGGCGTTGGCGGGGATTCAGGTGCTTGCTGGCAGATGGGAGGAGAGGAGGACGACGAGGAGTCGACGGCCAGGTGATGCCGGCAGAGGGCGACGCGTCGACGACCGGGGACGAGAGGCGGGGGCGATGCTTCGGCGGCCGGGGACGAGAGGCGAGGCGACGCGATGTGTCCGCCGCGCAGAACCCACCGCCGCCGCTGCGTCGCCACCACGCAGATCCCACCGCCGCCGCTGCGCCGCCGCCGCCGCCGCCACGCCGCTACCCACCGCTGCCCTTCACGCGTGACGAACAATAGGATGAGAAGTGCCTGCCCTTCACACGTGATGAAAAGGACGATAACTTTTGATATGTATGTTGCTGTTAAAAAAATCATTGTCTCAATCGTATCCATAACAAATCAACGGTTAACGGTTAGATTTAATTTGGTATCTTATAGTACTTTCTTAAGGATGGTAAAACTGCTCATTTGCAGATAATCAAAATGTTTCAAAGTTAAATGCATCATTTGTAAAAGAAGAGTGAAATATTACTTGAAAACAGTAGAATGATGGTATGTTGTGTTCAATATTCAATGCAATATTTGTAACTAAGGCTCTGTTTGACGCAAGAAAACATTCTGATTTCTAGCTCATAATATTTTTGTGAAATGTTTTAAATCAGAAACATTTCTCTTTTTATATTGTAAGAGAGAATTACGTAAAAAGGTGTTTCACACCGATTCTTCTTCATTTCAGAAGAATCTAGAGTTGTAGCCAAATAATTTTGCAATTGATTCTGATTTAGGCTCTGAAAACGTTTTTTTACAGAATCTAGATCCGAAACGTTCATATAAGAATCTGAATCCCTACCACACATGTCCTAAATAAATGAAACATAAATTAAAACAATGTGCAACGTCTAGTGGTGTGTGATGTCCGATGTTTTTGTTGACGTCGGAAGCACGATCGAAAGCTGTTTCGTAAAGACATCGTTGGGAATTTTTCTGGACAATGATACAGCTTAGTATTGGCACAATGATACAGCCTTTACGTTTGAAAGAATGATGGGCTAATTCAATTTTGCTACTCTACCAAGAATCAAAAATCATGGGTGCACTTATGCCCGCAAATTAATATTATACACGCAACTACGCAAGTTAGCTTTTACTAGGAACTTAACGCTAGCTTCCGTATCTTTGAGCGTATGTTAAGTTGGCGCACTCATAAATGTCGAGTGCATGCGTGGTGGTGTGTGTATGCACGTCTTCCATTTAATCTCTAAAAAATAGTCGCATAGTAGACCAAACGGGATGAAAAATGTTCATCATAATTAACATTGTGTATCATCATGTATATGTCTCTAATTGTCAGTATATTTTTCTTTTTTATATCATCTTACGGAATATTAGGGATAAGACTAATGTATGGTATATGACATAATAAGTACTGTGCATGTTGCCGTGCAAGGAACCATGAGCTATGATCACATGAAATTGAGGTCTAGGATTGAAGCTCTAAAAAAGAGCTGGATGTAATTAATCTTCTTCTTCAAAACTTTTCAATCTCAAAGAAGTGGAGTAAGTTATAGTTGAAACTCAAACTTAAATTTTATCTCCATTTGAATGGCTAGGTTCTGGTTTTCTATTGACTTGCAAGTCTATCACAATCTTTTAGCAGAAATGACTAGAGCTTGGACTAGTTTTACTTTATGTGTATTTGATCACTGAAAGATTTCTGAAAATCTTTAATGTTACTAATAACCTTCATCCTACCCAACAAATTTCACGGAAGCAGGGCAAATGGCAGGACAAAGACCTGACGAAGATGAGCAGATCCTGAAAATTTTCTGCTTCTTCTCTGAAACAGTGAGATCTCAAATTCTGGATGGTGTCACTCAGGTGGATGCGTACCAACGTTCGAACCACACGCTGGACCTGTGCACATCTCGTTCATCAGATCAAATCCCAAGGAGAACATGAGTGCACATTATAAACAACTTCCATGTCACGGTTCATGAAACATGTAGATTGAACTCGAAAGCTATATGTAATTATACATGAACTTTGCCTTTTGCTCGAATAAAAAGTGCTCAAGAATTCTGCACATGATTGCACATCTGAGACCTGTGCTGGCTTGTCGGTGATGCAACACATACACAGAACTGAACTGAATGAGATCGATCTCAACAGAGAGAGTTGCACTGATGGATAGATGCCCATCATCAGCTGCTGTTTCAGTAGCAAAAAGACACAATTTTTCAGACAAAGCCTGCATTTTTCTACCGAATCATGCCACAATGCCCGGCTTTATGTCCGCAACTGCAGGCTAGGTTAAACTTAGCAGCTTCTCCATTATGATTGGCACGTTGACAGCAGTGGATGTCCTCATGTCCTTGGCTTGCTTGGTTGCTCCTCTTTCTTGGATCACTCTGGTGTTCATGAACAGAAGTGTGATGATTCATTGGTTTGTATGGTATAGGGATTACCACCCTCTCCTGATCTACATCTGATTAGAAGAAACAGAGGGTTGAGGACAGCTAGCAAATGGGTTTGAATTCCAAACTTGAATTGTGTTGTAGATGGGAGCCTTCCTGTTGTAAAATTTATCTTGCTTATAGTACTTCTCCTTTTAAACTGATTTTGAGCGATGGCTGACTAAAATCGTGATCTAAAACTATGAATAAATTAAGGGTACCTAGTTAAGTTATTTAGTTTTTATTTTAAACAAAAAATTTAATCACTTAATTTTATCATAGAAATTTAAAATCCAGCATAAATCTCAAAACTAAAACTGGACCAAACATACCGTAAGCATAGTAAACCAAAATACCGTCTATTGAAAAGCCTCTACATTGAGCACACGAAATATTGTAAAATGGACGGAGTGTACATCGGAAACATAATTTAAACTCAAAATTACACAAGGTTTATTTATATAAAAAATTACCAAATGTTATATACGACCAATTCCGAAGTGTACAATCAAGACCAAGATAAATCAACCTATTACTACCAGTAAACCAAAAATAAGCAAATCGATATAAAATGCAAATCAAAACAACATAAAAACTAAACTAGTTATCGTTTACAAGAACTCTCTGCATAAGAAAAGGTGCATAGAAAGTGCTAAACATAGACATTTGAGTAGATACAAAAACTCCTAAAGAATATGAGAACATCAACATAGACGTCCAATAGAAGTATATAGTTGCCCTCCAGTAAGTGTAATTAATGCTAATTCTCTCTTCTTTCATGAGGCCACATCACTTCAATTAATCTCAGCCACTGGATGGTTGATCGACGGTCCAAATTGTGTATCTTCTCTCACGAAGCAATTTCATCTCAATTTTTTTCTAGCCCTTTGCATGACTAATCAAAAGTACAAATACAAATTACACATGAAGTCAAACTTAACCGTCAGACTACAAAAGTATATCCACCTTCCACCTTATGTTTGCTAAGTTTTTCATACATCTTCCCTGCAACACCCCGCAAGGTTTTTATCTACTCCATTTGTTATATATTATAAGCCGTTTGATTTTTTAAATCAAACTAACTTTAACCAGTTTTATAAAATTAATTTTATTAATCGACCAGTATATTTATTTGATATTATAAATATTAATATATTTTATTTAAACTTGATCAAAGTTTAAACAATTAACTTGAAAAAAATCAAATGACTTATCATATACAACATATATATTATTCCGTATGCCTCATAATATTATAAACTAAGACTGAATTTGATATTTTATAGTACAACGAATTTAGGTAATGCCACTGTTCAGAATTATTTTACTATAAAATATCAAATCCAATTAAGTACTTAGTAAAAAGATATCAAACACATAAAATTTCTAAAAAAATATTTTTTTTAGAAGTAGACATTATAAGGCGCATGTAGGTGGGGGCAACAAAACCAATTGAGCTCAGTATGGGAGTATGGGACAGAGCCAGCTGAGCTCTTAACTCCCTTCACTTCACTTTCTCATCCAGCAGCATCTATCAACCATTGCAAATCTCCAACAACTCACGCCATGGCCAGATCGCTGCCTTCCTTCTGCCTCCACCGCATCAGGTCCGACGGCGGCGGCGCGCCGCCGTCGTCGATATTATGCTCCAGGGAGGCCGGCTCCGGACATGGCGCGGACGACGTGGACGGCAATGCGAAGGAGAAAGAGGCAGCTGAAGGGAAGAAGGGCGGCGAGGGTGGCGCCGTGGGGAGGAAGGTGATGGTGGTCGCCGACGGCGGCGGCGACGAGGCACGGACGGCGCTGCAGTGGGCGCTCTCGCACTCCGTCCGGCCATGCGACACCGTCGTCCTCCTCGACGTCGTTAGGAGCGCCGGCGCCGGCGGCAAGAACCGTAAGCTAGCTTAACTGCTTAATTATAATTAGCACACATGTAATTAATTACGTGCCAACACTTTGATCGATCAATTCGTATACACGCAAACAATTTTTTATCAAATTAGATTCTTGTTGCATATGCCATTAATAAGCTTAATCAAGGTGCACGTATGAAAATTAAATGTTTTTAATGGTTTAGCGATCTTGTTGATTAATTAACTAGGGGATGATCCAACAAGAGGGTGTGAATATCTGGAGACAATGAGGAGTATTTGCCGGGCTAAAAGACCAGAGGTAAGACAAAAATTGTGCTCTTCTACTAATTTCATATTGAACGAGTGCATTTAGAGGGCATAATAATCATTATTACTAATCTCTCTTTAATTAATTAAAATTCTCCTATATATCTCTTGATAAAAAGGTAATTTTGATGCAATTTTTAACTGTTTTGTATTATCCATTTAGGTGCCTTTGTTTCCTCCCAAATGCAGTTGAGTTGTTATAATGTTTTGTTGGTTCATGTAACAATGTTAGCTTTAATTTCCATTCATCCAAGAGGATTTTAAGAAGCTAAAAAAGGCATGTGGTTTTAGTTATATCCACCATATGTATGCAATCTAGTTAAGCTTGAGCTGGACAATAATCCACAAAAGATCAAGATTAAGATTGATCTTGCAAGACAGAGCTGCCACACATTAACTTGTCCATTGATATCTAATAAACAGATGCCTCTAATGCCAGTTTGACATGGTCCATTGATAGCTAATAAAGAGATGCCTTTAATGCCAATATGCCATCTAGAGCTAATTAATTAATGTAAACTGGTCCTGCTAGTTAAGTCATCACTGTGGTTGGTCCTGACAATGCCTATTGACAAATATCATCCTCTGTTTGGTGGTACAATTTTTCTTTGCGGCAACAGAATCTGCATTTAGATTTTGTTTGCGCTCTTTTTAGTGTAATTTTACAGTGCATTTTACATGTAGTAGAATGAATCCCAACTCTTTATCTCTTTACATCCAAGAGTTAACAAATTTCTACTGTTTTCTTGATTTGTGATAGTAGAATTTAGAAACAGTAGAATTATTCAAAAATATGTAAATTAGTGGAGATGAAAATCAGCTGATGGAGATATATGCGGAATCCCTAATGATGATTATACCCAAAATATATAATTAAAATACTAATTTATCTTTCGAAATCAACTATTGTAATACTACTAGTCAAATGTACCATAACCATACTCTTTTTTGTATTAACTCCTAAACCGAAAATGAAAACACAAACGACAAGCATCCTACCCTGTATTGTAAAACACAAATCTACCTAGATGAAATCCAGTAAACAACAGGTGGTCATAATCACTGAGTTATCCTTATATGTTGTTACTGAAAACGCGAAAAATAATTCAACATGAACAAGGGAGAGAGAGAGAATCATCAGAAACCTAGAGATGATTCTCGCAATCCATCAAAATCTCCAATCTTGTCCCTGTAATTACCATCTGGCATTTGAAGCGACATCATGTACTTGTGATCTACCCCTATAACAAGTTGGTAATTCCCTTTGCCGACAACCCAGATGGTCAGTAAATATCCTGTGCCAGATCTTATCATTTAGTTCATGTGACATAGAAATATAGTAGATAAATATAGACTAATTATTGGTAAATTTATTAATTTAAGCTTTCCTTTCAAATTTATGAGACAATGCATTCTATGTCAAACAGTATCAATAATAGAGGGCCCCATTCTCTGTCAAATCACAAAAAAAGTTAGATGAACAGCAACAGCCAGCTGCAAGCAAAGAGCAGTGCATGTGATGAGCATCATCAACAGGGGTGCATGCATTGCCCAGCTGACAGGATCATGGTCCTTGATTGATTATCAAGCTAACTGCAACTTTTCATTTCTAGTTTGGGTTTCATGCCCTGTGCACCTAACTTAGCAGATGAGAATTAAGAAGTTAATCAATGAGCACAGAAGTTAATCAATTAGTACAGAAGAACATGATTTAAAACTTCCTGACCTGAAGTTGAGCCGCATGCACCGACTGGGTTTTATGATACACACACACACACTTCGTGAAAGAACTGACAATATGCACACGTTAAGGACCTGTTTAAAAATATTGAATACAGTATTACAAGAATTTTGCAGAAATCAGTTTAATTTCTCCCCCATGTAGAGAGATGGATCTAATGTATAAGGTGTGTTGTCACAACTCACAAGGCATCAATATCTTAATAGTCGATCTAACTATACTTTTCTAATTCAGTGTCGATAACATCAGTTTAATATGTCTAGTCATGATGACATCAAATATCCTACTAAAAACCATAATTATTAGTGACAAGTTTACAGTGATAGTATTACCGGTGTTTATTCTACTAGGTACACGTGGAGTTGTGCTTAGTGGAGGGGAAGGAGAGGGGGCCAACCATAGTGGAAGCCGCGAGGAAACAAGGCGTGTCACTCCTCGTCATGGGCCAAAAGAAGAGGTCGCTCACATGGCGGCTGCTGGTGATGTGGATGGCCGCCGGCGGTAAGGGCGGCGGCGGGGGCACCGTCGAGTACTGCGTGCAGAATGCGGCGTGCATGGCGCTCGCCGTCCGGCGGAAGAGCCGGCGAGGGGGAGGGTACCTCATCACCACCCGGCGCCAGAGAGATTTCTGGCTGCTGGCTTGATGTGTGTTTTTTTCCTGAGAGTTCGTGTGACCCATCGTGTTGCAGTTGTCAGTTTGTCACTAAACTACTAAAGGTGGTTAATTATAGTGGAATACGCCATTAATTAGTTCATAGATACGAAAAATAATGCATAATTAATAAGACGAGTGATGCTGTTTTGCGTTGGATTGGTTTAGTCCTTTACTGGTTTACAATGCATCGATCCGGAAAAAGGTTTAGAACATGACTTGCTGACCATTTGGAAATTTTGTGCTACGGTGTTTGCTTTCCATGCATTGTTAAGTCTAATTACGATCGATGGCACGAGACAGTTAACATTAGGGCGGGATAACGAGACAGCTCGGCTCGACTCGGCTCATTAACATAATGAATAGAAAACCCAGCTCGACTCGTCTCGGTTTAGCTCGCGAGCTAAACTAGGGTGGTGAGGGTAGAGGCAGCAGGGGATAGCGTGTGGGTGGAGGGGGCGTCGGGTTGGCATGGGCGGAGGCGGTGGTCAGGCGATGTTGGAGGAGGCGGTGGCCTGGTAACGTGGACGGATGCGGTGGCCCGATGACATGGGTGGAGGCAGCGGCCGGGCAGCGTGGGTGGAGGGCACATGGAAAGATGGTGCCGAACGTCGGGACGCATCAGGTTCACGCCTCGGGCTCCATGGCATGTTGACCTTCCTTCTAGGTGCTGAGAGGGAGGCGACTTGGGAGCAGCG
>KE373112.1:903046-917567 GCA_000418225.1 Zizania latifolia | reverse complement strand
AAAGTTAATACGTCGGACTTTTCAAACACATTCTTGAATGGACATCTAAGTCTTGTTAGACTTGATAAGAGTGATGGGTTCCACATCCATCACTAATGCCTATTATTATCCGTCACTAATGGCTATGTCTGAGGTAGTGATTCATCGTCGTATCTTGCCAGTAGCCTTTGGAGGCTCATTGTGTTGTTGGCCTTGATTCATCCTTCCAACTGCTACCTTTTAGTGCTCAGATTATGATGTATAGATTTCATTCATCCTATAGTCTTAGGCACTGTCCTTTCAATGCTCAGATTGTATTCCTTCCGTCCACGAATATAAGCACTTCTAATATTTCTTAAGCTTAAAGATTAAGAAAAAAGAATATGATATCCCTTATTAAATAAGAGGTGGTTGGGGGAGGAAGGGTGGTTCAGGGCAAGATTAGGCGAAAATTCAATGAGGGATGGTTGTGTGGGGGAAGTAGTACTTTATAAATGTTTATATTTTTGAGCAAATTTTGAATCTTAAATATGCTTATATTTGTGGACGGAGTCGGTATATTCCTAGCAACTGCATGTAAGAAAATAGTTTATTGCAATTTCAGCAGTGTGATGTGGCTAAGCTGGTGTCGTTTTGATGCAGAAACAGATTCAAGTGCAAACTGAAAAATATCAAATGAATGCCTCTATTCATTCCTAAAAGCAGAATTGCACAAGTCCTAATCAAAAATTTTCTGAACGTAGATAATCATATTTTTCTGATTTAGTTTTCTTACTGTGATTTCAAGAATAATTAAGTCAACCACAGCTGTACATTTTTCCACTTTTCTTTTAAGGTGACCAAGTTAACACTGCCCTTCCACAATTATGAGCATTTAAACCACAAAGAGAGTAGTTCAGTTCAAGCTAACCATCATTAAAGATCCTAGAAACTCATTTCTTTCAGCAATAGTTCACTTTGCCTGGAGCTTAGTACCCCAAAGAAATCATTATAAATTTGGGAAATAGTTCACTACTGTACTGTAAATTCAAAAGTACCATCCTTATCACCACCAAATGTACATTGTGTCTAGCACCCGATCCTACATGAAACTAGTAGCGGCTCCAAGAATTTTTTTTCTTAGATGTTCCTATTGCATACTCTAACATTTCATAACATCATAAATTCAATGTGCAATGCAAAAAAATTAATTAATTTCTGAGTGGATCGGTTTGGTTGGGGTTTTCTATGCCAAATTCTAGGGCAGTCCACGGTCCACCTGAATTACCCCTTGGAACCGCCCTACATTAAACCGACTTTTTAGTGTACTCTGCTTTTCATTCATCTTGCATGTGTTTATTGGAAGCATTACTTGAGCAATGTACAAGTTAACTTTGGATTTCCATGTCAAGTCTCTTTTCATTTAAGACTGCAAAATCGTGTTGCCTACTTTTCATTAGGTATGAGCAAAGGGTAGATAGTACAGTATTAATAAATTCTTTCCTTACGAAAAAAACTCAGATATGTCACTGTCCTTTTTTCCAAGCTGGTAAGAATAAGTAAAAGAAGAAATTGAAAACTCCAATGATTGTGGAGTATTTATTTTTTAGTAGAGATCCACATAAAAGCATTAGTAGTGTACCTGAGATCACAAACAATGCAGATGACTGGTGCAAATATTTTCACTCTCAATCAACAATAACTTTGATCAATAGCACTATGTTGGACCATTTTAGCAAGCATGTTTGGGAGGGAATAAATAAGAAGCCACAACATCCAAGAAGTAATTATATTCTTCCCTTTCCAATGGCACATGTGTAAATCTTGTCGATTACACAAATGACAATTGCAAAACTGAATATTTGACAAGGTACACCATATCATGTGCAATTCCCTCACTCTACATTATTTTTATGTCATAACAATTAAGATTAATGCAAGCTAAGCCTATGACCTATGAAGCTAAGAATGCTCGATGCAACTTCACATCAGGCTACCATGTTATGCGTAAGTTGTGTCACTAATAAGCAAGGGCAGAGCTAGATGGTGTAAGGGGTGCCTTGAACCTAGATAAAAAAGAAATTAGTGTTTAGTACCTCTTATTAACTATATTTGTATCTCCTTAAGTGTATCCTCATGCACCCCCTTAGGCCTATCCTCATGTAGATATGTACTCATAACCTATAAATTAGTCCACATAGGACTAAATAGAATACGGATAGTTAAGTGGTGTACCCTCTATTTTTTGCTAGCTCCGTGCTGGCTAACAAGTGGGTCCGTGCATACTATGATCACCAGCCACCAACATGAACGACCCTATATATATACTAATACAATTGTTCACCACTAAGTGTAGTTAATATTAATTCTCTCATCTCTTATGAAACCATGACACCTCAAGTGTTTCTAGACTTCCGATGATGATTGATCTATGGTGTAAATTGCCTCTCTTCTCTTGTGAAGCTACATCATCTGAATTATGTTTATGCTTAATTTGGATGGTTCATCAAAGGTGTACTACGAAGCACAAGAACTCAAACTGTGTAGTTACAAAGCAAATCTACTTCACACCTCATGTTTACCATTGCCATGCAACTTTTTCGCAGCAATGGACAATGTTTCCATCTAGTGTATTGCCTCACTCTACCTTGAACTCCAAAGATGTAGCAGTGCAGGGGAACTGGATGAGCTGAATTCCCAAGGGTTGGCCAGCAAATCATGAACCTGGCTTTTGTTCTTTGAGAGCTTGCTATTCAAGGTAGACAGCAACCAATGCTTAGGTCTTGATCTTACCTCCCATAGCCTCATAGTTGTATATGTTCTCAAGAAAGATATGTACTATATGTGAAAGGAACCAACAATCACTTGTAGCGTAGTGGTAGAGCCTCTAGTTGAGAGGACACCGACTCGGACTCTTACCTAGGTCTCGCACAAAAAAATATCTCCTCACTGGCCTTGGTAGAAGTGTGCTTCCAGCATGAGGTTGAATGTGTATGGTCACGCGCTGCATTTGGAGGGATTTTTCTCAACTTAATTAAATGACATGACCATCTTAAATCCACCGGTCGAGATTTTTTATATGTGCAAGGAACTAAAAAGAGCACAGTATTATGAGTCACAAGGAATTTTTTTATTATCATTTGACCTTCAGGATTGTGCTCCCAACTCCCAAGGTGTACTGTTAGGTCTCATGTTCCCATTCTTGGAGCCAATGCTTCTTATTTGTTGAGTTCATGGTGCATGATACCAAGTGATTAGCACTAATCCACTAAACCTAGGTGTTGGTAAGAGCAATGCAGACAATAGCTAGGAACCTAGGCCTTTAAAGAAACAGTTGGTGAGGATCAATGAGATTGTTGGTGAAAATAAATAAATTGGCTGTGCAAATATCAATGCTAGCAAACATGTTTATTGGTGAGAAAGACTTGTGACCATGCATCATTGCATCTTAGTACATACATTATACATTAGATGAGAGAATGACAGGAAATTGCTGAGAAGTTATACTGTCTGCATGCTGAGAAGTGCATCACTTTCCTGAAGACACAAAAAAGCAGTGTCCTAGAGGGACTAATCTGAAAGAAAAGGGAAAAGGGGAACCACAATGAATGGTCATCACCCTCATGTAATTATTGAGAATAATTGTTGTAATTTAGGGGGAAAAGGAAACAAAAGCATTGTAATTAATGCTCAGCTTGAGGTACATCTTATAAGCCCTAGCTAAATTTAAATTTTAGAACTTAATTTTAAATCAATTAAGAGTTTTTTTGGGTATTTTATACTTTTTAGCCTTGCTTTTAGACCACTAAAAATACAAATATAATCTTTTACCCACAAATTTCCGTTACTAGTTTACCTATCTTCTCTTATAATCTACAGCCAAAAAATTTCATCCAATCAGGCCAAAGTTTTTCGAAGAACGCATCTAACTTTTCTTAGCCAAAATAATCCATTCCACGTCCACATAACATCAACACCAAGTCTAAAAAATGATATAGTAGAAAATATAATCAATATCCGTCCGATTCCAATATATTTTTATCTCTACTAAAATCCTCGCAACATGACATGTTCAAATATTTCCAAAACTAAATATACATCCCAAACAATAATTCCTATTATGACTAATCTTTTTGCGGTAATTTATCAGACACATCCGTACGCCGAACCCATGTCCACATCGGGGAAACGCGGCGAGGAGTGGAGCACGGCCCAACCACCGACAAAAGCCCACCGGCGGCCCGTGTCGCGCCGGCGGTGTCCGGACCGACCAGCCTCCTCCTCGCCCGCGGCGCGCCGCGAGATCGATCCCCACCCCACTCCCCTGCCCCAGCATGGCGGTCGGCATCGCGCTCCTGCTCGACCTCGCCTCGCGCGCGCCCCGCTCCTCCTCGGCGGTCCACTCCCACGCCGCGGTCTCCGCCGCCGCCGCGGCGGCGACCGCCGCCGCGCTCTCCGCCTCCGGCGTGCCCCTCTCCGCGCGCCACCTCTTCGGGTTCGGATTCACCTTATCTCACTCCCGCGTTGCCCTTCCTGTCCTCGGTTGCTTGCTAGGGATTTTGCTGTGCGTGCCTGCGGGCGCGGCCGGGATAGTGGTGCGGGTTCGGAAGCTGCTGTTACTTGCTGGAGGGGAGCTGAAGGAAAGCAGGAAGCCCTTCCTCCCTGTAGATGCGCGCTTGGTTTGCTCTCATTGTTGTTGGTCGGTTGCACCTATGGGTTTGGGTCTAATATGTGTTTCTCAATGTACATGCGACAATGTCTTTGATGAAAAGAGTACAAGATAAATGCTCGGTCATCCATGTGTAGTCGGTGCTTGCGGCATTGGATAAACTATATGTTCTTAAGTCCTGCTGGACTGCTGGTCATTACTCATTACCTGGGTATTAGCACTATGCTGTCAACTCGTGAGACCGTTCGACATCTTAAAGTTTTCTTTGGTCAAAGTATTTTTTTTGCATCTTTTATAACTCAAATTTTAACTTATCTTGATTTTTAGTAATGTATTGGAGATACATGATGTGCTAAGTGAATTTGGAAAAATGGCTCATTTGTACTTCATAGCGTTGTTTTGTGAATTTGGATATAAATACCCATTGCATTTGTTACATCTTTGTGTTTGGAGTTTTAGGTTGTTTTGGACTTGTATTTTGTACTGCATAACAGCAAGATTAACTTCTTAAATTGAGGAAAAGAAGTCCTTGGAGAGATTTTAATAGTAGTAATAACTACATGTCATGGATATGTGCTCCTGAAATTGTACTTTGATAGATTTGCAGTACATAAGGGTGTGCAGATTGATAGATTTGTTTGGAAGTATTCTTATCCGGTTGAATTATCTAGATCAATGAAGTCTTCAGATCCCATGATGGGCATGGATATAGTAGAATGTGAATGAGATGGGGAATACGTTACACAGTACCAACAAAAGGCATTTTCTTGTGAATTCTGATGTCACTATCAGATCTATGTGTGTTGCTTACATTGTCCAAATAGTTGGTCCTTTTATGTTATATGACTCTTGCCCTAGTAGCTTCTTGCTAATATGGCTAACTGGCTAAATGAATGTAATTTAGCTGGCTTTTGTTGTTGCACAGTCCATCTCTTTATTCATTTACATGGATTGGAGTCAGCCATACTGCAATATTCTTCTCTCACTCTCTCTCTTAATAATTCATCTGGCTATGGTCAGCATCATGATTTCCCAACCTAGCATAAGTAGCATGTAATGGAATTAAACATATATGGAGCTCCAGTTTTGGTATTGACTGTACTATATTCTATCTGCAATCGCAAATAAGTGGTTGCTTGAACATAGGCGTGGTCTTCAAAATATATCTTTGACTGCTGGTTTCTGTTGTAGTATATTATTAACACTATGCTTTGCCCTCTTATTTGTGTTTACACTATCAGTTTTCATTATTATAGTTAAGAACTTCTCTCACTCGATTTGCATAGCTGAAACAATCATTTAGGCTGAAATAATATGTGGATGTCCACTATCCTCATCCATCTAATTATGCTAAACGAATTATAATAGTATTACATATTTATGCAAATGTTGGTTCAAGTTTTTTTAGCACTATTCATTAATAAGCTATGCACTTGGGCTAACAAATGAATGGTAATAATATTTCTGCACTACCATATGTAAATGTGCAATTAAACATAACTATAGACACTGTTTTCTGATGTTTATGAGTCGTTTATGTTTTTCTTTGTCTATTGCCTGTGATTCTATTGATCTAAGACCAATTAATTTTGCTTTGTTGCTCCAGTTTTCCAGGATTTACCATCGCCCATTGTGATGCTGGTGCAACTGCTGGATTGAATGATATTCCTGATCTTATTCATGATCTTAATAACAAAATACTGTACTCCCTCCAGTACCCAATAAAGGAATACCCTGTGGAGCTGAAGCCACTTTTTTCGGCGTTTGGATGTAAAAATTTTGGTTTGACAACTCTGAGGTCCTTTTTATTGTACTATTTGCCACTTTTGGAACCTCGTCCGTCCACTGATGATGAGGAGGATGATCTCCTTCAAGATGAATCAGAGAATAAGCCTGTTGATCTGGTTACCCCTTTCCACAATTCAGTGAAGCAAATAATCCGTGAGGTACTTGTTTATTGACTGAAATTTAATAACTTTTTTGCCATTTTTTGAACTTCTATGACTCCAGGTTCCAGTTTTAAGTAATATATTCTTGGATGTTAAAGCTATGCCATTTCACAAAGATTCTTTCATTGTAGTGAATCAGACACACGCTTGGTTAGAGTAATTATCAGATACAGTGCTCAACATCATAGCCAGATATTAGATAGTCCGGTCAATTCACCTTAACTGGCCACCAATGTTGTTTTGATTTTATACTTTCTCTGAATTATATTTTTTATCAATGCAAAAAATTTGATGTTTGTTGTACTTTTCAATCATTATTGTATCGATTTTAGCTTTCTGGCTGGATTACTTTTTGAACCACATAGATTTCCTCTGTATATATGAACTATAAGTTTCTTTTAAGTTTCATGCTATTTAAGGCCTGTGCAACCAAAGCTAGGCCAAACATGTTAGCGGCTTCCTGGGGAGTGGGGATTCACCTGTAAACCTATGTCCGCCTTGTATTGCAAGTCTCAACTAAGCTGAAGCCATTAAGAGAGGATTTTGGAGCTTATAAGCTAAAGCCTAACCTAACTTATATTCTAAAAATTTAAGATTGCCTAAAAGACCATTACGAGTTTGCCTATGTAAAGCACAGAAAGTCGCTTACTATGTTCTTGTTTACATTTTCAGACTTCTGTTGTAACAACCAGAAGAATATTGGAAAGGATAGCGGTTTGTCATGTGTCACAAAGAACAGCATGGAAGCTTCTCAAAGGTAATAAAGTTTATCTATTTTATTGG
Source organism: Zizania latifolia (assembly GCA_000418225.1). Classification (NCBI taxonomy): domain Eukaryota; kingdom Viridiplantae; phylum Streptophyta; class Magnoliopsida; order Poales; family Poaceae; genus Zizania; species Zizania latifolia. Next base: position 910,208 of record KE373112.1, on the reverse strand, counting down.
ATATTCCTCCAAATTTGAAAGGGCTGTGGTGAGCAGGCTTCTTGATATTCCTATGCTGTGCTTTAGGAAATTTTGACCTGTACAACTTCCCTAAGTACATAAATATAAATCTGGAGAATGAAATGTGTTTTTCTATACATGTCCTCAAGAAGATGTTTGTGCTACCTGCACAGCACTTTATTAAATGTTTTTTTCACTTCACTTATTTTGCTTAGTTGAGTTTTGGCATTGTTCTCTGATCTGTTTTTTTTTTCATCTTATATACTGATGTTAATGTGCTATTCATATGGCAAGTTAACTAAACTATTGCATGTGTTTTGTATTAAAGGCACTGCATGCAAAGAGCTATTGTGGTAACATTTACAGATGCCAATAATAATTTCACATATTCACATATTCATCCAGTTTCATAGCTAATGGGTTTGAATGGGAACCAATGGCTTTGCCATATACAAGTATTATCTTAGTCCAGAATTCCAGATTAAAATTGGGATTCAGGATGTTGACATTTACGATTAACTTTAAAATATGAATGGTTATTTCAATTGAATAATCCTGCAAAGATCATTCCCGTGTGTTAGAATGAAAGGTCTCCATAACCTTGCTTAGCAGGTCATTGACATGTCTAGTATAGCTGTAGCTCACAATAATTATGATGGGATGCTCAACTCTGCTTCTAGGTTTAACATGTGATTCACTGATTCAAACTCTTGGAAATCCATACTGTTACAATTTCAGTTTTTTTCTCATACATATTTAGTTAAGGTACATTTTATGTTTGGGTTGAACTTGGACTTTTAGTCAAAACTTCCATAAAACCTGAGCTTGGCTCAAAGAGCATAAAAACCTAGTTTAACATAGATTTGCTAGGCTCACTAGAGCTTGTTTCTCTGCAGGCTTATGTGTGCCTCCAAATTTATCTTTGATATGCTACATACGTTATCTGCCTTGTAGCTCATAATATACATGATAAGCTTATTTATATGTTCTGTCATGTCTCATATGTATCCTGATATGGCTATGTTTTAACAGTCAACAAATCACTCTTACAGTTATTTTGTTCTTGTTATCTTGTGATTGTGTTAAGATTATTGATTTATGATCTGTCAGTGTTTGATGCCTTATGTTTTAATTCTGTTTTGTAGATGCCTCAAAATCATCAAAGAGGAAAGCTGCAAGGGGGATGTCCTTTCCAGATTACACATACTGTGTTGCTAGAACAACTTTCCGAGGTCAGTTTTGCCTGCAATGTCAATTTTCCATTTGTTGGTTATATTTCTCATGCTTTTCTTCTTCAAATAGCACATGCATTGGGAGTAGCTGCTGCTTGGGTTGTACAATCCATAATTGAGGTTTACAAATGTTTCATCCGGAAGCCTTCAAATGATCAGGAATTGTTTGACGAGATGAATAAACTCAAAATGTTTGGGAAAAAGATCCATGGCATAACCATCAAATGTGGGTTCTCTTTGGTTTTTGCCTCTATTGGAGCTGGCCTTGGGGTCCTTGTGCATCCAGTACATGGACAGTGGCTTGGTGAGTAATCATTTCCTGTCTTGCTTCAGTGCAAAAAGTCACATTCGCCATTCTCAACTTGATGTGTTTACTAAAAGAGTTTCAAGTTCACTTACAATTAGCATTAAACAGAATTTTGGTACTGAGAAGTCACCATAAACTATTTATAGTAAGTAGTTCTGGATGAGTTATTTGGTTTGCTCTAGGGCTTTTTGGTAAAAGTCGGCAACCTTTTACAGTGCCAAAAATAAGAGAGATGCTACCTAAACATTTTTGCTTAGAGATACCTAAACGTGTTATTGACTTATTGTGGAATAATTTATTATCTCCGTTCTTAAAAGGATGACGTAATACGTACAGTCAAGCCTTGAAATTTTAAATCATTAATAGATTAAAAAATATTATGATTTGATATGTGAAAATGATATCAGTAGATTTGCTATAAAAAATACTTTCATATAGTTATATTTTTAATAATATATAAATAGAAAAAAGTACCGCAGAGATATGTGTATTGGAAATTGTTTCGATGTCCATAATATCATCTATTTGATAATGGAGGTAGTAATACATAAAAATGATTTCCCACTTTGAATCTGCCCTCAGGGTTGACGCTAAAACACCACAAGAAACCAAGAAATATACTCTGCCAAGGTTTTGTAGTCAATCTGTTAGATTGCGTTGAAGAAATGTGGCACACACTCCTTAGAATTGTCAGATTGAGCACGTTAACATTGGTTCATTCCAAACTAAGCTGACAATTTTTTTGTGGCTTGCAGGCTGTACATTGGGAGATTTTGCAGGACCAATTGTTGCTATTGTTGTCTTCGAAAAGTTCCAGTTACCGCTGTAAGGTGAAACACAATCTCGTGGCTTCTACGCAAGTAGCCCTGTTGGAGATCTACATGAGACTTTAACTTGAAGTTCACAGTGGATGAATAACTAGCTTTTCACCTCATGCGCGAAAACCATAGCTTCTTTTCAGAGATAGGCCCCCCTTTGGGAGTCATGACATGTTGATATTAGTTCTTCTGTTCCTCGGATTTTGAAACTCAAGCTGACATTCTTGACAAATAGGTTTTCTAAACCTTCACAATAAGTACATCACTGCGATTGTCAGAATGGATGTTGATGTAACCATCGTTTACCAGGAACTTGGGCGTCTGCTTACAAAACTAAAGCGATCTAGCTTCCAGATTCAAGGTGTAGTTTGAATGTCTAGTTTTGCTCGATTTTGTTCAAGAGATTTTAGAGCCAAATAGCCTGAAATTTTTTTGGGATCATATAACAAAGTAGATAGTGAGTATCTAAGATTAAAATTCCATAGCTATAGAGTTTTATAATCTAAAACAAGAATATATCTAGTCAAGACAACAGTTAAAACAAGTTTCAAGCTCAAAATTCAAATTCCATGGGAACGAAAACATACATCAGCTGTACAGGAACCCTAAGGAGAATCTTCAGATACAACTAATTCAGTTCATCCACACAGTAACAAATAAAAACTGCTCTAGCTCTCCATTACATAGGCGTAGATTGTCAGGTTATGTGAATGAGACATCTGTCTTCATGTGAAGGGGTAAAAATTGGAGAAGAGCAAACTACCGAGAAGAATATAAACAATGAAGTAAACACAGATCAGGTAGCCCCATCTGTTAGAACAGCCGGGAGAAACCAAAATGTGTGACGCGGCCCAGTAGATTGGAGGGCTAGCAGATAAAAATCGTGTTGACACCTGCACCAAAGAAGCAAAACATGAGGCCTAAACAATGAAATCTGCAGGAGCTCCAAATAAACTGTTTTTTTATGTAGACAAGATGTACACTGACCTGGACGTGCATCACAAAGAAGGCAGTGAATGTCATGAATGCCAGATGCAAAATGAAAGGAAGAACTAATATGGGGCACACATCCTTATTAACTTCAAGAGTTCGGTCATTTGACCTATTGTTATGTGTAGATGCGGAGCCTGTTTCAGTTGCAACTGATTTTCTCCTCTTAACATCAGCATGTCCTGTTCAATTGTTGGAGGGTTAGGTTCGTACAAAAGCTTTACACATAGTTACTCTTAGGTGCCTATATATACCACTTGATCAAGATTCAAGATAAATGCTTTTACAGGTCAATCAAAACTTTTCTTATCTCTTAGGCCACTTTAAAACTTTATTGATAGAAGTTACTATCACTTTATTGGTGGAAGTTACATATGATATATTTTCTTGTGAATCAAATACTCTTTTTTTAATAAACTAATGATAGATAAGATTGTAATACCTTGTGGTTTGTTAGTTACTCTAGTAGAAAATCCACTCTTCAATAGTGTGTCAACGTCTGAGCTTTTATATGCTTTAATTGATCTTCTCTCAACAGTGGCAATAATCAGCTCATGTATGCTAGTTGATTCAAAGAGTTTGCGAAGCATTTTTGTGTAATGAACAAAAGAATAAACTGCAAGACTCAAAACTGGTGAAGCCAAAAGAAAGTTGGGCAGCTGCTTTACTTGAAAGTACCTCAAGAAACCAACCCCCCTGAAAATAAAGAAATGATAATAATGTGAAACTCACAAATGATGAGGCAAAAATGTGTTAAGAGTAACCCTACAATATAGAGTCAAAGCATGTGAATTTATAAGGGGAAACCATATACATGTGCATTGTTGAAGGTTTAGAACAGCGCAGATATTTCAATAAATTCTGACAACCGTAAACATGCAAGAATTTTGTCTTTCCCCAATGCATAATATGTGGTATAGCCCAAGCATGGATCCTGCACCACAAGCATGCCTTCCTAACAGTATTTACAACTTGAGTACAAGAGAAAACAAGCATGATGGAACAGGTAAATCATATTCCACGGAAGATCAATACAGACTTTAGCCAGCTGTTAGAAAGTTATGAGACCTTATGTTCATAGACCTATTATTGAGCAATAATAATACTAACGTGTGACGCCAAGTAGGAAACTACCCTAATACAGAGAGATCAAGAAATGGAGCAAAACAATGGATAGCTTTGATATAAATTATGGAGTTAATTTTGATAAAGCTGCTTTAAAATAGAAAAAATACCAGTAGTGGCTTTGAATAAAACTATACAAAAGAGGCACTTTCGCTTTGCACCATGGCCTCAGCTCCCCTGAATTCCCATGTAAGCATATGTTCAAATATCCATATGCTTGGAAAGCAAAGAACGGTAGAAATATAAAAACAGATCGCAAAAATCCAGTGACAAGAACCTGCACAGCCAACTTGGGGCAGAAAGGAAAATATGGTCAAACACATATTTATTTGGCAACAGTATCTTATGTAACAAAAAGAAACTTTTGCATTGATCAAATCAACATGGGATGTCATGTGGGGCCTTCAAGTCAGACAATTAGTAATTACATTAAGCACCATGCAAAACTGTAAGAAACCATAAAACAATCTAAAGCTAAACTTACCATGGGCCTTTTCTTCTGGAAAACAGCATCATATGCATGTAGCAAAGCCTGAAAACAGAAATAACCGGCATTAATTGCTCCATTGGACCTAGCTGAACCAGAGAGTGCGAGCATTATCATTGCGATGGTATTAGCACCGGTAAACAGGTAGAATAGTCCTCCAAGTGAAAAAAGTGCATATAGACTCTCTGAGTACCTGCAACGACCAAACAATTTAATTGATATTAGGAGAATTCAGGTGCATTCGGTTTTCTTGCCTTGAAAAATGTACATGGGGTTTCCTTTTTCCGGTAATTGGTGCAAAGGGAACGAAAATTACAGTGATGAGTAGAACACAGAAGCAGGGTTGAAGCAAAAAAGAACAGATGCTCGGTAAGCAGCACTCGAGTTCTTCAAGATCAGCACAGACAATCTGAAAAAAGAAGAATTTGTAATCATTTTAGTAATGCATGAAAGAATCAGCAATGGTGGATCTAAGCTTTGAGATTTATGAACATTTGCAAAAACAAACAGCATCCACATTCATTCCAGATGAGTGAAAATTAGCGATGGGTAGTCCTATCCTTAAACGATGGTTAAGAATCCAATTACTAACAGATTATAATACGGTCAACAGCAGTGAACACTAAGCATCTGAATCCACAAATGAACCAAGATCAGCAGGCCGCTTTAAGAACCAACCGAACTGAACAGCCAGTACTCTTAGGCTCTTAACTGATTGATATGCAAAAAACGAAGCCAACAATTCTCAATTTTGATATGACCTTATCAAACCAAATACACTCCAATGCTCATGAATGCAGTCCAAAATATCCAACATCCCAGCAGCACCACTAAATCACTAACAAAACCTTATATCCGAGCCACCTAACCTTACTAAAACTCAGCGAATGCATAAGGAAAGCACAGATTTTTTCCCAGGAAATGCACAAGACAAGGCAGTTGAACGTGGATCAAGAAGATCACCTGTAAAAGTAGGCCGCCGCGGCGACGAACGCGACGTTGTTGAGAACATAGCCGGAGATCACGAGCACGGCTCTGTACCCTAGCAACGGCATCAGCGGCGCGAACACTGCCAATCACCAGATCAGATCAAATCACGCACTCCAGCAATGCGAAAGTGCGGTGCGCGGCAACTTACGGGATCGGGCGAGGAGGACGAGGGAGGCGGGGAGGAGCGGGAGGAAGGCGAATGACTGCTCGTACTCGTAGCCGCACTCGGCGGCGCGGGCGAAGTGGACGCCGTCCCACACGGCGAGGGAAGAGACGGACGGCGCGGGGTCGGTGGCGGCGGCGGCGGTGGAGAGGAGGCAGGGCGGGTGGAGCGAGGCGGAGGTGTCGTAGGGGCGGAAGAGGAGGCGGGAGAGCAGGGAGAGAGCCAGGACCAGCGCGCGGGAGGCGACCGCCAACCGGACGACACCGGCGAGAGGCTGCGGCGGCGGGGCCATCGGTCGGACGGCGGAGATGAGCCGCGAGATGCCGGCGACTTGGGGTGGGTCGGTCGTCGTTCTGGTTCCGCTACTCTATGGAATAAAAATAAAAAATAAAAAAAATCCAGTTTTAGCACTTTAGTAGTTTAGTTTTGTCATAAAAATATTTTATTTCTATTTTTACTCGTTTCATAAATTAAAAAGTTTTGTTATTTTAATATCCGTTATATATCACTTATCAGAAATATTTTTTATTAATAAAAGTTATTTTAGTATTTTATTTTCACTACTAAATTATCAACTTTATCTCAAAATTAAAAAAATTAAGGATATTATAGATGGAGGTGCAAGACTACTCTTGCAAGGTGCATAAAAAAGTTTTAAAATAAGGTGTTTTATGTTTCAAATCTTTTGGTACTCCAAACAAAACATGTCATTGTGATCCATACAAAATATTCGCTTGCTTTTTTAAGAGCCAAATCGTATTTAAATTTTAGAATTTGATTTTTATTTATCTAATTTTAGTTATTTGTACAGGTGTATTTTTATAAATTTATAAAAAGGAATATCAGATCTGTTTTTTCCATAAAAAATAATATATTTTAAAAATCGTACAATATCCATGTCACAAAATAAATATAATTAATTGTTTACAAAAAAAACCAAAGAAAATAAAGAAAAACGGAGGAAAGAAAAGGCTCGAAAACTTTTATTTACATCCCCACCTCCCTTATCTCCCGCGCTGCTCCCTCTCCACTCCCCCATGGCTGCCGTTG
>KE373112.1:887538-901147 GCA_000418225.1 Zizania latifolia | reverse complement strand
ATGCACTGTTCATCTTCTTGCGCTCCCCCTCTCGGCTCTGCGGCGGCGGTGGCGGGCTGTGGCTTCGGCACCATGATGTCGTTGACATAGCAGAACCTGGAGACCTCAGTAACAAGCTCCAGCTTGGCCAGTTCGTCGATCTCGACCGCCTCGACCCGGGCTCCCCCGTCCCCGTCATCGACGGCACCAGGCCGCTCCCCGGCCGCCACCCGCTCGTCGTCGGCACGCCCGATCCGGCCACGCGGCCCAAAGCAGCCGTGCCCAGGAGGGGCTCCTGGGGTCCCAAGAACCATGCCGGCATCCTCGCCTCGCCCAAGGTCATCAAGCCCACCATGCTCAACTTCGACGAAAGGACGCCCGTCAAGGAGCGACCCACCATGGCCGTGCCCTCGCCGGCGCGGAGCACGGCCTCCGTCAGGAAGAGCAGCAGCGTGCTACCCAGGATGACCAGGAGCAAGAGTTTCATTGCCGACAGGGCGTCGGACCGCCCCCATCCCAAGATCCCCAAGATAGCCAGCCACCTCGATGGCCGGCGCTGTGTCAGCCGATGAGCCGCCGGTCTTGCAGGAGATTGCGCAGAACAGATCATCCTTGTCCAAGAGGAGAGGCGGCGGCAGCCTGGGCGTGTCCAAGTCCGTGTCGTTCGCTCCCGGCAGGCTGGACGACGGCGGCGGCAAGAGCCGGAGCTTGAACGCCAGTAGAAAGTGCCTTGTCCTGGACAAGATCGGAGAAGACGGCGACGAGAAGATTCCTCTTCTTCGGGTAACGGTTCACGCGAGGGCAGTCTGGTCAATACGAAAAATCTGACGCATGCAGATGGGTCCGTAGCCACCGCGGGGGTAGAAAATTGTATACGGGAGTGAAATTGAGAATAGTAATAACACGGGAAGAAATACGGGAATAGTAATGATATTTCTGTCGAATTGGAAAATAACGGTGGCACGGAAAAAATTAACCCTTGAAATATTGCATTGCAACCAAACTTTCAATTCGATGACACAAAATAAATTATTGAAACATATGCCAATATATTTTTTTGATGTACATGTATATCTTCCACTGATGATTAGCTTCGTAACCCATATATAGTGTCTGGCAAGTGAGCGATAATGTGTCAACCTTTATCATTTAATGCAAAGCAAACATTTTTCTCTTTTCCTTTTCTCTGGAAATTCTATTTCTCTAATTCAATTAGTACTCAAGATGCCCAAGTTGATCACACAGACACACACAAACATATAAATATAAGGAAATGGGAGTAGAAATTATTGCCTGATAATAAACCAAAGCTACAAAATAGTATTATTGGCTATTGCAAGTTTCCTATTTGCAAAAAATGTCACGCCAAAGTATATATATGAGCTACTTTTAAATGATCTTACTGTTTTTTAGCCAGCAATGACTGAACATAGACTTTAGTTTGTCTGTTCGTAAATTGTTTGTATTGAAGGGTATTTTTTTTCCAACACTTGCAGCAATTACAGAGGGTGATCATTATGGGAGACTCGGGATCACCAGATTAGCTTCTACCGGTGAGGTACACTGAAATCAAAATACCGTGAATTACATTGCAATTTTACAGGTTTTGTTCTTCTTCCTCAAACTATTTATCGTACTGAAAATGGCAAAACCCTGACTACCTCTGTTTATGGCCAATGATGAACATACTTCTGGTGCAAATGTGCAATACTAGAGTTGGGTATTGTCCTAGCCACCCCATGATGCTGTATTTGCATGAAACATCGTGGAAAACAGCTAGGTAATGAAGCATATTAATAATGCGAGGTGGTGGTATAGTAGCTTAGTTATGCAATGTTTATTTGGACTTTTGGACCCATTGGATTCACAATGATGTCAATACTGATATCGAGCTGACAGATTTGCCACTATAGCAATCCGTCGTAAGAAGTATTCAAGTTCCATTCCACATAGAGAGCTCTAAATTTCATCTTTCATGTGTATAATCTCCACTAAAGAAACATGAAAGTCCAAAATGAGCTTAGATGCAGTTAGGACTCCCTTCATTCCATACTGTAAGGTGCTTTAGTTTTATTCTAAGTCCAACTTTTGAAAAATGCATCAACATCAAATTAATTTTATTAAACTTGCCATGACATATGTAAGGTGTTTCAGTTTTGTCCTAAGTCAAACTTTTCTAATTTTGTTCAAGTTTATAGAAAAATGTACCAATCAACAACATCAAATTAGTTTTATTAAACCCGCCATGACATATGTTTGATAGTGTATTTATTCAGTATTGTAAATGTTAATATATTTTCTATGAAGTTGATCAAAGTTAGACTGTTAGAGAAGTTTAATTTAGGACAAAACTAAAACACCTTACAATATAAAACAGAGGGAGTACCTAAGATTACCAACACAAAATTTCTAGAGTACACTTTAACTATGTTTCGTATTTAGTATGTTACTGACCTCCTTATTTGGTTTATCTGGCAAGAATTATGCTTTCAGTTGTATTTCTGCCAAGTACTGTCACTCTAAAATGCCAGAGCTTAATCTTGAAATCAGGTTAAAGCCGCTTACGAGAAGAAGTGTGAAGAACTGAATAGCAAAGGATTGGAAGAAGAGGAAATCAATAAGGAGCATGACCTCCTAAAGGTTCAGAACCAAAATAAAGAGTCAAGAAACCATTCTTCAGTCTTCACCCTCTCTGATTCCAGTAATTCCTAAACCATTAATGCATCATGGCAGGAATCTTTTACCATACTATCAACCGAGGAAGATAGAAGACTATATGATTGGAGTTTGGCAAGAAGTGGGCAGCCAGAGCGATATGTCTGGCCTTTTGAAGTCGATCCCATGGAGCTAGCACCAGATCCTCCAAAGGTCTGCACCTGTTTCTATTTGAAATGAGTTTTCAATACATATCGATGAGCAGTCATTACTAAGATAATTTTCCATAAGAGAAAATCAGTGTCTTCTCCAAACAGCTCATTACTGTCCATTCAACAAAATTCAAACAAAGCAGTTCACAGTTCTATGAAATATTTACTCTTCTTTCAACAATTGATAAAATCAGAAATATGCATGCCGACTCTTCGTCAAAGTAAAACTAATCAGAATTATGTTTGACTTATGAGCAGGAACCAGAAGATGAGTTCCCAACGATGCTTGTTGGCTACTTTTTCTTGGCATGGTTCATACTGTCTGTCACCTTGTCAGTAACCCTTAACAGATGATGAAGAGCTGTAAATTGTAATCCCGAACTCTTTTTGCGTCACCATGAACGCTCTGCATGACTACATCTATACTGATTATGGTAAGTAATGTGCATAAAAATTGCTGAATGCATATGTACATATCCAATTTGTATATCTGAATCTTTGGAGGTGTTGATGAGTCATTTGATACAATGCAAACGAGTTGTTCTAAATACTGTTTTCCCCATTTGTACTCCGATTATGCTTACATTGTGGTTGTGGGTATAATTACTGTGAATGAGATTATTGTCCGTGTGAGAACATTTCATTTTGCTAATATAATTTTACTACTAGTTTATACTGCAAAATGTCATTAATACATTATAAATTCTAATACTACAAGAAACAGTTTGTACTGCAAAATGTCGTTAAAACCATATAAATTGTTAAGGAATTCCAATTGTTAATGCTATAAGAAAATTATCAAGACAAATCTACATGTACCATTTTTCACAAGTCCAATATAATTCTCGGTTGAATATTTTTCCTTTGGAGATCGAATGTTCACATAAATGTTAGTAATCAAAGTCTAACAAAATTAAGGACATGGAATGTTGCTGAAAAGGGAATTAAAAACACCATAAATTTATTCATCCATAAATCAGAAAAATCCAATATTAGGCCTGTCAGATGGGGACGGGCTGGGCCATGGCTTGAAGTTGTCCTATCTCTACGAAAGATGGGATGGGGTTCGCCTCCGCATCGAGCTAGAATTAGAAGAATAATAAGCCGAGATGTAAAAGGCTTGAGTCTTATTCGTGTTAGGTGTCGAATTATATTTAATGTCATCCGACAGCTTGAGGGCGAGCTGCTCAAAAAGAGGGGTGTATATATCATGGGCTAGAGTTTTTGGGTCTAGACCAGCCGTGTGAACAGTGCCCACATGGTACTGTTCATGTGAACAGTGTCGCTGTCTACTGTACCAGATTAGGAGTCGTAGCAGGTTTAGGTTTAGAGTTATGAGTCATATTTTCTTAAGAGTAGCTATGAGGTTATTTGTATTATAAATATGGTTCTAGGCCAAACAAATAAAGAAGTTAAGAATAAGTTAAGAAAGATTAGATCAAAGAAGGCCAGGTTGAAGCACTACCTCGTCGACGAGGAGGCTGCCGCACCAACGAGGCTAGGGACCAATTCCGGCCATGTGTTCTAGAAATTATCGTGCACGTGACAGCTTAGTTGCTACACGTGATAAGGCCATAGTTTCCTTAACATAAGTGTAGCAGTTTCCCTGATGGAGACGAGGGCGGAGAAAATAGGTGGGGTGAGTCTATTTCTCCACCCGCGAGGAACCCACGGGGTCTCAAAATAGCCCACCATCATCACCTCACATCCACCAATCACTACCATTGCTGCCTTGTCATTCTCTAGTTGCTATCGTCGCCTTGTCCTCCACCACCACCAGTTGCATCTGTCATATCATCCCCATGGGGCCTTGAGGGGATGGGGATGGGGACATATTTGTCTCTGTTTCCTCAATTGAAGCTAGGGTCGAGACCGAGAGGAGCATGTCAGGGTGAGGGCAAGGACGTTCTTGCTCAACCAGCCCCTGTTCTCCTTAACAATGACAAAATATTTTTCATTGTGTCATGGGTATTGGGCCAGGGCCTAGCAGCCATGGGAACAGTATCCACGTGGGTACTGTAGCAAGAATTAGGAGATAAGTAAATATAGAAGTATAATTCTGTTAGGATTCGGTCAAGTATTAAAAGACTCTGGTTTAGATTATATTACTATTTTTAGAGATTATGTTAAGAAGAGTCCTAGTAGAATTAACTATATGGATGTAATATAAATATGTCTTCAGACTAAACGTAATAAAGCATCTAATTTATTTGTCAATTGGCTAGCTTGGTTCCCTTCCCCTTCGTCGGCGCACTGTGCAAATGGCTCCTCCGCGCCGGCGAGGTCTACGGCCAAGGCCGGCCATCCCTTTCAAGTACAATCTTAAGTCTAGTGTACAAAATTATCTTCCTATCTGTGACACAATGTTAGCCCAAAATGTGGTCTCTCTATGGACAAATAAATTGAGAAAAAATTGATGTGCTAGTAGCCACCTAATATTTCAACATCCAACCACACGTGAGACTAACCAGTGGCCCCCATTCTCGGTGGTATCTAGGTTAGGGATGGCAACAAAGACATTTTCTAATGGGGAGAGGTTCCCTATCCTTGTCCTCTGTCAAGCATTTTCTCCCCCATTTCTTGTCCCTAGCCCTAGTCTCGGGGACAATTGTTTCCCATCCCTGCCCCCACCAAGTTGATGGATACCCATTTGGAGAAAATCATCATAAATAATGTATTTGGGAGGCTAGGACTCCATGACGATATGGGGCCTAGGGCAACGGCGGCTAGGGCATGGTCGAGCGGTGGTGACGATGAAGGGGAGGGCACAACCGGGCGGCATCAGCGGGGGCTACGGGCCAGCGACGTGAGCGATCAATGGCACGAGTGCGGGAGCGGGATTGAGCGATAGCTACGGGTGTGCGTTGCGGGTTTTCAGTATATATACTAGAGGGTTCTTGAGTCTATTGATGAGAAATGGATACAGAAAATAGTGGAACATTTCCACCCTAACTTCATCCGATGGGAAAGGGATTTTTCTCACCTCTTCTTTAGGGGGAGATTTTTCATCCCCATTCTCTAAGGGTTTGTTTGGGAACCCACAATCATAGTCCATCTTACGTAGATAAATCAGGATTTTAATTTAAAATACTGTCCATCCACAAACTAAGATTGTGGGCTCGCAAACAAACCCTAATTGGGGAATTTCTCACTGGGACAGGAAATGGCGCCGTTGCCATCCCTAACCCATGTCATCTCCAACCAGACTGAGGGAGCGCTACCGGTTTAGGCGCTGAAGATTGTCGACAACATCGAGTCACTCTCTGAATTTGTGGAGATAGAATAACGGGATAATGTCCAGGTGGATATCTCAACTGATGCTGACCTTGGCACCCTATATTCTGTGACCGTTCCTGCGCATCGTGTCAAGCCCGAATACCAGGAATATGAAACAGAGGGAAGATCGTAGGTGTTGACTTCAAGGACCCTGGAGAAACATCAGGTAGCATCGATGTTACATTCGATTTCTTCGTGGCCAACAAGAATTCCTTGGTTCGAATGTCTTCTCTAGTCTGATGTACATATCTAGGCTTTTGTTTGTTTCTGCGTTTCATGTAACTTTGTTCTTGATTTTTTTTGTGAAGCTGGCAAACATCAGTCCACTGGGTTAGACCAAGTTGTTTTTTTATTGGAAATACGTTTTATTCATAATAAAACAACGATGTGCAATTGTGATAATGTTTTGCCAGCTACAATTTCACATGCCATATTCCAATCATGTATTGTTATTTGATGAAGCATCATCCGATCACCTTCATACTGCAGAATGCATATTTGATCAAGCATTGATGCTCAGATTTGGAAGACACATTTTTTGGAAGACATAATGAAACACTTTACTTGAAAACTAGATAGATCATAGATGGTTCATGCCAATGTTTCGTGGACCGTGGTTACTTGGGACCGAGAGGTCAGCTACCAAGAACATGGTAGATGACGGGTCATTACAAAAGATATATACAGGGTAACTACATTTTCCTGTGACTGCCAAGGGAATTGCATTCTTTGCCAAAAGCCAAAAATACAAAACAGGTTGTCCTCAGGCAGGGAATTGGTACATAATGGCTAATCCAATCTTCCGGTCAAATCAAAAGGGCGACATATATACATGCATATTGCTACCTAGTTAGACCACACATGCACCAGCCCATGTTTGTTGCCAGTATAGATCTCGTTCCTATCCTCATCATAGAACAGTGCTGTGACATCTTCCAGAGCTTCTGGAATGGTGCTCCAGATTGACGACCTCTCAGAGCCGCCATTCTTGCGAGGGGTAATAAGGAGGGTGGGATCATTGGCGGCAATCTTGGCGATGCATTTGCCAGTCATTATGTCGCTCATGTTGATAGAACCAATTGGAGGTACTGCAGATAAGGTAAATCTTTTCAAGGTAATTCCTCAAGAATAATTATATGAAAACAGGAAAAAAAATAACAAATGTATCATCCCTGATAAAAGTGATATGACACAGACAGACGGTATGACAATTTTTTAGACGGGTGGGTGTTAAGACGGCCCTTGGCATTCAACTAAGTCAAGAAAATCCCCTCCAAACACGGCACGCGACCAGGCACGCTCAATCTCACATGGGGAGCACACTTCTACCAGTGCCTATGAGGATGGAGTTTTTTGTGCGAGATCCAGGTTCAAGCCCAGGTCAGTGTTCTCTTTACTAAAGGCTCTACCACTGTGCTACAAGAGCGTTCGCAGCCTATGCCATATCTAACTTTTGGAAACATCCAGTATCAGACTATCAGTGTCAACAATAGCAATGTACAACTGGCTTGTATGGAGTAATAAAGGATGAAACATGAAAGCAGTTGTGCGCTATAAAATTGTAATGAAGAAATAATTAGTTCAAGCAATCAGAGTATGGGTAATACACCTATACGGTCGTCAACTGTTGCCTCGGATTTGCAATATGAGATAATCAGATCCTGATCACTGGTAATATATATATTGTTGGTGCTACAATCCTGATGCCACAACAAATGATCATCAAATGAGGTAACGAGTTCTCCTCGGAAATTCCATACAGCAACAGTCCTGTTTCGGAATGTCAAGAACAGATTGTTCTCGTACAGAAAAATGAATGCTGATGGGGTCATAAACTTGGTAACACTGACTTCAATTAGCTCAGAACTCCGTACCTTGACAAAGATCAGAAAATTGTTAGGTATGCCAAGTTGCCAACAGAAACAAAGAAAAAGAGTAGTTCACAAACTGTGTCGTACATCAAGTATCTGAAGGTTCTCGTCTTCTTGCTTAACAAGGAGCTTTTCATTGAACTGCTCAATAAAATCAATTTTCTTGTTGCGGTGTAACAAGTGCTTGAAGGATTTTAGTGGTTTTCCATCTTCAATGGATAATATCTTCAAAGGAACATAACTCGGTGTTCTTTCATATATCAAGAGCATGATTCCTGGACTGAAGAGATAAATTTTAAAGGTTATATTTGGCATCTTTGAATTATGTGAAAGATAAAAACATGGGGAAAAAGGACAAACCTGATCTTTATCTCCTGCACATTGGTGTCGGGTATTGAATATAGAAACGAGTAGTTCTTCAAATCAAAGACCTTATAGATACTGCATATACAACGATAACCAGTTGTTGTGAGGTTAAAAAAACACCATTTTGTGTAACTGTTTAAAGAGCATACCCATCCTGTGCCGAGTAGGTGAGTACTTTTCCATTTACATCATCAAACTCCACAAAACCAGGCCACTTCAGAGATTCTGTTTCAAAAAGAGGAAACCCAGCATCTAATTGATTCCTCCTTATATACCTGAAATAATGTTTTGATATGACAACCATATGTTAGTTGAGCCCAAGAACTACTGTAGGTTGTGCAACTCATATATAACATTAAATTAGTTAAATGGAAGGCAACAGTGAACGAGCACTTCTCGACAATTCAGAAACAGAGCTTGAAGAATTCAGGATTTCATGGGAAATTCTTTGTGGCATATGTTCTTACTCGATTGGGGTTGTTCTGCACTTCAATGTGCTAAAATGGTCTGATGCATAAACTGACACAGTGATAAGAGAATCATTGTTCTTGTTGTAGAACAAGCTCCGGATGACTTCATCTGGGCTTAGATTCAAGAACGATATCCGCTTGTTTGTAACTGCAGACACAAAAATATAGTGCCAGAGATTGAGAGAACACATATAATTTTTGTCACATCATGTCCTATAGAAACCTCATCTTGCCCAGTGAAGAATATGTACCTCGACTAAAAGCAGCACAGAGCCCAGAATGAGCAAGAGCAAATATGATATCTTTTGCTGCAACAATCTCCATAATTTTGGATCTTTTTTTAAGAAACTGAAGCTTCACAAATAGGTGAGCATTGTGATCATATGTATCAAACTCTTCCTGGATACAACAAAGAAGTACAATAACAATATCAACACTAAACACAGTAGAATAGTCCATACCAAGAGGTAATTAAGCCATACTTGAGTAGCTTGTAAAGTTTGTCATTAATCAGTGGTTGATCCTCATTTTACATCCACACAAGATTACTCAAATTTCAAGCTAGCTGAAACACCTTACAGCTCAAAATGTGTTACTAACTTCCAACTTTTCAGCCTCAGCACAAACAAAAATCATACAAGAACAATATAACACTGCAATCCCATCCAAGTTTACTAATTCAATGGCTCAAAGCATATATTGAGAATAGCATAAATCCCAAAGAACTAATCCTAGAAAATTGTTGGTGCTACTCAAGTTCCAACAGCGACAACCACAAGCCTAACAACCAACAATCTGGAGAAAGGATAAAACAACAAAGAACCCTATTGTGTATAGCTGAAATGTTAACTCAAATCCACATACCATATTCTCATATTGAACTAAAGCTCTCGTTCA
Source organism: Zizania latifolia (assembly GCA_000418225.1). Classification (NCBI taxonomy): domain Eukaryota; kingdom Viridiplantae; phylum Streptophyta; class Magnoliopsida; order Poales; family Poaceae; genus Zizania; species Zizania latifolia. The sequence goes on along the minus strand of KE373112.1, from coordinate 891,421 downwards.
AATGGAAGAACTGACTAGTCCACTGATAAGCCCAATGCCAAAGACCCTATTCTGAATAATCGCTATTGCTACTCAATTTCAACAGCTATATGCCTACAACCATATATGTTAAAAAACCAGGACACCGCAGACTAAGAACCCTTAGAATCATAGCTCTGGTATGTACATGTCCATACATGCCCAAAAAAGAAACAATTCCGAGCCTAAGTACACAATAAATAACCCCAGGAAGCATCTCATTTTCCTCAAATTCCAACCTTGGCAGAAACACTGCAATTGCACCTCCCCAAAAGTCTAAAGGGAAAACCTTTTCCCTCCAAACCCTACAATTTTCTAACCGGCTAATAGAATTCGCAGGAAAGAAAGCCCAAAGTATGCGTCAGGGGCTATTCAATTATGCCCGGAAACCCTAGGTTCGTCACCTCCCACACAAGTGACAGGGATGTACCGTAGCAATCCCGAGAAAGCCCTCTCCACACACACACTGCCCAAGAACCGCATGACCGCCCGTGTCTTCGTTTACCTGGAGATGCATGTTGCGGAACCGCTCGGGCACGGCGGACGCGGCGCCCCCGCCGCGCGCGGCGAGCTGCCTTCCCCCGATCTCGCGCAGCTGAAGCTTGGCCGCGGAGTTTACGAGCGGCGCGTCCAGCCTCCTCTTCCTCCCCGTGCCCGCGTCCCCTCCGGCCCCTGTACCGCCGTCCGCGCCGTCGCCGCCGCCTCGCCTGCGCGCCGTCACGCGTAGCCGCACCCGCAGCTGGGACCTCTTGGGCCCTTCCATCCCGCCACCCACCCCTTCGCCTTCCGTGCGCGCTGGGTCGTGGTGGGAGGCTAGGGTTCGCGAGGAGGAGGCGCTCGAGCTAGGGTTTGGGGGGGATTTTTTCTTTCCCGGTTTGGTGGGAGTGGGAGAGCCGGGAGGTGGGGGGAGAGGAGGGGAGAGAGAGAAGAAGAGGCCTTTGCCAGCGTGGCGAGGCGGTATTACGCTTGCAGGTGGGTCCCACGTGCAGGGCGGCGATTCCGATTTGGAATTTGATTTTGCGTGAAGTCATCTGAATCTGAATTATAGTTAGTCGTGAAATTGTTTGATTGGATAAATAGATTCTAATTTTTATAGGAAGCATAGCATATATTAGATCAGTCAATGTAAGTAAATAAAATAGCATATTAACATAATAGAACAACATAGCGCAATCACTTACTATACCAAAATTATAAGTGATGAGAGGAGAAGAGAGTGCATGGTTAGGGCAAAGAAGGGGCATGGGCTTGAGGTATATCCTTGATGACAGGTAGTTAATTTTTTAGAAAAATTTTAGGGAATTTGCTATTTGGTTTGCACGATTCTCTAGAGAATTGATCCTTCATAGATTGTCGCTCCTTTCATAAGCATGCTAATCGCTCGGGAGTGATTCTCCTTAGAAGTGGATGTAGACATTGTTCATTGCTTGGTTTGGAATGTGATCTATGGGCACTTCGCTATTTGGTTTGCGCGATTCTTCAGAGAAGCTACCGTTTCACTGATTCTTGCTATCAGTGTTTTATCAATCAATTCACTAATAGAGATATATTCGGTGGTGATTTGTATAGTAGGGATAAATATTAGATTCTAGGACTAATGAACACTCAAAGAACAGAGACAAGAGATTCATACAGATTCAGATCTCTCAAAGGATAATAACTCTACGTCCAGCGTTATGGATTGTAGATTGGATGTATAGATGTAGATCTGGATATCTACGGTTGTGTCATTGTATATCCCTCTAGAGGACCCCCTCGCCCTCCTTATATAGGGTGGAGAGCAAGGTTACATGTAGTGGACAATATCCCTAATTAGTTGTTATTTTTAGAAGATTACAAATATATACTTTCCTATCTTTAAGCTATTACAAAGATATCTATAATTATCTTCAAGTTATTTTCTATTTATAAAGATATTATTTCTGGTATATCTTAATATAATATATTTATATCGATCTTCTCAATGAGTCAAACCTATCCCAATATACTTCACTAAAACCTATCATAGAATATCCGGAAGTCATATCCCCTCGTTCATTCCTTTCATAAAAAAACATGAATCCTTTGGAAGTGATTAAAATAGGTGTAAACTTATCATTTGTCTCAGCTTCTGCCTTCCTCTAACCTTACGGCTAGAAGGGCACATTCGTAATTGCATCTAATCCTAGGGCTCTAGGACTAGGAGTAATGGAGTATACGAGGAAAGGAAAAGCCTTGCTCCAGCTCTGCTTGTTTTGGCAGCGGCAGGGGCCATCAGGTGAGCCCATTCCAGTTCCCAGACCCTCCCAAAACCCCCAACGCCATAACCAGGGGGAGAGGAAGCGTGAGGGAGCCGCCGCACGCGATGCAGCAGCCGATGTCCATGCCGGCGCAGGCGCCGTCAATGACACCGTCGGCAGGAATCACCACTGAGCAGATCCAAAAGGTGCATCCTTTGCGTCCCCCCTCCCCTTTTCTTGCGGCTGCTGGTTGGGTTCCTGCGCCTACCTTCTGGGACGTTTTACGGGCTAAAGATTTGATCCTTTTCGCCGATCCTGATCGGTTGGCGCTAGGTCTGCTTGTGCTCGGCTCGATTGGTTATTGGCTTCGGTCCGTGGATTGGTAAAGATGATGTTTTTAATTTTTAAATCGTGTGATTTCATCGGCCTTGTTTGAAGTTAGTGGTGTTGTGAACCCTGCATTCTGGCATGCTGATAAAGAGCGACTCGTTTTGGTTAGGTACCATACTGATCCGTGATGATATGGCGATGCTGCTGCTTTGATAGGAGGCATGTTCTTTTATTCTCGAGTATAAGGTTTATTGAAGAAAATAGGTAGTTTGTGATTAAAAAATAGTAAACTAAGACATAACACGTTAAACAACTTTGGAGTTTGGACTAGCTCGGGCTTGAACTTTGCTTGTGTTATGTCCTTATGTTATACTGATTGCAACTTGACATGGAACCATATATCCATGATTACTCCAGCTGGAACTGGACTGATGTTTTTTCTTATCTGTTCTTTAGCATTGAGTTCGTAACCTGATTAACTTCGATCATGCGCTGCTCCACAAGTCATAGTCTGAAAAGTACTGTTCTGTCTCTGAAACATTGTCCTGTATTAAAATCAATTTGGTAATATGTATGGAAGTATGAAATTATTTAAAAAGAAAGATATCATGGCTCATAAAGAGCCATTGGCTCATCTGCATGGTATTCTATAAAACATTAGAGCCATTATTTCAAAAAGCGTTCACCTAGGCCGCCTAGGCGGTGCATGCTGGTGCTCCCCGTGGCTAGGCCCCTGCTTGTCCAGACCTTGTCAAGGTCTGCCCGTGTGCCATAGTCCAACTCACCGCCGCCGCCAAGGAGGTCCCACTTGCCACCACCGCTAGGGAGGAGCAACCACCAGGGGTCCGCCGCTGCTAGGGAGCCACCGCCGCTAGTGACCTGGCACTGCCAGGGAGTCACCGCAGCCAGGGCCCCGCCGCCACTAGGGAGGTGCCTCTGGACGCGCTCGCTCGCTCAACGCTGGTAATATTTTTGTTTGGACTTAGGAGTTAGGATTTAGTAATAAGTAATAACAGTTGAGTTTGTTACTGTTCATTTTGTGTTCATTGTAAATTTGTAATCACATGGACTGATGGACAAATGGTTGGTAGCTTAACTGTTTTTTGTATCAATCAACTCCTGGTGGCAGCTTGACTGTTTTTTTGTGTCATTCATGTCGGGAACACGCCGGAGAGGAGGAACTCGCCGGCGAGTACCCAGGCCAAACAGGAACCGAACAGAACAGGTGACAGAATGATTTTGGGCAAACTTTGGCAATCAGCCATGATTCCTTTCTTTAGATTATATAGCTTCTCAATACATGGCAATGTTTGATA
>KE373112.1:868509-883438 GCA_000418225.1 Zizania latifolia | reverse complement strand
GGCGGTGGCGGCAATCATGGCGCTCGCCGCCGTCATCCGCTCCAGCAGGGCTACCACCATGATGGAGCTCGAGATCGAGCTCAAGAAGGCCTCCGACAAACTCAAGGTCCATCCTAACCCGATAATAGAATATTAATTACGTCCTTACAAGGGTTCATAGATTCATGGATTAGTTACCGCTTCTGCAACTTTGCTCACTTTGCTAAATTGTTGTTATTGTCAAGTTAGTCAGGACAATGAATTCAATTTCTTTTTGTCCACAGTTCAGACCTTTAGATGTAATAATGTTTTACAGGTGTGACCACAAGTTCCCTGAAAGAAATGAATCTGTATACTTGATGTGTTAAAGCTGTTACTCTAGAAAGGAAATGTTACATGTCTTCATTTTGTGCAAAATGGAGTTCAGAATTTCATTTCTAGTACTTCTTGGTATATCCAACATTGACATCACTGGCTTTGTTATATATAGCTCATTAGCTCAATACTTGGTCTAGAACAGCTAAGGGGTTGTTTGGATGAGCAGTTTTATGAAAACCAGTTTTTCCAAAACTAACTTGAGCACAGTTTTGCAATTTCTTGTTTGGATCACATAACAGAATGACCGTATAAATGTACCCAAGAAACGACTCCACATCGTTTGTACCAAAACAAACTTTTGCTATTCTTATTCCTTCATCGCAATAGTCAACACCTGTGGCCAACGAGAAGTACCAGCGAAGCCAGTGACGTTGCTGGTCCCATGCACTACCGGTGGTGGTGACGGTGTCACCATTGTTCTGCTGTCTGTGACTCTGTGCAGCTGCACCATGGTTCCATTGAAGAAGGCGTTCAACCTGCATTCTGTCCAGGACATGGGAGGGTGGGGTCCTGATGAAGGAGGCGCTGGAGTTGATATGGCTGAGGAGACCGGTGACCAGGAGAGCAGATGCTTTGTCAGCTACCTCTTGAGCTTTTGCTGCATGACTTGAGGTCAACCCAGTTGTTCCAAAGCTGAGCTCTCCGAGGCCGTCCATGGTGGCCACGATATCGCGCTTGGCAGTGATGTTTGTCAAGGAGGAGATGCCTCATGGGACTTGACTGTCTCATGGACTAGCACATCTCTGGCCAACTCATTTTTCTTTTCTTTCCTGTTTGGAATTAATAATGGAGAAGTGTCTAGTCTGCTGCTGTGAGGGGGAGAGAGAGGGGAAAGAATGGAGACGAGAAGAACCATGAACAAGGAAAAGTAGGAGAGTGATATAAATTAAGAAGCTTATCTCCCTGTAATCCAAAGATGATCTTGGTAAAATCTAAAACTTTAAAATCTTGTGTGAGTTGTGTCATCCACAATTTTTTATAAACACTTCGTAACATAATAACTAACTAAAATTGGTTTTGCGCAAGCTGATGCTAAAATTGGTTTTACAAAAACTGATTTATATTCTTTGAGATCAAAACAGCCACTGTTTCATGATTAGTCTCATTGCAAATACAACGGTGGTCATGCTGTGTCTACTTTGTATTTATGTAATATGCTCAGTACTCATGATTGTCTAAATGTCAGACTGGATTATTGTAATTTTGTTAAATCAACTGTCAACAGTCTTTCTAATTTCAAATTTGAGTTGTGTGCATGCATATACTTGCCTTCACCCAACCCTCCTATTTTGTACAGTCTTGCTTTGTTGGATCCTTTTCTAGTGACATGCTTTTTCATAACAGTGACTCTAAATTTTGCCTGATCTCATATGGATGCTGTATCATGATTATCTAATTTCTGCTTCGAGCTGCTCTACAATTCTTTATGGCAGTCATCATGCTTTTTTTACTGAGGAAGCTAACACCTCAAAAATTGTCTATATTTCAGTCTTGGGATGCTACTTCAATTTCTTTGTCTGCTGCATGCGATTTGTTCATGCGGTTTGTAACAAGAACTTCACATTTGGAGCATGAGAAGTTTGATGCAGCAAAATCACGATTAATTGAGCGAGGAGAAAAATTTGGAGAGATATCCCTAAAGGTTATCTAGAATTTTAATCTAGTTTTATGTTTAGGTGAGAATTTCCACCTTTAACTAATCTTTTGGTACAATGTTTATGCAGGCTCGTAAGACAATTGCAATGCTCAGCCAGGATTTCATTTCAGACGGATGTACTATTCTGGTACATGGTTATTCCAGAGTTGTTTTGGAAGTTCTAAAGCTAGCTGCATCAAATCGTAAACTCTTTCGGGTACTATGCACAGGTAAATTGGTCAAAGATGCATTTGGCAATGCATCTATATTTTTAAATTTGATCAAAGATACAAAAACATTACTATACACAAATAGCTTGGTGATGGTGAACTATATATATTAGTAGCATGGAAGTGTGTTCACAATATATTCAGCATAGTGTAACTTTATTTGCAAAAAAGAACCACATAATTTAACAATCATGACAGACAGTACTGGAATACAAAAAATAAAAAATCCTGAGTGTAAACATGTTATAATGTGCTTCCACTGAATGCCTATGTTTCTGCAGAATACAACAGGGGTTCCTTGAATATGTACTATGTAGTGGAAAAACTAATATGCTACATCGAATTCATATTGGAGAGAAGAGAAGTTCTTTATATCTGCAAGACTGCAAACAATTAATCAATTTTTGTATCCATGATTCATTCATAAATCATAATGTGGTTGAGTTATGATTTTTTAATGATTTGGTATTACACTATTCTTACTTTTGGAATCAATATGTGAAACAGCGTTGTGCGTATCTGTTACTGTATTAATGCATTTAAATCATGCATTATTAGCTCTTCTGATTTCTGATGTGTGTTTGTTATTTTATTCAACTGCAGAGGGAAGACCAGATAGAACAGGTTTACGAATGTCAAACGAACTTGCAGCATTAGACATTCCTGTTAAGGTGCTAATTGATTCAGCCGTTGCTTATTCCATGGATGAAGTTGACATGGTATTTGTTGGTGCTGATGGGGTTGTTGAAAGCGGGGGAATAATCAATATGATGGGCACTTATCAGATAGCTCTTGTGGCTCATAGTATGAACAAGCCTGTTTATGTGGCTGCTGAAAGTTACAAGGTATTGTATGCTATGACAGTGTACTTCAAATAACATAGCTCTGCTCATGTTGATCTACAAGTTCTTCTGTCAATCTGTCATTATGTTTGGAAATATAAATAAATAAGTCGGTACATAGACACAAAATGTCTCCTAGAAATCAAATCCGTTCAAGAATATGCAGGACACGTTCATTGAATTCCAGAACAATTAATGGCAGATGTGTCCATCTGATTACCTATTTATGTAGTCATCAATTAATTCCAGAACATACAGAAGTTATATATACCATGGTGGCATGGGCATCCTAACATAACGGTAGAATAACTTTTGGCCTTGTTTTCTTCTTTGGCATGCAACAAGTCTGATATGATATTGCTTCTGGCGGCATTTGTAGTTCGCTCGCCTATATCCATTGGACCAGAAGGACATGACACCAGCTCACCGACCAATAGATTTCGGAGTTCCAATACCGGCTGGTGTGGAGGTTGAGACTTCAGCAAGGGACTACACTCCTCCCCAGTATCTCACGCTTCTTCTCACCGATCTCGGTGTTCTGACACCATCTGTTGTGAGCGATGAGCTCATCCAATTGTACCTATGATCACTGGTACAGAGAATGTTGTTCAGAGCCTCAGAGGAGATATAATGTACTGATGTATTGTAGTTGAATCTTTGTTTTTTCCTGTCATTTTTTTGCTATGTTGTATCGCCTTTTATTCTGCCATGGTGCAATGTTTGAAGGATTCAAAAAAAGGTTATGCGATGGAAGATAGTCCAGTTTTGTATAAGCATCTTTCTGATGTAATCAATAGTTTTGGTCCAGTTTTGGATTTCGATGAAAACATCATGTGTCGTGGATTTTTCTGAAGTTGCTTTTGCTTTGTAGCACCTCTGCTTACATATAATACACTGTAGTCCAATCTTTGAGGTAAATTTGTAAATCTGTAATTTAGTGCGTACACCCATCTTGATTATATGGTTATTGTGTGTCCAAAAGTGGATCCAACAGCTCTGCTTACGTCATAAGCCTTTCTTGGTGTAACTAAGAGTTGTTTTTACAATCCACATGCTATAAACATGCAAAATTGCATACTCAAACCTGTTGGCAAGCTTAAAAGAAAACAGTTTAGCATCAGTCTATGTTTGACTACAACTTTTGTTAACCAATATCAATTCATGCTTGAATACAACTTTTGCTAACCAATACTAATAAAAGGGGACATTGGAATACTCCCTCCGTAAAAAAACCTTCTATCCCTTAAACTGTCTCAAAAATTTATTTCTATCTCCATTTACAAATCAAGAAGTTTTATTCATTCAATGCCCCTTACATACACGGCTCACTTCACAGTACTACTTTCTTATAAGTGGCATATTGGTCTTTTATTCTCAACACTAATTTATCAAGTTTATAAGTAAAGTCTTAAGAGAGTATTTACAAACGCTGACGGAACAAACACCAGAAAAATCGAAATAACTATGTATATAAGTTGTATTAGCATGCATATAACTATGTTGCTGCAAGTATGACATTACTTTAAAAGCGAACAACAAGCTGAGATGACACACGCCACATGTGACGAGTTGCTGTACAACGGTAGTCAAGAAACCTTAGATACTTCCTTCCAGCCATCTAGGGAAGGCTTTCCAATTCACCCTGAATACTGACGGCAATGGCAGTCAAGAAACCATGGATACTTCTATCCAGCCATCCAGGGAAGGGCCCCAGATGCCATCTCAGGATGGCCTGCATCAAGCCAAGCATCCGGCATTTCAGATACAAACAGCAGGCTGCAGATTTTTATCGGACCATTGAGATTTGTGGGCAAATCATGCTGTATCCTTCAATCCTTAACATCTGTGACACCTTCAGGTGATATCTGAAACCTAGACTCAGATTCAGCTAGACAGGGAGAGCTTACTACTTTACAGATTCGCTCCTCTGCTCTTCCCTTGCGAAGAAAAAGCCTGATATGCACCATCAAACACGTTATAGAAAAAAATGAGGAATTGAACAGAGGCAGCAGCAGAGAGATGTCGAGTTTCTTGATAAAACACCTTGTTGTGGAAGCATGAGCCATGATGTTCCCACCGATAGGTTTGATCTGTGGTCCAGCAAACATTGCAGCACCATCCACTTGGGCCACTACTTGATTAGTGATTACTACTGCCACGCCAAACTGGAGCAAGCAATCAAACTGAATCAGTATATTGAACACACATGAGAGCAAATATCAAGCAAGTTAATTAGCAAAAAGCAACATAAAGTTAGCAGCGGCCCTAGTTCCTTCTGTAATTTGGTACAATAAATGTCTCAAAGTCAAGAAATAGCTAAAGAGCATATATTTCTTGACTTGGTGAATGTATATACTAATTTACCTCATCCGCTAACTTTTGAAGGCTCCTAAGAAACTTAGCCAGATGCATTTGCCTTGCTGACAGCTCCCCTCTACCAGAGAAATCAGTTCTGTACAGGGCTGTGGCACTATCTACAATCATAAGAGCAAACCTGCAGAAATACATATCTAGTTCAGAGACATTAGAGTCTAGGGGACATTATGGCCCTACATTACATGAATGTATTGAAACAGAATACATAATTAAAAATAAGATATATAGCTTTATCCATTCCCACTATCAAATTATACATTCAGAGAACAGATGTTAAATTATAAAAAAAAAAAACTTGCCTTGTCTCCACCATCATGGAAGCTGCTTCCAGCAAAAGTCTTGATTGGTGATCAGTATTATATGCTCTTGCGTAGGCTACATTCTCCAGTACATCAGCACCGTTCAATCCAAACCTGAAATTTAGAATTGTCTTCTTTAGTAGTCCAATCTATAGCACAAATACGCTAAATATCACATTATGACCATAACTACCTGTCTGCTATCTGGAGGAGTCTTTGCAGCCTGAATGTGCCCTCTGCATCAATATACAAAGCTTTTCCTTCACCACCACCTTGGTCCAGTGGGAGCTGCAATATAAATCACTACCAAATTTGTAATGTTTGAAATGAAAGACAGTAAATAAGATAAAGGTGTCAAAAGCAGCCAACAGTACAGAAATATAGTGGTTAAGTAAAAATATAGGCATTCCTATCATCAAATAATAAGCATGACAGTTCTGGTAACCGTGATAGTATTGAAGTAGTGGTACCTGACATGTAACACACAGAGTGTGGCACAACTGAGTCTTCCCTGAGCGAAATTCACCGTATATCTCTGTAATTGACCCTGTTTCTATTCCACCTATTGAATAATGACAACAAAATTTCACTGTTTGTTTCTAATTACATCATATCACAACGATGAGTTTGGAGCGACTAGATACAAGGAAAGGCAGCCAGACGTTACCCTCCAAAATTTTATCAAGTTCCCTTGATCCAGTTGTAACTTGGATAATCTCAAGCCTCTGTGCATGAAGTTGGCTGGCACTTGTAAATCCCAGTGGAACCAACTTGGAAGCTGCCATATGTTTGTGAACATCACACATAAAAAATTGTTCCAATACAAGAAGAAATGCAAATTGTGTTCCCTTTAATTTACAAACAATTACTTGCCTGCTTCAATTATCTTATCGACTTTGGCCTCACTGATCCCTTTAATTTGCAAAAGGTCTTTCCTTGGAGAGTAGACTACAGACTCCACTGTGCAGAGACCAGCATCCTTGAGCTTTTTCACATCAAGTGCAGCTATACCAGATGCCTTTGCAGAAGAATTTCACAATAATTTTAGTTTAATCCAGCTCATGCTAGTTTATACCTAATAGCAGAGTTACTAATTTAGACATCTAATTCAACATTATATGGATTCTGGATTAGTCGACGAAATTAGGAAATTAGACCATATGTACATCATTTTCAGAAACAGTTCAGTGCATCTGTGATGAAATACAGGATCCTCATTTTCGCGTTCAATTTATACAAGATAACGGTATATCTGCAATCATTTAGGCTTCAAAGAATTGACGCGGGAATGGGCCACGCCTCCCGACTCGCGCAAAAGAAACAGGAGATACTCGCGTCGGAGTAAATACATCTCATCTGAAGAACTCGATTATCAGAAAGGGTAGTCGCAAACCAAGTTAACTGAAATTGTGAAGAAACCCCGACTACGATGCGGCTTCTGGTGAGAAGCGAGCAAGAAATGAGGGTTCGTTGGACCAAGAACCCAGGAAAGGGAATTCCCAAATTGGAAAGAGCCCACGTCAATGCAACCCCAAGTGGACTAAAATGTCGATCAGATCCTCAAACCCACGCTGCCCCGATGGCAGAAGAGCATCAAGAACCTAGGGTTTAGGCGGCCAAGAACCCATCAAACCATACGCAGAAGAAAATCAAGAAGGGAACAGAAACAACTGCAGCAGAAAAATGTCATATTCCGCCTCTATCAAAGACGGCAGCCTCTCGTTCAAGAAATGCCCCTTCTTCGCCGCCATCCGCGCGCGGGGGAGGAACGGACGGAGAGGGAAGGAGCTCGGCACAGAGCGAACAGCACCTGCAGCTGCTCGATGGGGAAGGGCCCGTGCTCCCCGGCCGCCTCCTCCTCCACCGCCGCCGAGGCCATCTTCTGGTGCGCCGCCGCCGCCGACGACGACGACATGGGGCCCACTTGCAGAGGTGAGGAGGGTCGGGTTTTGGGTTCAAAGGCGCCAAGTTTTTATTGAGACGCGGCGCGGCTTCCTTCTCGCAGAAGACGGGACTGGAGAAATAAAAATGTGAAAAAGAATAAGGGGGAAAGTGAAAAAGTGTGTGACACGTCATGTTGGCCATGGCCGCTGAATTTTTTTATTTCGTACTGTAGAACTTTTTAAATAAAACTTCTACAATTTTATTTTTTAAAATAAACATGAACAATGCCCTAAGCTTGCAACAAATGAAGGGACGAGATGAAAAAAAAGACGGGCTATTAGAGCATAATTAATTAAGTATTAAATAATAGAAAGTTGAAAATGTATTTTAAAATGCTATCTAAGAATGAGTTTTTTAAAATTTTATTTAAAAACGAAATAACAATAACAATCTTGGCTGCTTGGCAATGGTTTTTAAAAATCTGAAACTAATAATAAATTTTGGAATTCAAATTTTAGGATTTATTGAATTGAAGAAATATTTGATGGTTTGCCAAATAAAAATGGCTTCAATTATTTATCACTTTGACATATAGTTATATGTTTAAATAGTCTCACGTATAATTCACATGAACTGTCTTACAAAGAATCAAATATAAAAATATCAATTTATATACACATATGCATTGTCTTGATCATTATCTACCGGTGATAGAGGGCGGGATGCCCGATCTTTTATCATGTGGATGATAAACAACGATTGGTAGAGACGCGACATACATGATCCAACTTCTGATCCATGAGATCGAACCTCTACAATCGCAGCACCACTTTTTCTCTGGTTATCAACCAAGCACAGTCTGATTGACTTTGCCATGAAGGCCAATTCTTGCCTGTGAATCGAAGAACACAAGCAAGAACGTAGAAAACTCAATCAAACGAAAATTTTACTGAAATCTGTGAATTGAGGTTCACTTACAAGACTAACGAAGCGGTGGCTATCATAGCAACGTGTAAACAAAACTCCAAAACCCTAGATGGCTGTAGAGACAGCTTATATAGTAGTTCCAGACGCACCCCTAATGGGCTCAACTAGAAACATGGCCCAAAGGCCCAATAAGACAGAAAAATAATATACTGATAGATTTTGGATGCCCTCTTGTTTCGACAATTTCTGTTGATCCAGAAGGAGTTTTGACATAAAATTGGCGTCATTGAAAAGGTGCCAAAGTTAGCTTTCCATGTATGGATGGAACGTAAAAAACGAAGTCCGTATGTGGCCTGAGCGATGATTTTAATACATACTGCTCCTAGAATCCGAGTTGGATTCGAGCTAAAATTAGATTGGATTTCCAACTCAGCTTGGACATCTTCACTGGTCTTCTTTGGCTTTTTTGCTTATCTCCATGTGCTTCTTGGTTATCTCCATAGTTCCTAATAATAATGTCATCATTAAATGAAAATTTATTCTCAAAATCACATAAATAGATACTTAGAAACGAGCTCACCTATAAATTTAATCGTCATACTTAAGCTTCAGTGATAGAATCTTACATAAATACTTGAGGGACGTCGTGTGTATCGAGTGATGTACTCTTTCAGCCAGAATTTTGCTTTTTAGTACATAACTCGATGTTATGCTTGTGGGTGATTTTTTGTGTATTCCGATGAATTCATAGCTGGGTTCTACTGCAATTGGTCTGAAGACAGAAGTGGCGGTTCTCGCTATAGAGAAACGTGTAACCTCTCACCATTATTGGTAATTATTGTTAACTGTTCGGCTGTTCCAACTCTGTGATTGCAAATGTAATTTTGTTCTCAAACTGGATGAATTCTGAACGAATCTTTATGCTTCATGGCATTAATGTTATGCTCATTAGGTAGAATTTGAGTTCTCACTACTCTGCGCACAAGAGTTTTCTACGCTTAGTTTTGCTTTTGGATAATCCTCTTAGAAGAACAATGTAGGAGCTCTTATTGCTGCCTATACATACCATGTACATGTAAATGTGTATTTTATCCGTTGTTATCGCTAGCTGACATTAGTTTAATAATGGTTTTGAATAAACTATAATTTTATCCAGATTTTTATTTTAGATTGTGAAACTCAATAGCCGTATAATATATAAATAAACTAATGTTTATAAGATAGAGAACCTAAATTTTTCATATTCTCACAAACTATTTTTTTAGAATTTTAAGCTTTTCAAGCAGGACTATAGGATATACTCTATCTAGAGATGAAAACGGGCTGAACTTTTCTATATTTCCACGAACTATTTTTTAGAATCTCAAGCTTCTTAAACAAGATCATATTATACGCTCTATTTAGGAATGAAAACGGATAGCTTCAGATGGATGGTAGTCGTATCATCTCATATACCTTTTTTCTATAGGATTTATACGTGTAAATTATTTCAGATGTTAGAAATGGCACGGAGTTCGAGTGGATCCCACTCGGAAAATGTCTTTGTTGGATAATACAAGCAACGGTGGCTAGCGGTTTGCGGCATGTAAGGTAGCACTAATTGTTTCATTCCAAGTTCTTCCTTGAGATGATTGATCAGGTATTCACTCATAATTTCTCTCCGTTTCTCTTTGAAGCAAGTACAACGGTATTACTGCACACACCATGTATGCGGCAAAAAAACTGTAGCCATTCTGACGTCAAGTGATTTAATTTGATCTGCACACTGAGAACCAAAAAGAAAAGGCAATTGCATGCTACGAACAGTGCCAAAACAGTACATTTATCTTCTACAAAATGTTTCTTGACAATCTGACTGCAGATAACAATTTCTTCGTTTCCTTTGCCAAAATTTGCAACCCCAACACCAGCAACAAGCAGCAATCTTTTATGCATGATGAACAAATAGGCGTTCAAGAAATTGGTACTTTATGATGATGACTCGCTTAGTTGGAATTTATTCCATCCCAGATGGTTTATGACAACACAAGAGAGAACCCAGTACAGGTGCAGCTAAAAGTACATGACGAAAGAATACAAATCTACATGGTGTGATCACCTTTATCCCGTTTGAATCTGAACAATAGCACAAAACAACAGTCTTTCTGAATTCTGATCACCTTTTATCCCCTTTGAATCTGAAGAAACAGCACAAGACAAAACAGTCTTTTTCTTGTTACATGCTGAAAAAGTGCCATCAGTTCATCACTTCTTCAGCAAAGCTCGGGAGTAGATCCTCTTGCAGTATGGACTAGTTCTTAGCAGTTCCACATGAGGGCGGATTGCGTTGGTCAGTGCAGAGTGGAGAGAACCCTGAAAATTTTTACCACAATGACACAAACTGTCAAGTCAGTTTCTGTCATAATACTCTGCTTGCTGCCCATTTTGCATCAGATGTTTACCTTGGAATTCTGGAGAGCTGAGTAGATCACATAGTTTGCGAAGGGGTGCTGAAGCAACTGCTCAAAATGCGGCACGGCAAGGAGCTCCAGGATGATACTAGCCTTGTCAGATTCCTTGAAGAATTTCAGGCATTTCTCAACCACATTGCTGCTGAACTTCTGCATGGAGAGGTGGATGTACCTGCCTTGAAACTGCTTTGTAAGGCTTGCATTTGCAGCAGGAATCTTCAGGTCTATTACATACTGAACAACATAGTTCCTGAGAAAATTGCATGAAATGCTTATAAGGAATATAAAGTGAAAACATAGGAAATGTTGGAAAATGTATATACATAGCAAATATGAGAAACGCAGATGATGATCTGAAGAGATGGAAGGGCAGAGTTTTACCCAAAGGCATCTTGTGCAAGTTCGAATCCATTCGAAGCGATTGCAGCAACCAGCTTCTCCCTTTGCTCACCCCCTGAACGAGCAATGCACCGCTGCAGGACGCAGCAGCCATGGCATTGCATCCCAATATCGAGACAATGAACGGCTGCAGCCTCAAAGATCGGCTGAAAGCGGCAAATTGTGAGTTTTATGTCTCATCAGAGAAAAAACTTGTCAGTTCATTGCAACTTAACAACCAAAATTTAGTTCAGTTGCAAATAGTGAAGTACCAACAGTGTTAGCTAGAAAATTCAGTCAATGACCAAAGATCGACAATCGTGCATTCACATTGCACATCACAATATCTGCATTGATTTCTGAAATCATTTTCCTAAGAAATTTTTAAAGAACAGGAATAACATTTTTTTCTGAATTCCATACAGACAGCAGTGCCATCCAACTTGGCTACATTGTTAAGAAATTCAGTTGCATATACGTATACCTTGTTGTCATTGGCATCAAACGAATGCAAGCAGCTTTGCACGACATGATTGCCATTAGGATCCTTGATGAGCTCCAAGAACCCGGGGCGCAGCGACTCGACAACAAGCTGGATCTCCTCCCTTGTCCTCAGGTTCTCAATCAGCTTCTGCGCTGCCCTAGTTCTGGAACCAACTCCATCATCTCACACAGTTAGCAAAAAGATCTGATTTTTAATTAATCAGAAGAAATTAGTGTTAATTGTTGAGATAAAGTGATGTGTATTTCTTACCCGTGAACATTAAGGGAGATCCTGACGAGCACGAAGGGGTCCTTGGTGAGGGTGAGCACGATGGCCATCCTCTGCTCGTCGTCGCATACGGCGAGCAGCTTCTGCATGAGGTAGTTGCCGAACTGGTTCACCATCAGCTCGACGGCGTGGCGCGCGACGCCGGCGAATATGAAGTCGACCTCGCGCTTGCCGTCTTCGAGCCGCTGCTGCAGGAACCGGCACCCGTGCTGGTCCCTGGCGATGTGGTACATGAACCCGCGCAGCCCGGCGAGGCTCTCGTACCTCGCCGCGGCGCACTTCTTCGGGCTCGCCGCCGCCGCGGCCGCTGGCGCGCAGCCGCCTTTCCTCCTCGCCGCCTTGCTCCGGCCCCTCGCCAGTGGCGGGGGAGAGCACATTTCATCCCAGCCGTCGAATTCGGCGGCAGCGTAGGCGTCGACGAAGACGCTGGAGTAGCCGGAGAAGGGGTCGAACAGAGACGGCGGCGCGTCCACGCGAGGGCCCCTCTCCACGGAGAACGGCCGCGACGCCGCAAAACTCTCTTGATTCAAGAAACAGAGGCTGGAGGTAGGAGACGAACCTTCAAAGAAACCCAGCTCGTCGGAGGCGACCGGCGACGGCATCCCGTCATCACGCCCCTCGACCACGCCCATCACGGAGAGCTCCCGGATGATGCAAGAAAGGTCGAAGCCGTCATCCGCCTCACGGCGACCGAGGAGATCACCATGGTGAAGCGTAGGGATCTCATCAAGCAGCCTCTCCATCTCCCTATCCAGCTTCATCCTCCTCCCAACCTCTCACCTCCTCCTCCGGCAATCAAAACCCACACAACGAGATCAAGAACTGAACATGGAACCGATCAGGCAGCGCGGATTAGTGGATTTGGGATTGGGGTGAGGTGAGGTGGTTTCTTGGAGGTGGTTCGTTGAGGCATGCAAGGAGTGGGAGGGGGAGGAGGAGGTTTTATACAGAGGTAGCGCGAAAGTAGTGAGGAGTGAGGTGAGTGGAGAGTGATGAGTTAGGGCTTCTTACCAAGTCGGATTTTCTTTTTTGGGGAGCCGAGGGATGCGGCTCGTGTGACTAAGTATTTCAGCTAATAATAACAGCAATTTCTAGTCAAACATGCCACTGAATTGCAGGCATGTAGAATACATGTTGCAGTCAAATAATATTTTTGTTGTTTGATCAACCTACACTGTGTTATTTAGAAATATGAAACATACGACCTGTTTAGGATAGTTTCAGATATATCTTCGTACTGGAGTGGGGATTTGTAGCTTAAAATTTTTTGAAGTTGAAACTAATTGTAATTCTTTTTAGTACATGTTCAAAACGACTTAATTATATATTCATGTTTATTTATAATTCCAACTCAAAGATTTTTTGAGTTGAATAAATTACTAACTCTAACTTGAAGATGAGTACGAACCATATAAAGAGCGCCATATGTCATAACTCTATACAATTATCAGCTGAATAAATCAGCATTTTAGTATGTTATGACACAAATAAGTGTGCTTGTTTGTGACAAATGTGAGTCTTTGGCTTGTTTAACTGTAAAAGAATTTTGACTGAGAATCAAATACAGTAAATTGAGGTGAGTTAATTGTCATAGAATCTTGTTTTTAGGATATAGAGGTTGTTCTGTCGACCTTTGATGGTCTTTGACTAGTTTATACAAATTGGTTTATTGTTTGTAATATTAATTCAATTTTGTGTTTAGATTATGATACCAAAGGCATTTATTTTCTCATTTATTAAATTTTTGTTCATGAACACCACTCTTCAAATTAACTCTCCAAACATTTTATTAATGTTTTTTAAAACTAAGTTGTTTAATGCCTCCATATTTCTCCATCAATCAAAACAATATGTGCCGTATTGTTTCCCCTAAAAAACAAAACAAACACTGCATGTATAGCTCCATTTTTAGGTCAACAAATATAAAATATCCTGGCCAATATCCTGGCATTTACCAGGTCAGGAATATCTATTTTAAGGTTAATAACTGTTGCACAACGACTTGGCCCATTCCTCACCAGTAGCCTTTTCATATGGACCATGAAAATGCATGCTCAAATCTAATCTGTTTCAACTTGAGAAAAAGACATGAATTGGATGCAAATAGTGAACTTTTGGGCCCACATTCAGTGACACATGTCATCACCTTTTCTCCCCCCAAAAATATCTGTTGCAGGATATTTCTTTCTTGGGTCCCCAACATGGAGAGATATTTGTGATGGTAGGGTCCAAAGGGATGGGCAAGCATTGCATTGCATACATTCAAGAGAGTGAATAAATTGTGTCTTACATGTGCTCTATAGAATATTAATCATTAGTTACTTTCACTATATATTATTAATAACTATCAAAAGATAATAACATACGAGAGTACTTTTAAATATCAGTCTAACTCTGAACTCTTATGACATATGTAATACTAAACCTTTTTAGCTTAATTATTATTTAAAAGATATAAATATTGATTTTTCATAAAAACATGTATGTCTTATATTAATGTATCATTGGCATTATATCAAGTTGTATCAATTGTGACAGACCTTTGCTCCTAAGCTTCAGAAAGGACAGCAGCTGCTAGTACTGCCAATGGAACTTGGAGAATTGCAGATGCCACTTTTCTAGGTCCTTGTGTTTGCACTTGGCACACGGAGTTAGCTCATAATAAAATAACACCAGATGAAAATGCTGGTGATGCGTGAAAATCCAAAGGAAAAAATAGTAATAATCAACAGTTTTCATAGAAACTCAACATGAACTACCTCAAACACCAGTGATTAA